>CAHIKZ030004740.1:1840000-2340000 GCA_903632075.3 Acanthosepion pharaonis | reverse complement strand
ATATATATATATATATACATACATATATATACATACATATATACATATATAAACATATATACATATATATATACATACATACATATATATATATATATATGTCATATATACACATATATATACATATATATATATATATATATATATATATACATACATATATACATACACATATATATATATACATCACTCTACAAAAATCTAAATGCAAATGTCAAGGTATCCTGATTATGGCCTTCCTGCTGGTTAAGGCACTTGCATGGAGTGGATACTGTTTAAAAAAAGAAGACTGCATCATGATATGAATTATAAACACTCCATTCTGCTTTTTGCATTATGGTAGATGCAGGTTCGAATTTGCTCTTGAACGAATAACCGGTTCTATGAAAAGAGTTGAAGAATGTGCAGCGACATTTGGAAAAATGAATATTTCTTTTGAAATTTCAGGGTGTGGGGATGAGAATTTATTAACGTTATTTAATACTGTTTATCATAACAGAGACATCTTGGTTTAATACAACGTTGAACAGTGTATACTCCAGCCAAAATAACACCTGTTTTGCGTTAAACATAAAACCTAAAAATGACAGGTTAATAAATAAATTGCTATGTCCCATTTATTAACATCTGACGTCATTTGTTTACATTCGGAGAGGAAAAAGAGTCAGACTTGGAATGCATGAGATTCAGAAGATTGTAGTTTATAACAGTAAATTCAACCATCAAGAGAACGACGAATAGGTTTATGGTGAGGGAATGGTTAGAGGAAGCTTCTGCTGCTCCTGACGGATCAGGAGGTCATACAGGGAAGAACTTGTCTATGAAATTAGATTTTCTATGAAATTTTCTAAAGATCCAGGCCGGTTGATATTTAATACTGCTTATCATAAATAGATTAAAAAGACTTAAAAACTTGTATCTATAAAATAAATAAAGTTAAACATAAATTAAAATGTTCCTATTAAATTGAATTGTTGGAAATGATCCTGAATAATATATATATATATATATATATATATGAGCTATGATTAATTAATGTTAACATGTCATTTTTGTTTATGATCACTATATAATATTTTCGGTTTCAAAAGTAATTATACATTTTTTTTTTTATATATATACATATGTATTATCATAAACAGAGTATTTGGTTAAATATTGTATCTATAAAATAACAACGTTAACATAATAAAAATGTCTTTAAATAAATAAATTGTGGGACCTCATCATTTCTTAACATATATATACATATATATATATATATATATATATATATATGAAATATATATATATATATATATATATATATATATATACATATAAAATATATAATATATATATATATATATATATACATATACATATATATATACATATATATATATATATATATACATATATATATATATATATACATATATACATATACATATATATATATATACATATATATACATATATATACATATATACATATACATATATACATATATATATATTAAGACATTTTAATATTTATACATTATTTTTATGAATACACATATTTGAATGTCTGAGAAATTTTCACAGAAAAATATTCATCTCCAAAAAAAATTTCTTGGACATTCAGGTTCAGCAAATGTTTTTTTTTAATTTATTATAAAAAGATATTTACAAATTTTGAAAAGTTAAAAAGAATATATAAACATAAAAAATGTCTTAAAAGAATTGTTTAACTTTGTCTATTTATTATATATATATATATATATATATATATATATATATATATATATATATATATATATATTTTAATGGGTTATTATTGTTATAGATAAAATTATTTTAAAAAATATTTTAAGTTAAAATAAATGGAACCATTTCAATATTAAAATGAAGAGGATACTAATGCAACTACTTATTTCTTTGCTCTACATTCTTATTAAAATTAATGATGGAATTTTTAAAGCTTTCTTTTAATGCAATAATAGAAATTAAAAATGCTGCTTGCATTGTATTTATATAAAGAGAATATAAGCACAGTTTTTTTTCAGTTAAGTTTTTAAACTTAAGTATATAACTTTAGTTTTTCTCATACAAAAAACATGAAAAGTATTAAAGACAGAACAGTTTGGACCAAATATCTATTTGTTTGATTAATTTTGACAAAACAAGAATTTAAAAAATTCTTCTGTTATTTTCTAAGCAATGTGAAATAAAAAATAGGATTCTTTTAAAAGTTTAAATTATTAGTTCATTTAACATTTCAAAATAGAGACATATGAGATAGAGTTTTATGTTGAAAATTCCTGAAATAAAATGTAGATTATTTTGTAAAAAATTGTTTGAATGTAGAAGACATTTGTGCATCATGATGGTAGAATTTTAAATAGACTTTTGTTCCATTTCCACAGCATTATTTTAATGAAAAAACTCATTATTCTTCCTGTGATAGTTGATAAAAATTTGCAATAAGGAAAAACATTATTAATAAAGATTGTTTAATATTCTCTCTTTATAAAAGAAAATGCTTCCATCAGTGAACATTGCATCAAGAATTTTCATTTATTAATGTATTACACTGCTGCAGGGATTTCTTCAAGTGCTCGAAACAGGATGAAATTTTTATGCTGAAGGGATATGAATTTTTCATTTTCACAAGAGCCCATCTTCATTTTCATAAGGGAAATCAATATTCAACAAGTTAAGTCCCTCTATTTTTATAACTGAAATGACATTTTTAGTGATTAAATGTCTGATCCAGAAAAAGTTACCTTTAAAAATTGAAGACAATATAAACGTAGCTGAAATATAACTTTGCATCTATTTTAAAATCACACTTAGTTTTAAACATATAATGCAATCTTTTTATTTGCTTCATCTATAGGTTACTTAAAAAGAATGACTGATATAAAAGAAACATCTATCAGTTTAAATTAGACCAGTTCAAAGTCAAATAGAAGAGGAAATAAGCATGGGAAGAATCCATTGTAAGCACAACCATTCTTGAAAATAAGTATTAAAAAATCTGGCTTTTACCTGAACTTAGACATTACCTGTGCCAAGCTGAAAGAATCACACACACACATATATATATATATATATATATATATATATATATATATATATATTCACTGATCATGTTATTACGTATACTCTGCCATACTTGGTTGGATACTATTTTGTTTTTAAAATCATCTCATCTTGGCATAGATTTGATGATATTCTAGAAGCACTCTTTTAAAATTTGTGTCCATGCTATTATGGTATCCCAAATTTCTTCTAGTTTGGTTGGCTGCACATTCAGGATTGGACACGCCATAGTCATAATTAAAGCATGTGGTCATACCGAGGTAGAATATGGTATATAATCTTTTACTGGGCTGCAATGTACTCCAAGAATATATCTTTCATATCATTACACCACCACAACCAGCTTGAAACTTTGATACAAGGCAAGAATAATCTATACATTCCTGTTGCTTGCACCAAATTCTATTTGAATGTTGCAATAAAAATAGAGACTCATCAGATCAGGTAAAGTTTTTCAAATCTTCTCCTATCCAATTTTTGCAATCCTTAGTGAATTGTAAGCTCAGTTTCTTGTTTTTATCTGACAGGAGTGGCACCTTGTATTGTCTTCTACAGTTTTAGACCTTCTACTTTAAGTTTGAACATTTTCTACATTCAGACATGCTCTTCCATATCACTCTGTTGTAAATTGTGGTTATTTCAGCTGACTGTTGATTTCAATAGCTTAAATCATTTTAACCATCCTCCTCTAATCTCTTTCATCAACAAGGGATTTCTATCTATAGAATAACCATGCACCAGAATATTTTTCCTTTTCTTACCATTCTCTGTAAACCTGAGAGTTTGTTGTGCATAGTAGTAGATCAACAGTTTTTGAAATACTCAGACCCATTTGTCTTGAACCAATGACCATGTTGCCTTCAAAGTTACTTAAATCCTCTTTCTTTCCCATACTAATGGATAATCATGTTTAAATCCATTAAATAGCTATGTCATTGACAGATTAGAAATTTGAATAAAAGTGCATTTGTTAATGTGTGCTTAATTAAGTGACAGAGTATATATATATATATATATATATATATATATATACACTAGCAGTAGAGCCAGGCTGTTGCCCAGGGATGTAATAGTAAGAGATAGATCAAGTATCGACCATCATAAAGACTGAAAATAAAATTGATAAAAGATTAATGTTTAAGGTTGACGATATGTATGTCTTAAATATTTTTTTTGTTTTTACGAATTGGTCAAACCCAAACTCAAACAAAAAAACATTGTTTTCAATCAAGATGAGTCTACTGATTGAATAGAATTTTTATTATAAACAATTGTCTTGTAAATGGAATTTTTAAAGCATTCTGAATGTAAAAATAAAGAAAAATGTGTAAAGACAATAAGAAACACTACCCACAAAAAAAAAAGTGAAGTTTTTGTTGAAATCTGCTGAAAAATGTAGGAAACTGACTCATATATAAATGAAATACACACGCACACACAAAAACAAAACAACAACTGGGTTTTATAATAAGTATAATCCTCGATATGAGTTGTCCCCTTCATTCTGGTGAAGATCATGTTTTATTGTGTTTTTTCAAATTGATTTTGTGCAAAAATATATATATGTAAGCAAATATATGATATAGATTCGATTAGTATGAAAACAAACAAAAAAACAAAACAAAATACAGCATTTTTGCTTGTTTTTTTGTTTTTTTTTTCTGTATTTTATATATATATATATATATATATATATATATATATAAACCAGATATTTTTATTAAAGTTTAAATTACATAATGATCAGACTATACTAGCACCTGAAGATTGTGTTGTACATGAAACTTGAGTCATGCTACCAGTGAGAGATAATATGTATATTTATTAATATATATGTCACAACTTGGTAATGGGGCCTGTAATAACAACAACAATGCAGTTTAATCTGGGGCCTTTTGTCTGCAGAAGCAATACTATTACGTTTTATTCACATGGTACTTCCATATTTGAACAAGAGCTTCCATTTCCTTAGTTCCGGTTACAAATAATATATATATATATATATATATATATATATATATATATATATGTGTGTGTGTGTGTGTGTCTATGTATGTGTATGCGTATATATATATATATATATATATATATATATATAGGAATAAATGTTTGAAATAAAGTTTTATATTTTTTATTAACTCATTTGCCTAATCAATTCTTAGTTTTAAAGTAAACAAAGCTACTAAAAAGTGTATCTTGCCATATTAACTGATGAGTCCTTGACAGTATGCACCAGAAGAAATCCTAATAATATTTAGGGTTTCATGCAAAATATGAATGAAATTTGGTCCCATCCAATTCTTACTTTCAACTTGATGAATCATATTTGGTACAATATTGATGAATTAATCGTTTTCATATAAAAATTAAATAATGACTTTTTAATTTTTTCTTTTCAGACACTGTTTAACCTTTCACTGATCATTGTTCCAGTAGTTGAACATATTTTAAGACATGCATTTTTGAGACCAGACAAGCATGAATTGTATTTTAACACAATGTACAAACATATTGTATTTTAGTCTTTTTCATGTATATTATCAATACATTAATCAAAATTAATGTTCATCTGGTATTAAAAATGTGTTAACATATGTTCAAACTAAAAGGTTGATGTTTAAGCTTGAGTACATAAAATGATTTCAACTATTTTGTAATAATGCAAATATGTAACACATGACTTTACATCGAGAATAGTGTTGTTAAATCTGTTTATATTTTCTCTGTAGACTACTTGTAGCTTTTACCTTATCAGAATTATTGGCTAGATGATTGCATTGCCTTGTAACTATGAAACTCAATGAAACAATAATCCAATGGGGGAGATATGTAGATTATTAATAAAATTATAAGCCACAGATTCCATTCAGCTCCTTTTCTAACATTTGTAATGAAAAAAACTCATTACCTTCAAACAGAATGTATCTTTGAAAAACTCAGCATCTTCAAACAAAAAGTATCTTTAATAGATAACTTAATCAGTTTAATAAGTGAATGCCTTCTGAATTTTTATCTTGTAAAAAAATATCCATTTTCTGTTTTTAGTATTCTTTTTATCTTTTCTGAATATGCCAGAAGTAATTGCATTCTATCAGAAAATCATATTAAACAGAGATTAAATAAAATATACATAAAAATCCTTATTGATCACATGTGAAGATCACTGGTTATAAAGTAATGTTCAGCATGTTAAACTTACAAGCTAATAATCTGAGTGAGTTCATCCCTGATTGGAAACTTTATACATCTGGACTTGCACAACATATTCAGCAAAAATATATTTATCAAATAAAAAGATCTACTACTCAAGATGTTTTCAGTGATCTATAAATCAAATTGTTGTAGCATTTTACTCAGTTAAACATTCAAAATCTGATCTCTGAATTATTTTTATCCAATAGTATTTTTTAAATACATTGTATCATTGTATCATTAAATACATTGTATCATTGTATCATTATATCATTAAATACATTGTATCATTGTATCATTAAATACATTGTATCATTGTATCATTATATCATTAAATACATTGTATCATTGTATCATTAAATACATTGTATCATTGTATCATTATATCATTAAATACATTGTATCATTATATCATTAAATACATTGTATTATATCATTAAATACATTGTATCATTATTAATATACATTGTATCATTATATCATTAAATACATTGTATCATTATATCATTAAATACATTGTATCATTGTATCATTAAATACATTGTATATTGTATTGTATCATTAAATACATTGTATCATTATATCATTAAATACATTGTATCATTATATCATTAAATACATTGTATCATTATATCATTAAATACATTGTATCATTATATCATTAAATACATTGTATCATTATATCATTAAATACATTGTATCATTATATCATTAAATACATTGTATCATTATAAGCAATCATGTTTCCTTATAGTTTCCTTTTCTTGGATGTGTGCAAATTGTGAAGACAGTAGAGTGGCTTCTTCATTTCTCTATGATTTTCAGTTCATAACAGACTTTCTCTGAAACTGGTTCACACACAATGCTAAACAGCACAGTTTATCCAGCTATTTAACCCATAGCTGAGGGAAAATGTTATAGATTTATCTATTTCCCAAGAAGATTAGTATAAAATGAACATAACTAAGATGCATTTTGAACTCAGTTCACCTATCTCTTTCTTTCTATGTGCTGTGTCCTTTAAGGACATTGGCGATCATGGCTCTCCACCACCCTGTATCCCTTGCAGCTCTCAAGAAGTTCCTTCCCTCTGCCACCTCCCCCAGACCCCGTTCTGTCATCCACTTGCTTAAAGCGACTAGGTATGTCATTCATTGTTTTCCCTTATCTCTCTTTCTCTCTATTCAAACCGTGAGTATCAGATTCTCCAGGCCCTCCTTCCTCATTATGTGTCCCGGGAACTTCAGCTGCCTCTTCCTGATGTTAAGTATAAGCTTCCCCCTTGTTTGCATCCTCTCTAAGTCCTCATTGTTGATCACAGGCTTGGTTCATGCTATCCTTAGCATCCTTCTGCAGAACCACATCTCCATCACCTTGAGTCTCTTCTTCATCTTTGAGGAAATCGTTCAACATTGTGTCAAAAATTGTTACACAATCTGCACATCCAATTTTAAATTCAAATATTCTAAAAATTAATGATACAGAAATTACATAATTTACAATGTAGGTTAATTATAGATAAATAAAATTAAACACATTAGTTGAAAATGGAACATTAAAATATATAGAAATACCTTCCACATAATGGTAAGACAATAGTGGTAATAGTGTCGTTATCAAGCTGATTTCTTAATATTATTGTTGTAACCTAGAATGGGTTACTGAATGAGGAATAACCAAAACAGAGGTTGGAAATGAAAATGGTAATCTTTATAACATCAACAAAATACAATACTTGCCAGTGACATGAAGTAGGTAAACCACTGCTAGTGGTGGACTACTTAGATATCATATTACCACTACTTACAATAGTGTCCAACATATTTATGAGGATTGGAACATATGCATTAGTATTCATAGTTATAGTATATAACAATTATGTGAAAGATATTTCTGCTACTCCTTGTATATAAGAAAATATGTAACTAGTGAAATTACTAATTTAATTTGATTTCCATTGTATAAACTGTCTTTGATTCAGTTATTAGCCTGATAATTAATCCATGACTGAAAATATTTATAGGAAAAACATCAAAAAGCTAATTTATGCTTATTTTTTTAATTATTTCTTTTTAAAAATATATTTGTTATTTTATTTCTTCAACCACAAAGTGGCAAAGCTTTTGATCTTGTGATAATCAGTTAAATCATACAAATATTGAACTAACTATTTTTGTATTAAACTTTATTGTATATCCTTGTCAATGATTAATGCTATCAATAGGACATCTCTTGAAAAGAGATAAGAGCTATTATTACTTCACTTTTCCTTTGGATTCATATCTAGATATTGTAAGGTTATTTTTGATCAAACAACTCTTTATACTTGCTTCCCAAAAACAAGAACTAAACATTTTCTGTAACATTTAGTTATCAATAGAAGCAGATTTTGTAGGTTATTGTAAGATCATCTAAGAAGCCAGAAATATTGATTGAATCTGATATTCATAATTCTGTCTGTCTCATTTTTCTTCTTTCCATTTACTAATGTTTCACTAAATGGATTTAAAATTCTTCTTATATCATATGACAAGGCATTGTTATTGTTATGCCTGAGATTCCATCCGCCATTACTGAACCTCTTGAATCATATATCAAGATTTACACTTGACTGTGTCATTATAGAAGATGCACATATGAGTGAAGAACAAAAACAAATTATTATGGTTTGATGATGCATGCACAACCCGAGTTCTTAAAAATCTATACTAAAAGACATTTTATGATCATATTAATTCAGATGATGATTACAAAAAAAAAAAAAAAACACCATTAGCTGCAAGAGAGAATGATTTTCTTTCTTTAGGCACAATCCTTCAAAGTAACTACATGAAAAATGTATGCTGATTTGGGTGATTAAAAAATAATTTACAGAAGTGTGGAAATCAATTCACCCAGTTGAAAGTTTAAGGTATTTACATTTATTTTGTAGATCACTAACAACAAAATCTAAACAGAAATATATAGAAAATGTTAACAGAAACTTTTGCAGCAAATCTTTTATCATTTTATTTTCTATTTGTATTGATTTATGTATCTATTTGGAAATGACAAAAAATGGCAAAAAAAAAAAAAAAACAGCAAAAGGTAATGTTTTATATTGGATTATTTTGAAGACTAAAAAAAAGCATTCTGTCAGTAATCACTTATAACATTGAAAAATGATACAAAGTAGTGGAAAAACTGCTTGGGAATCCATGAAATGTTTTAAAATAGGTATAAAGAAAAGATTACCTGCTTCAAGGGTTTTCTCTAGTCCCTGCCTTTTATTTTTGCATTCTGTGAGCTGGTTGGCCAAAGAATGCTTTTCTACAAAAGAAAATAATCAAATGACTGACATGCATGAATTAGATTCAGTGATGTGGAAAAATTCAAGAGAGAATCCTCAAAAGTTTACCATGAAATTAAAGATATAAAAGATAAAAGAGAGACAAGAACCACAAAGAAAAATAAGGTAACAAGAGAAATGAGAGGAAAGTTCGTAGGTAGAAAGAAAAAGAAAAGGCAAAGTAAAGAATGAAAGAGGAAAAAAATAAGATAAAAAATGTACAAGTAAGGATTTACTGATACTGCTAAAAGCTTAATAGATAATAGGGTTTCTTTTTTATAGAATTTAGCTTCAGAGATTCAAGTCTTTCAAAATTATAATGCATATCTAATGGAAATATTTCACTTGTGTGCTGATAGCTTTTCAAAAATAAAGTCAAACAAATTTATCTGAGCAGAAATAATTAACACCACAGTTTTCTTTAAAAATATATAAATAAAGGAGTAAGTTATATTGCTAAAAATGACATGGAAATTTTGATTTTAAGTAAAAGTCAAATTAGATTTCTTCACTGAAACATTACTCTGACATTAAGCAAGTAGAAATAAAGCAGGTATAGATGGCAAAATAAAGTGACTGGTAGTTAAATTCAGCATTTGGATAAATAAGAGATGTTGATCACATAATAATAATTTATCCATCAAGTTATCTAAGTCTGAGTTCAGTTATTTAGACAAACAAATGACTTTCTTCAAAATAAGAACTCATATCAAATTTTGAAGAATAATTTTCTTTGTTTTTTATTTAACAATTTTTATGATTGATTTTCAAATGTATAATAAAAACTTCATCAAAATAGTGAAAGCAGCAAATCAATAAAACCATTGGTTGGGATTGTAAAAAATGAAAACCTTTTTGCACAAACAGTTTTTGTTTTCAAATAAAATAAAATTTATCTACCAGGAAAAATATCACTTTTATTCTTGCTTTAAGCTATGTAGAAGTTAGAGTTCAAATTTTATAAATTATTAAATTGTTTATAAGAAGATAATCATTTGAGAGGGTCATTTCTAGGACATATTATACTACTCTCATTGATTGGCAAGTCAGTTAATCATATAGAATTGCTTCCTGAAGAAAATCTGATAATTTCATTTGATAATCACTTATTTTATAAAATAAAGAATGAAGCTATGTCAAACAGTCCTGAAGTTTATCATAAAAATCCACAAAATAAGTTTCATATTTAGCAGATGAAATATCTTGCTGGAGACAGAAAGGGGTATGATTAACTAAAAATGAAACATTATATATTTTGTTCTTGATCTGGTGCATACTGAAGGCTTCACATTGTAGTTTTCAGTTCAATAACGGTGTAAAATTGCACAGAGAATATTTGCCAAGTGTTGCATAAAGAATGTCTTGACAAATAACAATTTTTCCCTTTGGTACAAAGCTTATAACTGAGATTTTCCAAAGAAAAAAAAATTTTTTTTTCAGTAAGTGAAATCATCAAACAGCATCTAGCAAATTAGAAAACTACTCAGCATATTTACTGTAGCTTACTTTTTAATATTTACAAGAGTTATAATCTAAATGGAGACCAATGAATCTTATAAACATAAAAAAAAATTCAATATTCATGCATTTTCAAATTTCATATGAGAACTCTCTTTTCACTGAATGTAATGCTAAAGAATTCTTTCTGTGCATACTAATAACACTAAATTGGTAGTTTTGTTCCTAAAGACATTGTCACATTATATTTCTACAAGTGATCTGCTCTATACTTTTGTTCCAATATGATCTAAACTCCAACAATAGAAGAAAAAAAGATATTGATATCATTAGACACATTAATGCCAGCCATAATGAATCATTTACTTAGTTTAAGAGATCTATAAAATAGCATTTATGAATAGAAGCTAACAAATAATTCTACTGAATACTTACTAATACTTGCTTTCAGACATTTAAGAACCAAATTGTTTTTTCATAAATGAACAGAAAAGGTCTCAATAAAAGTTTCCAAGACACTTTACTGATAGTTCATATAACTGTAAATCTTAAATAACTATATTTAGTTGAAGTATTTGAACTTCTTTGTCAGGTCAGGTGTAGGCCTGCTACTGATAACATGTAAAGCAGTACAAGCAGTACAACCTACCACATGGACAAGTGGTTGATGTCTAAACCAGCACTTCCACTAAGACAAAAACATCACCTGTTAAAGGACAGATGAGTTTCTTATAGGAGCCAACAGCCAACGTGTGTGTGTGTCTGTGTGTGTGTGTATATATATATATATATATATATATATATATATATATATATATATATATATATATATATATATATTTCTAAGAGACTTTATCTCAATAAAAATACTCTGTGTACCTGGACTACCGTAAGTGTCTGAGTTGGGTATCAGGAAGAGAAACTAGCCTTGTAATATCTTGCCTAAAATAATAATGACAAATCTTCTGTCAGGCAAAACTAACCTTGCTTATTGTAAGATTAATCTTTGTCCTGCCTCAAAAAAAAAAAAAAAAAATACTATATATGTGTGAAATAAGTAAAAGAAAAAAATATAAGATTGCACCATTTGCACCCAAAGTATATTTATGTATACTAGACATTTTGATATATGCCATCGTTGTTTTTGAAGTTTTTTTTTTTTTTTTTTTTTATAGCTTATCAACCCTTTATGGGATATTTAAAACCAAAACATTTTGAATTGTAAGAATGATTCTTTTTGTGAATGACTATTACATTAACAATATTTTGAGAATAACAATCATTTTTACAGATACAAGTTCTATTATTTAACACATAGCTGGTGGGTGAGATGGATTTATACCTTTCCCATTTGTGCAAAAATGAATGCTACAAACCCGACTGGAATTTGAACTTACTCTCTAATTTCTCATGCTAAGTTGCTACCTATTACACCACCTGCACACTCATGACTTTTTGATAGAATTCAGGAAAACATTTAAGAAAACATCTTATTTTATATACCATGCTTTTTAATAGGTCTTGTGAAATTATTGGTAGCTTCTTTATGTTTTAAATAAATTTGTATACCTCTTTTGGATTGTCAGTAGCAGTTTCCTATTTTCCTTCAAATTTTCTAACTATTCAAATTTTTCATCTATGATATTTGCAAAATTTGTTGTAGAACCACATCTGTCACTTAAAACCCCTTCTTCCTCTGTAAGGAAATTGTCTTGTATTCACTGGCATATAGGAGATTAGATATTACACAGCATTCAAGCATTCTTTTATTTATTTCTAAGGACATGTTTCAATCCCTTAATACTTTGCTCTGTTAGTGAAAGGCATACTTCACTATTCCTTTGTGCCTTGAAACTTTTTTATTTATTTGTTATGACACTACCCAGATAGTTAAATTACCATACTTGCTTGATTTTGATGTCCCAAATATGTAACTTACAAATTGCCTCTTTTGCTGACAATCATACATTCTATTTTATTACAGTTTATATTCAGTTCTTGATTACCTTGCCTAACTGTTTTAAGAAAAGCACCTCCTGCTAAACATAATGAATGTTCAGTTTGCACATGGCTTGGCAAATGTCCTAGCCAATTTCATTCTTAAGTAAGGGTTTGGTTAAACTTTCTCAATTCCTTGCCAAGTAGAAGTATCAGGAGAAAATACTTAGATGATTTACTTGGTCTTGTACATAAACAGAAAAATTTATGGGATAAATGTATAGCATAATGATTAATAGCAACAAAATAAGAGTCAATGAAATGAGTTTGAAGTCCACACATTTTTGTATATAACCATTTTCTTAGATCAAAGATTAAAAATGGCTTCAAGTAAGTGAATCCTCTAGGTCTTAAAGAAGAAAATCCTTCATCAGATCTTATAGACTGGCTCTGCAGAATCACAAAAACTTTACCAAATAACAAAAACCACATCACTTGAAGACTTTCAATAGCAGCAACAACTAAAATGGACAGCACATGTAATTAAAAGGGAAAATAATGATATAATCAAGATGTTGACTTTTCAAACTACCTTAAGCATAAAATTAGGAGGGAAACTCCGATCAATACTAGAAAGAGCATGTTTGGGTATCAACCAATGGAGTCAGTGGAAACAAAAAAATAAATCTGTGTGCTAACACTAAGTTCAATAGCAGATCTATTGTAAACAATCCAGCAGGCAATGTAGTAATGAAAACAGAGTCAGAAATTTGACCTTCCCCTCACAACAGTGGAAGCACACTTTCACTCACCAACCTCAAAAATTATTCTGTCCTCAGGAAGCAAAAAGCAATGGTCTTTATTTACGGAGCAATTTTTCTGATTGGCCATGTCAGACAGGGAAGAAAGAACATTAGCACAGTTTCTCTGACACTTAAAGTAGCACATTTTTTTGCTAACAATTTACTTTAATTTTCCTTTGGCAGACCAAACACAAACTCTTTTTCAAGGTAGATGATTTTTCTATTTTGCAACACTCCCCACTATCACATAGGTGACACCCAGGTGCAGGCCACTTTACTCTTGAGATTCTCCAGAGCGGGACAGTTACTGGATGGGATTGAATAATATGTTTAGAAGATTCATCCTAACAGAATGGTATGTTCAGAAGACTCTGGTCTAACAACTTCATGCACAGAGTGTTGGCCATCTGAAGAATTACTGGCCCTGCCTCCAATGGTGATTATCCTTTCAACTTCCTGAGCACTCACTGCTAATGTCACTTACTGAAGTGTCCAAACCTACACAGGGATGTCTTTTATGTATCTTGGCATTCCATCATCTAGCATAGCGCATGAGCTACTGATTCCAGAGATATGCTCCACTCAGTACTGAGTTGTACACCAGCTCTGTGGGCCTTTTACCCACACATGATCTCCCAGGTTGTATGCTGTTCATCCTTTTAGTTCTCTTAGCCAGATTTTGTACCAGTAAATCCTGTTGGCTGGCGCAGTTGAGGGTGACACATCATTTTTAGGGTTGATGTTGTGCCAATACACAGTTTCCATTATAGAACACTGCTTCATGGAAGCAATTCTCTTGATACTGTGATGGCATCACTTAATTATGCCATTTCCTGATGGGATGCATGCATAGTAAAATTGGAGGTGGACTCCCCATGAATCAAAAAAATCTTTAAAGTGTCCACTGTGAAATGCAGTGTCATTGTCAGTGAGGAATTCCGTTGGAGGTCCATGTTCAAAGAATAATGCCCTCAAGTGGTCAATCATGCTTGCAGTTATCCTGTTGATGCAGGAGTCACCAAACAGTGAAGTGGTTTGGACCACAGTCAATCAGAGTTAGATAGTGGCTTCCATTGTGGTAGGTGATGTTCATTCCAACATAGTGCCACACTTTGCTCACATTCAGTTGTCCTTTTGGCCATTGCACAGGTGGTGGGTTGATGGACTGGCACTCCTTGCATACTCTGGCCACCACTCTGATGTTAGCTTTGGATACAGAGGGATCAATCTGCCTCATGAAATACAGGGCCCATTTTATACTGGGATGTCCGCTTTGACAATGCACAGTTTTTAGTAGATCTGAGTTACAATCATTTGCTGATGTTGCACAGACATGTCACACTGGCTCTACTTCTTTCTTAATAGTATTGTCTATCTCTGGGGTGCCCTTGTTAAACTATCCACCTTATTCTGGTTCGATCTGACTTGTTGTATATCCACTGATAAGTTGTATTTGCTTACCAACTTTCCTAGTGTGTCTAGCCGCCTTTAAATGAGAATTTCACTCACAGCCTTAGTATGCATCCTGGGCTTCCCCGTAAGAGTGTCTGCTATCCACTTATGCTCACATACAGAATCTGTGAACAAATGCAACACTGTTGTATTCCATTGAAAGGCCACAGTTACCCATTTAATGACAGCATACAATTCTGGTAGGTTGATATGTTACATATCCTTCTTTGGATGCAACCAACATGTGTCTTCCACAACAGTTCCATTGGGCTCAAAGGACCCTCCTGTGGCAAGGGAGCTTGCATCAACCCAGATTTCAAATTCACCATTTACCACGTACAAAGTCATCTTGACATAACCTTGTAATGTAATCCATTATCATGTTTCTAAGGAGAGCATCAGTTGTTTTGTCATCCCAGCCAGAAGTGACATCAGTCGCCCCATGTTTGATAAAAGTAATTGCAATGCAGATCCAACCACCACGAGGAAAATGTCCTACCAGTTTCCCACATCATGAGTACACACTGCATCATGTAATGTGTCCAGGAACCTCTGGTGGCTATCTTCCATGTTTCCAGTAAAGCACATTATGCTTCCCCTAGACCTGCAAGCCAAGAACATGAGCACTATCCTCCAGTTATTCTGAGTTTTTAGACTCAAGCACAAAGTCAGCAAAATGCTGTCTCACATTGCAGCGGGTGCTATGGTTTCGTTGGTGTAGATGTCATCAATGTAAGCTAACATTGCTTGGTGAATTGTCTCATCCTTAAATAGCACAGCATCTATAATGGCTTTCATGATGGCCAGTGCCCCATTGAGCTGAATCCCATTTCCATTAGGCAGTATCTCCACCCATTAAAGATCACCATCTGAAATGGCTGCAGTGACCAGTGCATGTGTATCTGCAAGTAGGTCATTCGAAGATCAATTGCAAAGACATTGGACCCTTTCCTTCTCCATTCTCTCCATTTTTAGCGCAGAAACACCAGAATGAACCATGTGTGCATCTACATATTTGTTCAGATCCCAATAATCTAGTGCAGGGTACACCTTTCCTTTATTCTTCTGTACCATGGCCATTAGCAGGATGAGGCCTCTTGGAAGACCAAGCTCTTCTTCATGATACGGGGTCATCCATTCATTATCCAGCCACGCCTGCAGTTCACACTGGTATTCTTCTCTGATATGTTTGAGCACTGAATACTCTGACATCTGGTTCTGGAGCTCTGTGTGGGGAAGAGACTGATGTTGCATCCCCTATTCCATTTCCTAGACACTTAGAGGCAATGTGGTCTAATTTCTGATATTTAACACATGGTAGATCGAGATATGCCTTTCACACCATACTGCTGTGCATCTCTTCACATTGATAGTGGCATTCTTTGGCAAAATGATTTGACTCAGAGCACCGATAGCAGTTAACATCACCATGACAACAGATGGCTGGGGTTGGATTATCTTTGACATCATTTGGTTGAATGGCTGTGGCAACTGGCTCCCTGGCCTCCTTTTCATCGATCATGATAGCATATACTCTGGTCATAACTGGTTGAATGTCATGTTTTCTATTTTGGATGATGCTTGGAGTATCTGCTTAACATGGTTAGGCAATCCAGACACAAAGGTACAGATCATCCATTCTTCAGATAGTGGTGTGATCGGTACAGCAAACTTCTTTAGTTTCACCAAAAATACATCTACTGTCTCACCAGGGCACAGGCACCACATCCAGAATTGGTCATAGGCCATGAACCAGTCACTTCCAAATGTGGTTAGTAAAGCACACTTTATTTTCTCAATGTTAGTTTTTTGTTCTTTGTTCAGTTGCCTATGCATGGCAAGGGCTCTACCTTTCAAACACAGTAGAAGAATTTGTTTGATCTTCATGATCTTGCATACAGACTAGTTCCACATTTTGATCCACTCAACAACAAGCTGTCCAGTTTTATCATTAGTTTTATGCCAAACAGTTTTTCTGCCATCTTAAGTAAGTGCCAAAATAGCTTGTTTGGGGTCAGTAGAAAACAAAAAGAATCCATGTGCCAACACTAAGTTCAATCGCAGATCTGTTTTAAACAGTCCAGCAGGCAATATAGTAACAAGAACAGAGTCAGAAATCCAACCTTCCCCTCATAACAGCAGAAACACACTTTCACTCACCAAGCTCAAAAATCATTCTGTCTTCAGGAAGCAAAAGCAATCACAAAACACAAATTCTTTTTTGAGGTAGGTGATTTTCTTTTTTGTTACAGAGCAATAACTATTAGTGGACTTGAAAAACTGTTTTAAGGGAAAGACTTTATAAATTTCCACCAACAGTAATGCAGTTAGCATTACTGTTGGTGGAAATTTATAAAATCTTTTAATGAATGCCAAATGTTTACTGTATGGAAACAGTTGATTACTGTTATATTTATTATGTAAAATATTCTGTGAAAAGACATTAAGAAAATTCTCTCTCCCATCACCATATACCTTTTAAAAATTGTCTTGTTACAGGCATGCAGCAATGTTTGAAAGAAAAATATTATGAGTGACCACACTCCTGTAACTACCTTATTTATGTACACAGTAAAAGCAAAAAGCTTTATATACACTAGTTAAACATAACAGGGTACAATTAATTATAATGTAATCAATATTCATTAAAAGAAAAAAAAATAAATCCAAACAGAGTAACCATGATGTTTATTTAACAAGACTTTAAAGATCAGTATCATAAATGCATTATGGAATATTTAAATGCTTTCTACAAATATGAATTATTACAGAAGTCATTTATATGCATGATAATGCATTGTAGTAATGCATTACATAATTTTTTCATTCTATTTTTTATCATTCTATTACACAATAATAATACATATAGAAATTATAGAAAATTTTAGATAATAATAAAGATTTGTCTGCATAAAAAAAGAAAAGAAATGGTTGACCAATGGATTTCTAGAGGATAATGATTTTAAGATGAGCAGTTGTTAGTGCTCAATATTAAGAAATAAATAAATAGCAAACATATAATATTAAATGTTCAAATCTATTTTACCAAAGAAATGGCATCTGCTCATCAGGTGTCAGATAGTAAAACTGAATTTATTTACAGATATATATATATTTCTTAAAAGGCATTACCTAATTTTCTCTAAAAAGATACATTAAATGTTTATGTCAACTTATAAATTTGTTCCTTTTTAAAGATGTTATTGCATGACATATTGTAATTTGAAATTGTTTGAATTTGTGTATTAGATAATTTTATACAATCAAAGTTTTTCTATTATAGATAGGAATGCGTATAAAAAATCAGTAAATAAATATTAAGTAAATTGTTAATATAGTGAATAGTTCCAACTATAAATGAAAGGCAGACAGGTAGAAAGAGAGGCAGAAAGACATTCAAGCAGACAGGTAGTGAGAAAGAAAAACAGGCAGAAAGGGAAACAGACAAGCAGGCAGAAAAACAGATAGATAATCAGGCAGGTAGGCAGGCAGAAAGACACAAACAGGCAGGTAGGCAGACAGAAAGACACAAGCAGGCAGGTAGGCAGGCAAGCTGAAAGACACAAGCAGGCAGGTAGGCAGGCAGAAAGACACAAGCAGGCAGGTAGGCAGGCAGAAAGACACAAGCAGGCAGGTAGACAGGCATGTAAAAAGACACAAGCAGGTTGGCAGGCAGAAAGACACAAGCACACAGGTAGGCAAGCAGGCAGGCAGAAAGACACAAGCAGGCAGGTAGACAGGCATGCAGAAAGACACAAGCACAAAAGTAGACAGGCAGGCAGAAAGACACAAGCAGGCAGGTAGGCAGAAAGACATAAACAAGGAAGCAAAAAGAGTGTTTTGCATAGTTATACATACTTTTGCAGCTGAGAAAAAAAAAGAAATTTGTTACTTTTGCAATAGAAATCTTAATAAACCAAACCAAGAGCTTTCTTCCATGTATTTCTCAACTTTAATTAAGAAAACACGATTTTTCATTTTATATTAGATTATTCCATTTCTTGAATTATTTTGCAAAGGATTCACTAACCATTTACTGCAACACTAAAATATCACAATAAAAAGTTACATAAGAGTATTTTTAGTTAAGATTTCAAATTTTTTTGTCTCCTTACAATAATAGAAGATGTCTATTTGAATTGATGCATTCTGATTTAAAAGTTTTTGCTCAAACTCTCCTTGGGGAAAAACTAATGTTAAAGTTAGGGAACAGCATAAACATTACCCATAATAAATAGCATTAGGTAAACAAAAAAACAATTTACTTCAAATTGTTTTTCACTGGCAGACCTGAAATTCTTCAATCCTAGCCTCCTTATCTTTACGGTGGCTTCAAGGTAAAGATTAATTGCTGTTCTTAAAGATAAGATTTCTTGCCTAGCTCCAACTCTTCCTACTACAATCAATCTCTCTTTATTTACTCAAAATCTGCTTCTACCAATGTGAAGCTCGGGAAGCCCTTTAAATGGAAAAAAAATTAAGTTCAAAGCTGCTCTAGATTTTAGGGCAGCAATATCAATTTAATACATACTCTATCAATGTATCACAAAAATTGTAGGAATCAATTTCAGATTCATTGCTGCAAAGACATCAGCATGCAATATAAGAAAATCAATTTATTTCCATATCCTGTAATACTTTTACATCTTTGTTCCCTTAGAAGATAGAATGCAGTTTCTTCATTCTAGATAAAGAAAAGCTCGAAATCTTTCTCAGTGCAATGATAGTGCTATGCTGTAGATAAAAATAGGTGAATGTTAATGTTAAGGTGTTTTTTAATTTCATGACAGCTTATAATTGTTTAAGATTTTGAAAAGAACAAAGTATCAAAGATGAGAAATAAGAGTAAACATTTCGTTAAAAAGTATTAGACATTTTATTTAAATATTTTCAGTATATGTTGAGTCATAAAAATGACCAACTTAGAAATCTTTAAAGAAATTTGTGGGTTTTGTGGTTGACTGCAAAAAAGGATGTGTTTAGATTAGAGATATTTTCAAAAAGTTTAGTAACTCATAAATGGATAAAATATTTTAACAATTACATTCAAAAAGACAAGAAATCAAACACACACTATAAACAACATACATATTTTTAGTTACAAATTAAAAGATAAATAGTATTTTTAATCCAATATTCATCAAATTAACTATTTTTTATTCATTAATTTATTTCATTTCTTAGAATAGCTTTGGAAATAAATTTTGTTAAGACAGTGAAATTTAATTGTTGAAACATCTGTCATAAGGATGGATAACAAAACAAATTTAAACACCAATTTCAAAAGAACATAGCTCTGTTTCTACATAATGTAAGAAAATAATTTTTATATAAAATTTTTCAAAAATTCTTCTTCTCTTTAATGAGACACAGAATGTTTATGATTAACAGAAATGATAATGAATAAACAGTTGTGTGGGTTACAGATATTCAGTTTTTAATCTTGAGTTCCCATGACCTTAAACTCTGAACATGGAGGAAAAAATGTATTTTAAAAATATTTGTGAATTACATAACTTGGAAATGTTCTCCCAAAATGACAAATTCTCTTAAAGGCACATAATATACATATATTGAAGAACAGATACAGTAACAGATTTCAGGCTAGAATGAACTACTGATCAGGGGAAAAGATATTTACTAAGCTTAAGTCTGGCCCATGGGAAAATATAAGGAAATATGAGGTAGAAATACTGTATAGAATAAATCCTCCTAGTGGGGAGGGAAAACCTTGAAAATTAGCATTTAAAATCCTGACTGAGCTAGATTTGATAACTGACTACTAACAAAATGAGATATATGCAACAATACCATTTATCAAAAAGCCTCACTTATTCTGGAATATATTTACCTTCAAGCAATCTATAGAGGAAGTTTGAATTTCAAAAAAGGAAAGCAATCAATATTTAAGGAGAAATATAAGACAGCTTCAAGTTAGAAATTATAACCTGAAGAGTTTCCCTTTCTGATGCTTAAAAGCAGAATTAATTTGAAATTATATGATTTAAAAGTTATTAAACTGTAATGGCTTAAAAGTATAAAATACATAAATATAAAATCTGAACCATCACAAGTAGGAATAAGCAATTGGGAAAGTTATGAAATTTCTGGTTTATTTCATCATTATTTAATGATTGTTTTTTTTTTTATACTTATCTTCAACTATACAAATTCTCCTCTTTAATGCTTGACAACAGACATACTTCTTACTTCTTAATGCAGATATTTCTAAAGAGATATATTTAGATCCTGCCTGCATTTATTTTATCTTTTCACTATACATATTTTTCAAAACTGTGTCAAATTTTTTAATTCTACATCATACTGAAAGTAGTTTTATAATAACTAAAACAATAGATAAACAAGCTAAAAATATGCTTGGACAAAGACAAACTGTGTTACTGTAAAAAGAGCAGCTATATTAACACTTAAAAATGTATTCAAAAAGTTTTTGCAAGATACAAATTAATGGTAATAATAGCTGTTTCCCTACAAGGAAACATTTTGTATTCATTGAGTGAGCAAAGAGTACTGATTGTGGTTGAAATTTATAAAATTTTTCTCTTAAAATAATTTTTCAGTAAAAAATAGGTTTCTTAAGTCCAGTAGCTGTTAATTACTCTTTACAGTATTGATGGGGATTACCTTCCTGAACTTTTACTTAAAGTAGTGTGAAATGTCCATTTCTTGATTATGTCATTGTTTTCTCTTGGAGTTACATATGCCATCCATTTTAGTTGTTACTGCTGTTGGTAATCCTCAAGTGATGTGGTTTCTCTTATTTGGTACAGTTCTTTCTTTGTGAATCTGTAGCCTTCTTTAACCATTGATCTTAGAAAGTGGTTGTATACAGCTGACAATTAAGATGTTTTTGAACGGGTTTGGCATTATGCATGATATGCATTTGAAAATTTCAATCTGACAAGTCTATTTAACAACATGACTAAAGTTTTCAGGTTGTTTTGGTTTTTTAGCAATTTTTCAGTGTTGGGTGGAACTACTGGTTCAATTTCCTTTCCTCCTATACAAAATTTGTTATAACTGATCCATATGATGAGGTATTTGAAGTGTTTAGTATTTACTAATTACTAAATTTGACATCATTAATTTTTATGATACATTCAGGGTCTGTGCCGTCACTGTTTTTATTTCAATTCCAGATCATAGCTTCTGTTTTGGAAAGGTTTGTCTTGAGTGCTATTTCTTTAAACATTTTGGTAGAGGATGTTGTTAAACATTTACCAATCAGATCAATTTCAATTGACATAACTTGGTTGTTAATTACGAGGTATTTCAAAAAAAAGTTTTCAAAGTAGATTACTATATTAAATAGTACTGTATATTATATGATAAACTGATTAACATCAGTTCCTAATGGATGACATTACTCCAACTAAAGAGATTTTAACATTCTCTCCTGTGTTGACTTACGACATTTAACTCAATATTCTTTAGCTTATACATAGTTGTGAAGCAATAAGTAAACATTTAAGAAATACATACATACATAATATAGACATACACACACAAACAAACACATACATGCATGCATACACTTCCCAAAATCAGTATTTCAATGACCAACTATCAGAATAACAGACTTTGGGAAATTGAGTCAGGCTGAGCACTTTCCAACACCCACTTGCATACTAAATTGTCATGGCAAGTTTTTGTATTCTGTTCTGATATTAAGTAGTTTAAAAAAATGTTTACTTCTTATATTCTTATTCTGACTTAATGTTTTTACATATAAAAAGGTTAGTAGCACATTTGTGTTAAAACCTATTTTTGCCTACTTCTTCAATGAGGTGTCACTAACTTCTTTATCTAATGTCTGTAACAGTTTTCTAGTTATTTTTGTTTTGTGTTATATAAATTGTTTATTTACATTCAGCCATGACTTGATTCTTAAAGAAACTGCTTACTATTTTTACCCCTGTATGATTCTACTTCATGTGCGTTTTGCAGAAAAAGATATTTTGCTAGTGGAAGAGACAATGATCAGTTTCCTGCCTCTAACAATAACAGCAGTAGTGGTACTGATAAAGTTAAATCTTCTCATATAAAAATGCCTATAGCAAATAACTTTTGACTTCTCAACTTAGAAGAATTTTCCTTATCTGGATCATGCCTATATGTATTCAGACAATAACTTTTTGAAGTATTAATAATAGTATAATAATAGTACCCTAAACATTACAACCAGTTTTATGCCTTATATAAGCATACAAAATATTGTTATTTTTCAAATTCTCTTACTTTATAGCCAAGTAATAATTTTCTTATCTTCAAGGAAACAATCTACTTATGGAACTTCACTAAAAATCCTTCAAATAAAGATATAAATTTATATCTAATCACACTTGTTAAATAAGAGAACTAAATATTTATTTAACTGTCAAAGTTTTTAATGCTTTTTAACCAATAAATTCAGTTGTATAAAAAAAATACAAATTATGAAAACTTTTGCAAAATATATGGATAATGTCAAATAAAATAAAATTTCTACTTTGATATGATTAGCCAGTTATCTGACATCATTTTTATTTTACAAGAACAAAATTTACATTAGTTAGATGAAATATGATTCTGGTTAAGAATATGAATAGCAAAGAAATGGCACAATGAAAGGTCATGTAGAAAATGTATAAAGTTGAACAATTTGTTTATTATTCACACAAATTATGTATTTAAAAAAAAAAGTAAAAAGAATAGTTTTCAAAATGTGAAACATTTTTTAAGGGTTGAACAGATATTTTTTTTTTAATTTTATATATAGGTTAATTATATATATAGGTTACACAAATTGTTCTGTGCATGGGTTGGTCAGCAAACTGGATCAGTTGAACTATTCATGTCTCTGTTTTCCAGAAATATCTTCTATGAAATCAAACTCTTTTTGTTGAAACTCTGCTTCTTCTAAATGTTTCTGAAGAAGGAGTTGCTGCTGGCACTGTTGAACAGTAGAGATAAGGCATAAAACTGTAGTTGTCTTTGCAGGTTTTTGCAAACAGGCACCCATAAAAAGTAAACAACAATCATAGTATTGATATTGTTTCACAAAACTACTCAAGATGGTTGACCTTTTGTCATGCTGAAGCATCCTGTCAGCTGATATCTTCATACTGCTGCTGAAAGCATTCTCAATTTAAAATTTAAGGAGAAATCATAGGCTCCAGAAGCTTCCATGCAAACTTTTCTGGATGTTATTTATTTTTAGGCATGCAAAAGATTTATCAACCAATCAGTTGAATTTTACAAAATTTAAGTTGATGTTTTAAGATTGTCAGATTTCAACTTTGTTTGAATTCAACTTTTGTACAGATTTTCCTTAAAAGTGAATTATAAATACAAATACTTTTCATTGTTAGTTTCACAATGCAAATATTTAAATATTTGGTTAATTTTCTTCCAGATTGCTAGTGATCTATTTTTCTCAGAATATGTAAGAACAGCTTTTAAATATCCTATTTAAAAATCATTTTTTGAATAAAATATTTCTATTTTAATTTTTCCAATAGTTTTTTACATTCTTGTACTTTATTAGTAAGAATAAAGACTTATTGCATGTAATTTTCATTTTTATTTTTCAAACATGTGTTTTTTCTTAAAAAATTCTCACAATTTTGTACAATTAACATTTAGAACATAAGTTAAAAAGAAAAGATTAGTAAATTGCAAATCTAACATACAAATTTTATAATTTTGCCAAGAGTTATATTTCAAAATTACTTTTTTCTAAAAAGTAGTTTTTAAGGTAAACAAAGGATATTAAAGTAAGGAGTAATATTGATTTCATAAAGAAATTAGTAAATGTCAGTTATTTATTATCCCAAACTGATAGATCTTTAAACATTCAATTTGATAATCTTCTATGTGCTATATCCCTTTGAGATGTGGGCAATTATGGCTCTCCACAATTTCCTGTTCTTTCTAGCTCTCAGTAAAGCTTGTCATTTTGTTATCTTTCCTAATCCCTGTTCTCCCAATCATTTACACAGGCTCGTTAGGTACGTTATGTACTGTTTTCTTCTGCCACTTTTGCTTTCAGTGAGTCTTGTGAGTATCAAAATTTCCAAGCTCTCTTTCCTCATTATGCACCCTAAAAATTTCAACTATCTCTAGTATTCTCAGTATCTTTCTGTAGAACCACATTTCTGTTGCTTCAAGTCATTTTTCATCTGTGATGATATTGTTCAGCATTCACTGCTGTATACTAGTACCAATATTACATAACAGTTAATTATTCTTATCTTAATTTTAATAAAATTTTCCTGTTTCTTAATAATTTGCTTAGCTTTTGGAGTCACATTTGCAATCCTGTTAAAACAATTCCTGGATATTTAAATTTCTGTACATCATTGATTATTGTATATCCAATTTATAATTCACACATTGGACTGTTTTTTTGGATGACAACCATACATTCTATCTTCTTACAACTGATATTTAGTCCTTTCTTCTTGCTTTCTTTTACTATTTCCTTTATTACATAGGGAACATGTACTAAATCCCCAATTATTAATAGTATGATTCTTAAAAAGACTTACCTTTCTGTAATTCTGCCAATGTATAGTCAAGATCATCAATTTGAAATTCTTTACTATTCATGATGCTGAATCAAAGTGAATACTGAAGCCAAAAGATTGCTTAAAGTCTGTAGAGAAAAAAAAGAAAATTTGATTAGCACATAATCTTACATTTTGCCAATCCCTAATAGCTTTTAACTCTTAAGGAATATTTAATTATCAGTTGAAAGCCTAACAAATATACAATTTTTCTGCATGAAATTTAATTTTTTTCTTTTGTAAATGTAGATAAAAAAAAGCAGAAGATAAAATTGTAAGGTGAAAATTAGTTAGAGAAAGTTACTGAAAAATATGAAGTACAAACACAAAAAAGATAACACTAAAAATAATAAACCAAACAAAAACATAAAATGTTTAATTTAGTTTTTGCTTTGTAATTGTATATTCATAGCATCACTGATAGTGCAAGACAACTCAGTGTGTCAGTATATCAAGATATATAAGAATATGCAGAAGTCTAATTTAAATTAGCAATTTGATAATTGCACCATATGCATGTACATTAAACTAAATAGGCCTTTATATATATATATATATATATATATATATATATATATATACAGTGCTGTTCGATAAAAGTGACTCACCTGATTTTATTTACTTAAAAATTTTTTCGCCTATTGTTTTGGGGGTCAAACTAATTTCTAATCTTACTAATATAAAGGCCCCTTCCCAACCACCTAGTAAAAAAGTTTACTCACCCTAAGGTATTCTATTGATAATTATAATTTTGGATATAAATGAGATTCAGGAAAAAACTCTGTGCAAAAAAAGTGACTCAGATATTGCATTCTAATGATTAAACTGGTAAATTTAAAGAGCGTGTGTCTGTGTGTTTATATATATATATATATATATATATATATATATATATATATATATATATATATAGGAATGGATTATTATTTAGTTTAAATGTTATTTTTGATGGATGCTCATATTTGTGTAGAAACTCTTTTTTTTAATTAAACAGTATTTTTTATCCAACTGCATCTACTGGTCCAAATATTCGAAGAATGATAGTTCCCCATAGGGGATGCAGGTTCAAATCCTGCTGGGTGATGGATATGTTTCTGACAAGATTTCTAGAATATTCATGCCAGGAGATGCAGTTGGATAAAAAATACTGTTTAATTAAAAAAAAATAGAGCTTCAACTCAATATGATTATCCATAAAAATAATATTTAAACAAAATAAATTCAAAATAAAAACATGCTGAATTTAATCCATATCCTAAAATAAAATTGTCTTTATTAAGATTAGGATACAAAACAGACCAGATATGGATGTTCTGAGAATCATCAGAGAGTGAGTGTACAAAAGCAATATTTGGATTTTGTTTGATAATAAGTCCTACATGGCCAAGCAGTTAAGAACATCAGATCCAATAACAGTTACCCATAGGTGATGCAGGTTTGAATGCTGCCAGATAACACATATTTTTCTGACAAGATTTCTCAAATATTCAGGTTGATAGTTGTAGTTGAATAAAAAATACTGTTCAATTACAAAGTTTCTACTGAAATATGAGTAACCATCAATATCAATATATATATATATATATATATATATTATATACATATATATATATAAAAGTTTAATATTCAGAGTTGAATCAGACCAGGAAATAGTAGTATTAAACCATGCTCAATACACATGTAAAATAAAAATAAAATAAAAATAATATGTAGAGCTTTTAACTTTAAAAACGAGATTTCTTGAATAATGAGGTGGATTCAACTGATCACCTAATTTTTAAAGTATATACATATACACACATTATATATATGTATACATAGACACTCTAATACATATATATATATAGAGAGAGAGAGAGAGACACACACACTATATATATACACACACATATATATATATATATATACATACACAGATATATATATATATATACACACACACACACACACACATATATACATTTATTTATTTATTGGTTAAATAGCAGTTACATTTAACTATTTCAACAGTAAAAGGTTTGGATCTAGAAGCCAAAAAAAAAAAAAAAGAAAAACCTTCTGGGACAACAGTCTCCCAAATTTTCTTGCAGTAGAAGCAGCTATTGATTCGATGTAGCTATTCCACTTCGAGTCAGTTGAAAATGTGAAGCCAAGAAGGTGTAGTGAAATGCTTTCCAGAAGTCTAGCATCAGCCATGCTGATGATGGACAGGAAAGTTTCTCTTTGGTGGTTAAAAAAATGGAAGTAGTTTCATTTTGGAGTCATTAAAATTTACAAGCCATCTCCTGCCCCAGTTAACCATAGATTGAAAGTCCTTTTCAAGAGCAGCTGCCAGGTTAACTTTGTCAGTTCTGACAGATTTGCTATTAAGACAGGACTAAATGGTAGTGTCATCTGCATAAATGTCTACTTGGAAACTGATGACATCAGGTAGGTCATTGATGAAATTCAGAAACAGCATAGGACCCAGGATAGTGCCTTGGGCAGAATCCGTGTTCATAGGAAAAATCTGGAAATGAGCCCATTCAAAACGATCTTCATTTCATGATTTGATAGGAATAATTGGATTAAATCAAACAATCACCCTGTAATACCATAGCCCTGGAGCTTATATAGAAAACCAACATGCCAAACCCTGCCAAACACCTTGGAGTCTAATTTAGAAATGATGTCTGAGATGAGTGACAGGGTTATGTGAATATCACTCAGTAGAGCCTCTGTTCTTGCAAAGAAATCATGTGGGTACTCCAGATTAGTCAAGTGCTAAGTTGGAAACAAATTTCTGAGTAAAGCATTCAGCCTTATCTGCTGTAGATGTCAGGACTTCAAATTAATTGAATAGAAGAGGGATTGAGGATTTACTGTTGTTCAGCACACTTTTGCAGAGCTGCTAATAATGTCTAGAACTGAACTTGTGAGATGTTATACCTTGTTTCAATCTATCAGAAAACAGTAACTGCTTCTTTGTGGACATACTTACACTCATTGCATGCAGAGACAGAGATATATATATAATGTATGTGTATATATCCATATATTGTGTGTACATTGTGTATGTATATATATATATATGTATATATATATATATATATATATATATAGATAGATAGATAGATAGATAGACACAATATATGCATATATACACATACATTGGTATAGCAAAATATGCACACACACATATATATATATATATATATATATATATATATATATATATATACACACACTGGAAAATATGCTTTCCTAAAATATTAATATACATGAAAAGTGAGTTCAACTGTTATGAAATATCAATCCTTCTATATTGCAGTGAATGCTAGATGATTTCCTCAGAGTTGAAGAGGAGACTTGAGGCAACAGATATGTTTATACAGAAGTATACTGAGAATACCACAGACTTAACATGTGAGTAACAAGGAAGCTTTAAGGAAAATGGAAACAAAAGGACACTTAGAATCAAAAAGAAATAGTTGATATTTCTTGTGCAATAATGACAAAAGGAAGCTCAAAGAATTTGATACTCACAAGAACATATGGAAACCAAGATGGACACAGGAAAACAGCAATTTACATACCTTATAATCATTTTTAAATGGATGTCAGAATAGGGAGGATGAATAATAAAAAGACAAACACTGCTAAGAGCTACAAAAGATAGGAAGCTATGAAGAGTCATGATCACTCAGGTCATAAAGGGTCATGGCATATTGAAGTAGATCTAGTTTTGCATACTGAATAAATGTATAACATATATATATTTTGTAATGTCTACGAACACTCATTGCCACTTTGTAATGTCAATGAATACTTGTTGCCACTTTAATAATGCTCATTGTAGTAGAGACTTTGTAAACCCAGATACAACTATAGTAACACCATTGAACAATACTGGTGTCAGATGCCTTTGAATAACACTCACACTAATAGTACTTGCTTGATAATACTTGCTCAAGTAGTAACCACCAAATAGTAATCTGAATAGTAATCCATATAGTTATAAATTAGACACAACACTAATTCCCATATATACATTTCCTTTACCATCATGTGATCTACTTATTCAAAATGGGATCACCTGTGTTTGCCCTCTGGTGATCTGTGTTCAAACTCCAGTGTCAATAGCAACACCTTATTCCTATATAACAATCTGTATTTAGCAGATACCCAACTGTTATTCAAGAGGTTCTCTTCTAAAATGGACATCAAATGTATATATCATAATAAATTGCTCTTGATTAGATGAATATTAGAAAGAGAGTGTGTTTTCTAAAAACCCAATCTGAAACAAAAGTCGTACAAAATTACATAAATGAAAAAGAAACTGATAGGCAGGGATAATCACGTATCCAGTAATAAATGATAAATTATCAATTTCAGTTGAGATGCATTTATGGTATGATGGCGTGTAACCACTAACATATTTCTAATATAACATATCTTTATACAAATGTCAAATTCAAACTATTATAATGATTTATGTTTCTATGTTAATAGGATTTTTTTTATTTATTCATATGTATATAAAAAAATATATGTAAAATGTTGATGAAAGAAAATATAGACAGTCATAATGGATTTTTATAAAACAGAACAATAGTTCAACAGGCCTATGTTTTGAAACAAAATATGAATTACAATCAACAAACATTTGAAAAAATGAAAACAATAAAAATTAAGCAAAAGAAAAATTATTCTCAGTAGGTAATTTTCTATTACAATATCTGTAATAAAAAAATTTTAACTATAGATAGCCAATATAAATTCTAATAAATACATTACATTATTATAATATATATTAATGTCTAAGTATGTTTAATTCATATCATGCAAGTTTTGATAAATTGAATAGTGCATGAATTATTGTTATAGGATATTTAAAAAAAAAAACCCAGATGCAATAGAAATTAAAGGAGGTACACTTGTATCCTTAACATGTAGAAATATTTAATTGAGAGTTATTAAATTAACATTGATAAACTGACAATATATTGTTTCTTGATAAAAAAGAAATGTTCCAAAGACCAAACTGATTGATTAATATTGAAATAAATCTGCAGCATCTTATAATGGTGGGTGTATAAATAATCAAGAATTATTCAAATAAATTCAATAGGAAAAAGTAGAAAAATAAGTTTAACGAAAATTCTTTTAAACATTTTGGCATTAATATTAAGTTTCTGTTTTAAATTTCTACTCTTAAAAAATAATTTCAGTTTTGAGTGGCGAAATCCGAAACAAAAAAAAAAAGCCTTTTAGATTGAAGCCCAACAATCATAATGCATTCTATTAAAATAACCACTGATAAAACTAATTTAATACTGGGTTTATCCCAAATCACTTTTTCTATTGATTTTACATTTTTTTTTTTTCAGTTGTATTTATCTTTTTAGTCCCTTTTTCAACTGCTAATAACATTAGTGAATTTTTAAGAGCAACACTGATTCTGTCATAAGATTATACAGAATCCTGATGTGCTTCTCTGGGCTGTAGTTTCCAACAACAAGATTAAAACTCGTTTCAGACATAATTCATTTCTCCTGAGAGATTTACAGTTGTGAACTTCCTGTGTTGATAGGACAAAGGGTACTTGGCCACACTATTTCTTCCCTTGGGGTTCATCTTCACACTAAAGCCTGCTAATGGATGCAATATAATATTTATGAGCATTGTAAAGTCCAGCCTTGAATAATACCCTTCCACTCCTGCCATCATGTATAACATATCAAGACTTCTGCTAATAGCTGATTATCAGCAAACCACTGGAGTTTGTTTTTGACTAGTTTGAGGGAGTTAACTTTTCCCAACTTATTTTCATTAAGATTTTCTTCTTTTATGTTCATCACCTCTTTAACCAATATTCTACAGTAGGCAACCATGACTCTCCACAACTTCCTATTTTTTGTAGCTCTCAGAAAGCTTTGTGTCACCATTTCTTCTAGTTCATGTTTTGCAATCCATTTACACAAGGTAAATGTTAAATATGTTACTTGCTGTTTTCCCTTGACCCTCTTACCTTCAATATCTACTGTGAGTGCCAAATTCTCCAAGCCCCCTCTTCTCATGCATTCCAGAGATTTCAACTGTTTCTTTCTTTTCCTTTCCATTCTACTTAAATCTTTCTCATTGCTCACATATTCCATTGATGGCATTCTCAGTATTCTTCCTGGTTGCTCCAAATTGCCTCTTCATCTGTGAAGAAATTGTCCAGCATGTACTGCCATGTGGAAAGACTGATATACCATAACAGTTGAGCATATTTATCTTTGCTTCCAACAAAATGTTCCTATTTCTTATTTTTACATTATGGAAGGTAGTTTTCACCATTCCAATGTGTCTTCAGATTTCCATGTCACATTTTCCATTGTATCTTACACAAATTCCCAGATAGTTAAATTTCTGTGCTTTCTTTACAAAGATATGCCATTATAACCTTTGTATAATTTTAAATTTTCTTATTTATCTGTCTTCATAAAGGAAATTCCTTTTATTCAAATTTTGAAATTACTAAATATTTTGAGAATTTTAATATATGAAGAAAAACTTTGAAAATGGAAAAACAAATATTAAAATAAGAACTTATATTTTATGGTAGTCACAACTACACTGCCTCTCACTTTATCACAAACTTTTAATTTTCTCTGCTTTTGAGAAAACTAATGAAAGAATTAGCAGAAATATTTGCAGGATATTTCCTATAATATACATACAGTTGTGAACAGAATTATTCACCCCCACCTTCCATAATTACAAATAAAGCTGTAATACATTAAATTTTCATGGAAACTTCATGTGCACTTTTTCACAAATGATGAAATAATGGATTTGGAAGAATGTGTAGTGATGCTCACAATGAAATTTTTATTTTAATGTCAAACAATAACACAAAAAACGCCAAAAAAACATTTAACATAGGACAAAACTATTGACCCTCTTGCCTCAATAATTGTGCAACCTTTATTCTTGATTATTGCCTTTAATAATTTTTGAAGATCACTACACACACTGATAGGTCTTTTGCTCCATTCTTCCTTGGCAATAGCTTCTAGTTCTTCCAAATTCAAAGGACTTCTTTCTCTTACTTTTTTCTTTAAATATGGTTGTAAATTTTCAATGGGATTTAGGTCAGGACTTTGTGCTGGGTATTACAATACCTTAATTTTGCTGTCATCGAAGTATTTTGTAAAAATTTGTGACATGTGTTTCATATTGGAACATTCAGTGACACCCCAAAGACAGCTTTTGTGCACTTTGTTTCATATTATTTTTAAGAATAACCAAATACTGCTCTTTATCCATTATATCCTGGTCCAGAAACAGTAAAACATCACCAAAGCAGAATGCCCCCACCACCATGCTTAACTGTAGGAATGGTATTTTTTGGTTTGTTAACTTCATTCACTTTCAGTAATGTGGTTAATCCTGACTTGGTATCTTGACTTCAGTCAATTTTACACCAACATGATGTGGTTTTCCTCTGTATTTACTACAAATATTTTCATGTTAACTTTTCTGATGAGCTCATGAATTTAAGGCTGCTTCTAGATTGGCAACTAGGTTTCACCATTTTACTGTTGAACTAACTAGATGCAATTGCCACTTCTCTTTTAATCATTTCTTTTTCTAGCACTTCTGATCTGTGAAACTCCCTTCTGAATTCTTGCTTCTCTGCCACCTACGATCTTCAAAAATTAAAATGCAATATCAGTTGCCATCTTTTGGCTAACAGAACCATGTTTCTTTATTGTCTTTTCCTCACTTATCACTAATTTCTTCTCATTCTCTTTCATTCTGTGTAACCCTCATGTCCTTGTGGCATTATCACATTGCTTAGGGAGAAACAGTTAAAAAAATTAATAAAGACAACATTAACATGAAATATATGGTGCATGTACTGAAACTAGATTTCTATAAGTCATTCATCCATTGATTTTATAACCTGTTAAACTTCTCATGAATAATGGCACCTGATGTTCAAAACGACCTTAAGTCCATCATTAACTGGGACAAAAGATGGCTTGTTAATTTTAACGCCTCCAAAACTAAATCTCTCTATTAATCATCTGAGAGATCCCTCTCTGCCTTCCATCAGCATGGCTGATGCTAACCTCCAGGAAAAAGACTCCTTGAGTCTTCTTGGCTTAAAAATCTCAGCTGACATGAAGTGGAAAGACTATATTGAATCCACTGCTAGATCAGCTGCTAAGAAAGTCAGTTGTGTCATATGAGACAATTTTTCTCTCCAGAATCAATCTTATATATCTATAAGTCTACCATTCATCCATGCTTTGAATATTGCTGTCACATATACTCCAGTGCCCCTGCTATTTACCTTGAGCTCCTTGATAAGATCTGAAGAAGAATCAACAATATTATTGTTCCTGATCTGGCAGTTCTGCTTGTCACTTACCCACTGCCATAAGGTTGTCTCTCTGTGTCTTTTCTATAAATACTTTCATGGTATAAATACTTTGCTATCATATGTAAACTTCATGAATTTAAGTGCAGTACTAGACTGGCATCAAGATCTCATTAATTTACAGTTGAGCTGGCTAGATGTAGGTGTAAATTCTATGCTAACAGTTTCTTATCTCACACTTCTCATTTGTGGAACTTCCTTCTGACTCCATGCTTTCCAGCCAACTTTAATTTGCAAAAATTTAAATGCAATGTCAATTGCTATCTACTGTCCTCCTGATTACTCTTTTTTCTTTCCACTCATTATTAATGCTTCAGTTCCTAATTCTTCCACACCCTGTATCCCCTTGTGTTCTAATGACTTTACTACTACCTTCATGAGGTGATACTAAATAGAAAAAAAACTGCACAGTGTCCAGAATAGCATTCATATTTATGGTAAATTGCTATTCCCCAGTGTAAACCTTCCTCTTCATAATACTCCACAAGTCTAGTTCACACTTCTCCCTTTTGAAGAGAAGTAGAGGTTTATCACTTGTTACCTGTTTAAGATTGGGTTTCTGGTTCTTTCTAAATTTTACTTCAACTCTATACTTCTAAAGTCTCTATCTAAACTGAAATTTATACTATCATTGGGTTTCAGGTTACTTCTAGTCTTTTCCTTCTTCTTCCCTTCCAGTACCTTTTTGTGTTTTAGTAGGATTATTGCCCTGCCTGGGATAAATTAATTAAAAAAATAAAAAAGGTTTTCAGTTTGGTTAAGTTCAGGTAAACAAGCCAATCACATCATCAAAAGCATGTTTTTGAAACGCATTTTATTCAGATATTGACTATTTTGCTTTGTCAAATATGGTGGTACATTGTTGTGCATAAAAAGTATCTTCTTTCTGTATTCTTTATAAATATATTTGATGTTATACGTGGGGGTGGTTAAAAGTTTCAAGATTCTGAAATTTGGCTAGATTTTTGATAGAGGGACAAATTAAAAACTTTTTCATACCCTGTCATTTACAAGGTAATATTGAAAAGTTCTCAGTTCGACACATTTTCCAAAATAGTCAAATGACCAAACATTAAAATTTATTTTGAAATCACTACTTGGTCAGCCTACAAAATTTTCTGCACTCTTACATATTATGTTATGACTGTGAGAAGGTTGCATAATATAGGTTTACAGTAGAAAACAATATTATTTATATTGACCAAAATTTCAGAGAATTTATTTTGCTGTCTATTTTTATGGGTAGACCCCTGTTACCTTAAGAACAAAAATTGTGTTTCCTCATGTAATTGTAGCAAGACAAACCAATTGACCATTCAAATCATAAAATTGAAGATCATCAAAACACTTAATCTGAGATTAAATTATTGATTGAATTTAGTGGAATAGAAATGGCGATAAAAGCTGTAAGACTTTTGAAAACAGACATTGCGAAAGAATTGAGTATTTTCTGTGAAATATAATTAACATGTCATTCTACGCAGTATATTTTTTCCAGACTCCTAACTAGATATGTGTCTACAGCAATCTTTGATATGCAGATCTTGAACATTCTAAAAGAAAAAAAAGAAATTATGACTATTGATCTAAAGAATGCTATAGAATCAATTGGCTTAAATAGATTTTAAAAACAGCAACGGTACGAATATTTGTTCAAATAACTTTTGAAATAAATTTTTTTTCAAAATGTATGAATCCTCTTTTACAATTTGGTGTAGTTGTTTCTTTAACTTCTGTAGCTAATGTACAAATAAACATACAAACATCATCATATATATATATATATATATATATATATATATATATATATATATATATATATATATATATATACACACACACACACACACACACACACACACACTCCCTTTCCTCACTGACAAGGTAAAAATACACATACATCATCTTATGTTATAATTATTTATTTAGAGAAATGTCTCCATATGTAAAAAAGAAAATATTTACAAATATAGAAAATTTACTTGTGATGTTCTGTGCTAGGGAGTGTGCAACCATGTATGCACACACACACACAGCTCTCTTTAATAATATTTTTCATTTTCTCATATTCTTTCACACACAGTAACCTATTGCATTTTAGTGGCTTCATTACTTTGCTTGGTGTTAAATGATTAAAACAGAAATAAAAACACTCCCATGCATCCACCATACTATCACTACTGTATCTTTCTCACTAAATATACTTCTTCAACAATTAATATTCTTGCTACAGTTTTCTTTCTCTTAGACTGGCTGCTAATCAAAGCTAGAGAGTCCAGTCTACCCTGCTATTTAACCCACCAAAAAGAGATGAAATATTACCTTTTCCAAGAGTATTAGTGTGAAAGTGGATGTAATAGTTGAAACTGTAAGCACATTCCTCCAATACTGAGGAGCACCTTCAGCCCAAACAGACAGGAACACCTTGTGTAACAACTCATTTAGTTTGGGGCCACCACATTTAAGGAGTTCAGTGCTAATTCCATCCAACCCAGGTGCTTTTCCATTGTTCATTTGTGCAACTGCCTTGGAAACTTCATGAACAGTTGGATTACTGTCTAGCTCATTCTTGATTGGGAGTTGATCGAGCTGGTCAGCAAAGCTGTTGTTAACAATAGATGGTTGATTCAGGAGTTCATGGAAGTGTTTTCTCCAATGATTACAGATATTTTCTGATTTGGGAAGTAACCTCAAACCATCCTTTGAGCACAGTAGGGTAATAGTAGGTGACCTAGGATCATAGATTTTAGACAGGAGATTATAAAATGTCTTGGAATCTCAAGAATCAACAGCATACTGGATTTTAGCTGATTTGTCTTCCCACCACTGATTTTGCATTTCTCTCAGACAACTCTGAAGCTGTATTCAGCTTCAATTTGACTGCAGATCACTGAGAGAGAGAGAGAGATGTTATTCAGAATTGATCTGCTGAACAGAAGTTGTTTTTGGTCAAGTAGATGTTTTATGTCTGCATCATTGTCATCAAACTAGCCCTGATGTTTTCTGTCTATATGTCCCATCACTTCAAGTGAGGCAGTATAATGTTTAGATTTAAAATCCAACCAAACATTAATTCTGTCTAGAGGTTCAAAATTTTTTATCTCATCAGCAAACAGTTGTTGAGTTTCTGCTTTCTTTAGTTTGGATACATTTATAAGCTTAGGTGGGCAAGTTACTGAATGCTTCCTTTTAATTTTTTATTTTCATATTAAAGGAAGCATTCAAGAGACAATGGTAGGTCAAGTATTCAATACTTCACATGACATCAAAAAGATCATAGTGATCATGGGAACAGACAATGACAAAATTGATCACATACCAACTTTTAGACCTGGGGTGTATCCAGATACCCTTATGAATTTTTGTGTTGGAAAAGCGAATTACCTATAACTAGATCAAATTCACTGCATATACACAGCAGATGCAACATATTACTGTTGGATTTTCCACTTCCATGCCTCCCCAGAGCCATCCATGTGACATAGTCACCCCCAAATATGGCATTAAAGTCACCATGAAAGACAAATTTGTCATCCCTAGGAAACTTTCTGATGGTATCTTTGAGCTCAGAGTAGAAATGTCCAATGTTGCATGTTTTAGCTTTCGCTGCTATATTTCTTTGTATTTTTCTACCAGTGTGATGAACATTCATCAGCCACAGTAAACTGACCAGATTATAGTATGACAAGCAATGATTAAGACACCTTTTCCAGTCCTGTCTTACATTTGAGTGAGCAGTGCTACTCTGAAAAGGCTGATCAGTCACCCAGAGATATTCCCAATCCCAACCATAGCCACAAATTGCTTGGAAGACAACATTAGGATAAGTTCTGAGCCACCAGTATGCAGGATTGTAACTACATACTTCCAGTTTGTCACTTGTATACATTATTATGCCCCCATCATCACTGGACTTGGGTTGTCCCTGTTCTAAAGGCATTGTACCAAGAGGTACCTGTGCTAAAGAGAATATTTATAATGGATTTAGCTTGCACAGAGCTAACTCCACTTTTGGATTATTAATAGGGAATGTGCTTTCCCCGTTTTGAAATTACTTGAAGAAGTCGACGATCCATAGAATTTGTTAATTGTAGGATGTCATCTGCTGTAATGCCATGAGATATGTCAAGAATTGCTTCCCAAAACTCAGTGTTGCTCCTGAATTGTCGTCCGTTGGCGTACAATCTTTGCTTCATGATGCTACAAAGGTTTTTGATTGGGTTCAAATCCGGAGAATTTGCTGGCACTTCATCTTTCGAGGTTCATCAAAGCCTAACTGTTTCAAATATTCAGTAGTCTTGTGAGCAGCATGTGAGGGAGCATTATCTTGCATAAAAACAATGGCCCTTCTGAAGCAACTCTTTGCCTTTTCATCCACAGTTCAAGATGCTCCTTCAAAAACGCTATGTATGCATCAGCAGTCATTTTGACGCCATCTGGTATTCTCCATGGGCCCACTAATGTGTTTCCAATAATAATACCCCAGATCATTAGGCCTCCACCGTTTTGTTGGCGTCTCAAACACTGATGGTGATTCTGTTCGTTCATTACCCATCCTTTGCACCATTTATCTGTCCCATCAAGTGTTGCTTGAGTTTCATCTGTGAACAAAACTTTAGAGAAGTCAATCTTCATATTGTCCTCAGCCAATTTCAATCGATTTTGAATGAAATTTCTCGTCAATGGAGGCTTCAATACAGGTTTGACTGTTGTTGCTATTTCCCTCAGATACCGACACTGAGTACTTTTAGACACAGTAGGATCCCCAGTGTGACTGAAAAGCACTTGACTGGTAATTCCAGGGTTCTTCGTGGCCTCTCGATTAAGTTGTAACATGAGACAACATGAAATAACCCTCGGCTTGCCTTTATCTGCCCTTTTGCGTACTTGTGTAGGGTCGGAGATGAACTTTTTCAGTGTTTGATAACACCTCCCTATCATTTTAGAAATTTCTAGGGTAGATTTACCTTTTGAGAGTTCTGAGGTGATAGTTTTCTTTTCAGCATCACTTAAATTGCTTTTACGGCCCATCTTTTCACTAAATTCTTACACTTTTCTAATAATTTGGCACGCTCAAATCACTGTGCTGATAACAAATATGGCGCCAGTTTGTTTACATTGCGCAGATCAATACAAAAATTTCAGTGAATGTGCAGGTCAGTATTGCCAACATTGTGTGAAAACTTTGTGTGAATTGATTGGACGGTTTTTGAAATATTAGAAAAAAAGTTACCTCGATAATAATTTGCACGCAGTATATATATATATATATATATATATATATATATATATATATATATATACTATGTGCATTTATTTATTTATATATATATATATATACATACTATGTGCATTTATTTATATATATATATATATATAAAATGCAAACTTTAAAAATTAGGAGGTCAGATAGAATATGCAATCTTGGTTTCAACCTCACATTCTCATAAGGATAATGACCATCCAACACGTTATTTTAAAATAACCCACAAAGAACACTACATTATTATTTTTCAAAAATAAATAAATAAAATGCACAACAGTCACACTCATAGCGTTGAGTGAAATAGAAAGGAGGGGGGTAAGGAGGGGGAAGAAGAAAAAGAAGAAGAGTGAAGCGAACAAGAGAAACAAAGAAAGCAAGTCTATCATAAATGTATAAAGAAAAGAATGGACTGCTCCACTATCTTAACAGTAGATTATAAATATGAATATTTAATTTTTACAGTTTTCAATCTAGGCTTGATAATTGTCACATGTATGAAAATTCAGAGTTGTACCAACTAGGGATGGACTAAATGATTATTATTGGTATCAATTTTAGTTCTGTTATACATCAACCATTGTTTTATTACCACCAGCACTCACTGTTTTCTATTTTATATATGCACAATATGATTCAAAAAAATGTTAATACTTCTATAAGAGTACGTTTAATCATAAATCAGAACTGATATTATGATTTCAATCTCCATTTGTTCACCTTACCTATCAGCACAAACTTTAAAACAGGTAGAGACTGCAATCATAATATCAATTCTGCTTTTCTTATAAAAGTTAGTCCCATAAATGCGTTATATTTTTAATCATCATTTATGTGGGTGTATAAGAGATTATGTACACACACACACATATCTGTGTTGGAGGGACTGCAATCCTATATAAGCCATCATAATGCATCATCTACCTTTTGAATATTTCTATGTTGGTAAATATAATTCAATACTGCCATGGGAACACAAGTACTTATGCAACAGATGGAAAAAAAATTTCTTCAGCTTATCACATCACCTGAACCACAACCAGCAGAATAGCAGTACACCAACCAAGTATTTTATTAAAGATTTAACCAATATATGACTTATGAGTAGATTAGTAGCATATATTTATTGCAAAATATCAAACTGAATGGTCAAAAGATTTTGAGTTTGACTTTTCATACTCAGTGTCAGTCTATCAAACCTCATTATCACATATTCACACATAAAAAGGCAAAAAAAGAGCAATAAATTCTTCCCAGTTAAGACTGCATTTGTAAAATCAACAATGAATAAAAAAAATAGAGGCAGAAAATTTCTGAAAATAAAGAATTGTTGAAATTGAAACTCTTAGTACACACACACACAAATGTATGGAAATATATATATATATATATATATATATATATATATATATATATATATGGATAGCTGGATACAAATGCTTTTAACAGAAAGTTGCATAAATATAGAAAAACTACAGATATATCTGAGAAGAAAGTGAAAAGAATACAATGCAAGTCAGTAAGTATAAAGCAAATATGAAAGATTGTTTATGGAAACTATATGAAAGCACATGAAAGAAAGTTTCAAGATTTCAAGAAACAAAAAAAAAACATAACTCAATAATTTTTTTAAAACTAATCAATGAAGCAAAATAAAGCTGATAGTGAAATACAAAAATCTACCAAGAGAATCTTTCTTTGGTTCAATTTTGACAATGTTTACTAATACATTCAGTAATCTCACCATACTGAAACAGATGTACAAGGTCTTTAACATAGTAAAAGAGAACTATTTTTGTAAAAGACTGGAATATTTGATACACTTTTTAAAAATATGTATGAATATCTATATTCAAAGTTTCTTTATAAGTTTATATATAAGTATTGAGCAGAAAATGTTGACCTTTATAGGTCAAACATTCAGGTATCTGCTCAAAAACATGAAAAGTAATTAAATATTTATAAAGTTTAGTTGTTTTTTTGTATGTGAGCAAATATTACATAAAACTGTGAAATGAAATAAATATAGTTATATCAATGATATCTACTTGTCTATGCTTTATATCTTGCTCAACTTAGCAGTTCACGCTTAATAGAGATAACTAATTTGCATATTCAGCTTTAAAAAACAAATTTTAAAAATAACTTTTCTTATTCATTCTTAATCTGGATTTTATGATATTTATAAATAAGCATTTATTTTGTTCATGGCTTTTATAAATTGCTTAGTTATTAGAATAAAGTAATAAATGTGTTCTGTAAGTGATAACCACTTGAACATTTAGATGATGGTTTGAGAATAAAAGGAAGTGATCGAGGTTGACATTTATATTGGTAAATTTTGAAAATGTGACAAACATAATATTAAAACATTCTGTTTATGAAATAAGTGACTACAAATAATATAGTATTTTAATGCATATGTAAATCTTTGTTTGTCTTGTCTGGTTTTTCGCTTGTTGAGAGTGCTCCTCTAGACTGAGAAAACCACCTACTGTAAGTAGAAAGTCCTCTCTCAGCAGCCAATTCTAGGAGAGGATGTAACTCCTGTTGCTTACTGCATCACACACACACAACTCTGAGTCTCTTATTGGGTTGACCCAAATCTTCGTTACAAAGAAATGACTGCATAGCATGGCAGGGTGAGTAATTGTGTGCATAAATGTTAGTAACAATAGATCGAACTGGATTACAATTAAAGATTACTGATTTAATTATAGTTGCTTATATTATAGTTAAACCTATCAAGATTGTCCCACATTAAATGTATAAATTATATCTACATATACATTTGTATAATAATATCAATAATTGTGTTTCACCAAAAAATAGAGTCCACCAGTGTATTTCTGGAGGATAATGCTTTTAAGTTGTAGTGGATGGGTTAATTATGTGGTAATATTTGTTGAGAATAGGTTGCGTGTCAATTAACTATTTCCACTAACATCAAAATAAAATACAAAATTCAAATGAATTGTTTCAAAACATAATTAGATTTATTAATGTTTGATTACATGAATGCGAACGGAAAAGGTAGGACAGAGTCGTGTCCCTTTGATTTGGAAATATTTGTACCAAAGTTCATATTAAGAAGTAATTTACCTTTTACTGTAATATTGAACTTGTAATTTAGAAGAATAAAGTTTGGAATTGTGAGTTTGTGAGGAAAATAGCCTACCTCGGAAACGCCTGCGAATCTGTGCGGTGTGCAAAACTTCAGTTCTCCAGCAGTAAAAGGAACCAAAATAGCAGCACCCATATTTTATGCTGGGCGGTCTCGTTTAGCTAACGCGAAATCTCGTTGTCTCGGCATTCACATGCAAATCGTATAAAGCAGATGCGTTTTGCTGTTTTGAATCAGGAGGCTTTTGGCTCATGAGAAGGTTGGACGTGCGACACCAGGGTTTTTTTTGGTTACCTTCCTCACGGTTCTTTGTTCCTACCTGCTATTAGTTTAGTTGTTGTGTTACTTCCCACAAGCTATTTCGGACATGGACAAGTTCAATCTAAAATTGATCCCAGAATTCAACGGCTCCCCCACGGGCCCGATTGTCGTCGAATGGTTTGAAAAGGCCGAACGTGTTTGCAGGGTGTCGAAAATAAAGGAACCTGCACTGGTCATCCCACTGAGACTCACGGGGGGAGCCTACGCCGTATATCAACAAATCGGGGACGATGCTAACCTAGAAGAGATCAAGGGCGCCCTATGTACGGCCTTTGGAATAGACCCCTTCATTGCCTGGAAACAGTTCGTCGGACTCGAGCCGGGTGAGACCGTGGATGTCTACCTGGCTGATTTGCGAAGGCTGGCAGTACCGTTTGGCAGAGCAATGAACCGCATACTTCCTGGCAGGACTTCCCGACGACACCAGTCGGCTCCTGCAAGCGTCTTCAAGATTGGACACACTGGGAATTGACGAATTGCTAGCCAGGGCCCGAAACATCTTGAAAGACACGGAACAGGTTGCGTCAGCCGTGAGAACGCCCAAGACACCGTGGGAGGGCCCAAAGTGCTACAAGTGCAGTGGACCCAACCATTTCTCTAGGGACTGCCGGAGCCAAAGTGACGTAGGAGGTGGGAGCAGCCGACGGAACCGAGCACAACTACGCTGCTATCGCTGCAAAGAGTTAGGCCATGTAGCACAGGATTGCTTGGGAAACGAGTCCGGGGACAAGGTGCTGTCGCAACCCTTGCCCCCTCTCGATCAGTAAAGGCAGCATTGCCTGTTGTCAACGAGTGTGTTGAGGGTAAACGATGTTCGGCGCTCATTGACACTGGATGTTCCCGATCGATCGTTAGTGCGGATCGATGCGTGACATGGAGCAGTCAACAAATCGAGATTCGGACGATTAACAGAGTGTCCCGGGCCTGTTGTGGTGTCGGGACTGTATCAATCCTCACAGACGGAGGGAATCATGCCAAGGTCGACGTTTTGGTGGCACGTCAAAGGCCCCTCAGTTACAACCTGCTGCTTGGGATTGATGCAATCCGACCGTTAGGAGGTAGGATAATCATGCCAGCCGGAAATGTGGAACTGGGTAAAGGAAGAAAAGTGTGAGCAGCCCTTTGCATTAGTGAGCCGGATTTCAACGTCTCTTTCAATTCCGACGAAAGGGTGTGGACCGCCAGGTGGAAATGGGCCCCAAAAAACCCACCCGTTCAGCTTCACAACAAGGTCGCAGCATACAAAGTTCCCGACAGCATCAGGGGAAAATACGAGAAAGAGCTTCAACAGTGGATTGTGAATGGCTGGTTGATTCTATACCCCCAGGAAAGACTGGGACCCCCAAAGGGTCTGATTCCCTTGATGGCAGTCGTGCAGGAGCAGAAACAGAAGGTGCGTCCGGTACTCGATTACCGCGAATTGAACGACTTTGTGGATGCTTTTACTGCCGATGCAGAAGTGTGCGCACATAAGTTGAGAATGTGGCGGTGGCAGGGGGTCAATGTGTCGCTTCTGGATCTGCGCTGTGGCCATTTCAAACGGTTATTTTCAAAGGCCAACACTTCTGTCTTATGTGGCTAGGATTTGGGCTAAATGTAGCGCCACTCATTATGAAATCCGTTATAGACGCCATCACATCGCAAGACCGCACAATTGAAAGTGCCACATCAGCATACGTTGATGATATCTTCATTAATGAAAGTTTGGCCTCTGCATCGCGGGTAAGACAACACTTTTCGGATTACGGTTTGGTGTGCAAGGATCTGGTGCGACTGAGAGATGGAGCAAGAGTTCTTGGCTTGCAAGTCTGGGAAGAAAATGGCACCCTTCAATGGAAACGAGGAAGTCAAATTCCGGAAGTCCCAGGTGTGTTGACCCAGCGGCGCGTATTTTCATTGTGTAGGAAACTTGTTGGACATTTCCCCGTGTGTGGATGGCTCAGGGTGGCAGTTGCATTCGTCAAGCGCCTGGCAACCGCAGCAACCAATGAATGGGATGATAACATCAAAGATCCCTCTCTCTGTCGCATACTAGCGGAGATATTAAATAGAGTGCGGGAACTGGGTCCCATTGGAGGAGTCTGGTGCATGAATGGTGACGAGATCACAGTCTGGGTAGATGTGAGTTCCGTGGCGACAGGAGTGGCATTGGAAGCAAACGGAAATGTCATCGAAGATGCATGTTGGCTGCGTCCGACTAATGATGCCAGGCATATTAATTTGAACTCGATGCCGCGCTTAAAGGATTGAATCTAGCTCTCCAGTGGGAGGCGACAACATTGCACTTGGTTACTGATTCGGCATGTGTGCACCGGTGGATTTCTGACACCTTGACCGGGAAGGCACAGGTGAACACAAGGGCAGCTGGCGAGATGCTGGTTAGGCGATGGCTGGGCATTTTGCGATCGCTGGTGGAAGAATATGGATTGACCATAGACGTGACACTCGTACAGTCCTGTCAGAACCGTGTGGATCGCCTCACCAGAGTACCGCACAGGTGGCTAGAACTGCTCAAGAGAGGAGAACCAGCACGAGTGCTGTGCAGTGGTAGGGAGACGACTGAACGAGGACCAGGTAGCCAATACCCATCATCAAAGCGGGCATCCGGGCGTGAAACGAACTCTGTGCTTCGCCAGGTTGGTCGACCCGCAGGTGTCCAGAGAAAGTGTTAAATCCATTGTGAAGGCCTGCACAACCTGTCAGTCGATCGATCCGGCACCCGTTCACTGGGAAAGAGGAGAAGTGAGCGTGAAGAACAACTGGAGCAGACTAGCGATGGACATAACTCACTACAATGGTGAGAATTTTTTAATGCTTATTGATTGCGGTCCCTCCAGGTTTGCAGTATGGTGGCCGCTGCGCAGAAAAGATGCGAGCATCGTCATTCGACTGTTGGAGAATGTTTTCCTGGAGCGAGGCCCACCCATGGAATTACTGACAGACAACGATACTGCATTCACCAGTAAAGACTTTAAAGAATTTGCGGACAATTGGGATGTGCATCTGCGGTTTCGATGTGCCTACTCACCAAGTGGAAACGGCATCGTGGAGCGAAACCACAGAACCATCAATACCATCGCAGCCAGGAAGGGCTGTACAGTATCGGAGGCGGTTTACTGGTATAATGTCGCCCTAAAAGATAACGTTTCACCATCCACGGCGCCGGCTGATGCACTGCACAAATATCAAATTAACTTTCTTTGATTTAAAGAAAGAGTTGAAACATATACAATAAATAAAACCAATTTCTTTAAACTGTTTTTGAATCATATATATTTTAAAAGGTAGCTCAAATAAACTTATCTCAAATGTATTTTTTCAGAGATAAAGAAACATTTTTGCTTCTGCTACACAAAATATAGAAAAAAAACAATAATTGTTATAATCTTTCTCAAAAGTAATCACTAACATAAAACAAAAGGAATGGTTGTAATCCTTATTTTACTTGTACAACTAGGCTATGGATACAATCAGTAGAAAAAACTAGTGATTTATCTATAATGTGAAAGAGAACAATAAACAGGATTATGTTTTCATTTACTTTTATATTGAACTTCTGGTTGCTTAAAAAAGTGCCCTCTTTCTATGTGTTTGACCATGGGTACATATACAGATAAGGAAAATTGCTAACTGATAACATAAAACAATGAGAAAAGATGGGTGTTATCTGCTTGCACCTATGTTACAAATGTAACTGAATAGTATAGCCATTTAAAAACCAAGATAATTACCTCACATAGAGAATACTCTTGTTTGTAATGAAAGTCTGTGAAGAATGCTGCATAAGAATTAGACCTGAGATGAAGAGTAAAAGTATCTGGCAGGAGCTGCCGAGTTCTTACTTTTCCAGCCTTGATAGAGTTCATGGCCCTGTAAATAATGACTTATTTTCAACCCTGCAGCCTCTTTCCCACTGATGCAATAATGCAAGCCTATCAATACTCTATCACTATTTCCGTGACAAAAGTTCAGACAAACTCCATTCATTAGTTCCACCAGTTCAAAACCTTTACGTCCATGAAGTTGAACCACCCACCCTCATTATCTCTATACTCCATTTGCAAGAAGAAAGTTCTTCTTGGACAACATCTTCCCAAGAACTGCTACTTTGTGAAACAAACTCCAGAGTGGATTCTACCGCTAAACACTACAATCTTAACCACTTCAAATCAAGGATCAGTCATTATCTATCCTCACAATCTTCACTTCTGTCTTCCTACTATTACATTCATTTCACACACCTCATTCAGTAACCCACTACCTTGAGTGGTTCTTGAGCCTAATTTTGTCTGAATATTTATGAAAAAAATGAAAAAATGCCAAGAGAAATTTGGTGTGCATTATTCTTTAAATATTAACTGTTCCCAATTGCAATGACAGTTTAAAAAACAATGGAGTTAATTTATATATTATTTGTTGGAACATGACTGATATCTACTTAAATGGAGCAAAATACCACATTGTTTTTTTAATTGATATTCATTAATTAACAGTAATTATTGTAGTCTTATTTTTTATATAACAGCTGTTAATATCAAATTAAAATAAACTTCAAATCATTTTACACAAGTATGATTCTGGGTTCACAAGAGAAAATTTTACAGAGGGTGGTGGGGCAGAAGGAACTGAAAATTTTCTAATTTACCCTGATTATAACCAGTTTTTGTCTTGAGATTAGTTGGGCAGTTCTAAAGCCACTCTCACTTCATAGACCTATGGTCATGCTTTCTTTTTCTTAAATAAATAAATACAGTTTTTGTCCTTAAGTTGTAGTGTAAAACAAATATCACTGAATTGTTTTACTAATTTAAGGTAATTAATTTCTTATTATTTCTTGTAGTTCTTCACAAAAATAAGTCTGAAGTGAATAATCATTTTTCATGAAATAAACAAATATGACATTGGCAACTAATTGCAAAACTAAAGATTTGTTAGTGACTGAACAATTTTGTCTTGTTTTATTCTTATTTCTTTTATCCTTATGATTCTTGACATGGTCCTCAAAAGAATGTTTCCAAATAAATGGTATTAATAAGTTTGCCAAAAATTTTTTATGGAGAAAATTATGTACAAAATTATGAAGTTATATACTTAACAGAATATCAGTATCGCATGTATTTTATATTATTTTATACTATTTTGTTTTATAACCATTTCACCACAAGTGAGGTGATAACACCCACTAAGATACAAGGGGTGACTGAGAAAGAGAGAGAGACAGACAGACAGAGGACAATAAAATAAAAGAATTCAAAGAGACAGAAGATGACGATTAACATTGGGTTTAAATTTTTGATGATCATAGTCGACAAGAAAGCAGGAAGCCAGAAGAGAGTTCCACAAGCAAGAAGTTTGGGAAAAGAAACTATTAGCATAGAACTTACAATTACAATCAGGAATTTCAACAGTGAAATTATGAGACTTAACTACCAATCTAGTACTGTGCTTAAATTTGTGAAGCTGTGGTACCAAATATAAAAGCTTATCAAAACAATTACCAAGAAAATATTTATAGAAGAGGCAAAGGGAAGTTATACTACGGTGGTAGGAAAATGACTGAAGCCAAGATGCCAGGTCAGGAATGATAATGTTGCAGATTTTTCTTGGATTTTGTCAAGAATCTCTAGATATATAGCAGAAGCACCAGACCAGATGTAACAGCAATATTTGATGTACAGAAGAATGGTAGACTTATAAATGCACAAGATAGAGTCTGGTGAGAAAAATTTATTTATTTGTTTATCTTTCTGACACTATCCTGACAAAAAAAATTTGAAACAATAAGGTTATGTCTCAGAAACATAGCCTGGAGAATAAATAAAAATATAAAGATATGTTATTTTGTGATAGAAATTGTTTTATACTATCAGTTGGTGAACAATGATTATTTATTATCAAAATTAAAGCACGAGTGTTTTATCTTATGCACAAATCAATTACCGATCAAGTTTGGCATTTATAGTGTGCTTACAGCTTAGATCAACAAGGACGCATTAATGAAAATAAATAACATAACATAAAAATCTAACCTCCTCTTGAGAAAATGGTCTGTAAAAATTCAATGTTGGTTAAAAATGACAATTCGATTATGATCAGCATGACACTTTTTTTTTTATAGGAATGAAAATATGCACAATTTAATTTTTTTTTAATAAAAGTACATTATTACTTTCATCTAAAATTTTCTTTAAAAAGAAAATTTTAAAATGTATGATCAAAATGACAAAAACTGTAAATGAGTTACTTCTTTAAAAGAAATAAAACAAGAAAAAAGAAAAATAATTTATATCAATTTTTTTTGCTAAAAACTAATGGTAATATTAGCCATTTCCCTCCAAGGAAAAGTTTGACATTTATTGACTGAGCAGCCAGTACTGCTGTCAGTTGAAATTTATAAAATGTTTTTCTTAAAATTATTTTTCAGGAAAATAAATTTCTCGAGCCCACTATTATTATTTCTGGTATTGATGGAGGCAGTGGGTAGGGGGCTTCCTAAATATTTGTTTGAAGTAGTATGGAATGTCAACATCTTGATTATATCATTATTTTTCTTTTTCAATTCTCAAGTGATGTGGTTACTGTTCTCTAGTACAGTTATTTGTTTGTGATTTTCTTGTGCCAGTTCACAAGATTTTAAGGAGAATGGTCTTGCTAAGACTTACAGGTTTCATTTGCTCAAGGCCATTTTTAACCAGTGATCAAAGAAAGTGATTGTATTTGGCTTACAGTTTAGATATTTCTGAACAAGTCTGTTGCCTTGCATGGCATCCATATGAAAGTTTCAATATAAAAAGGTTATGTAAGAACATGACTAGCTTCAGGTTAATGATTTGGTTTTGTAACAAATTATGGTGTTGGGCAAAACTATCTCTCATGCAGCCTATTGTATATTCAATTTCCTTATCTCCTGTATGTTATAACTGACCCATACACCATTTAGTATTTACTAATTCCACATCTTGAATTAATGATGAATTCAGGGTAGGTACCATAACTACTTTCATTCCAATTCCAGGTCATGGTTTCAGTTTTGGAAAGGTTTGAGTTCTAATTCTTGGAACACTTAGTAGAGGATGTTGATTTTCTGTTGAAGATCATTCTTATCCCAACTATGAATAACTGTGTTATCGGTATAGCCCTCTTCATCCTCAGTACACTGGCCTTGAAAAGTAAAACAAGAATTAGTAAATTTGTTTGGGATGTGGTGTGGAATGCTTAAATTATCAGTTCCCATTTCTTCACATCTGTACTTGTATATGCACAGGGCATATTCTAGGAAAAGATTAAATAGATTGAGGCTTTCATTTCCTTCTGAAATATTTTTGTATTGGGATCCTTGCTAAACATGAATGATTTTGTTAACAGATATAGTTCCTCTGTAAAATCTAGATATTCAATTGAATCAGAGTTTCAAAGGCAGTTTCTTATGAATAAGAAGAGGAAGTCTTTGTTGACATGGTTTCTGTTACCTGGTAGAGTTCTTTGAGATTCTGTAGTGCCAGTCCACAATATGAACAATATGAAGAAGGATGGTTTTCACTAAGATCTACAGGCTTCTCTTGAAGGAAGGTATAAAGAATGCAAATGTACAAAAAATATTTACAAAAAATTTTTCTCTATTTTTTTCATGAGTTGACCAGTCTATTTAAGTAGTGACAAACTCTAATTTAAACTCTGTGAAGAAAAATTCACATTTTAATTTTTACATAAGAAAATATTTTTGACCAACACACTCACAGTTATAGAAAAAAGCTTCTTATTTTTTTATGTTTAGGAATATTTTTCCCTAAGAGAATCGACATAATTCCTGGAGTAGTTTCATTGCTCCAGATAATATGTACTGAGGGCTCATAACAGGTCACGATAACAATTTACTAAATGCAGCTTAGATTTGACACAAAGCTGCAAGTATGGAGCACCCAGTGGGAATTAAACTCATTACTCACTTGTAACCGATCTTTAACAAGACAAGCTTGCTAGCCATTACATCACAGAGAAGTACAAATGAAGGCAAAATGAGTAGATGAGAAATGTAAGGGAGGTAAATAATTATTTACTATGCAGAAATTGTTTGAAACGCTAAATTTAACAATAATGGTTTTTCTTAAGTCATCATTGCTTTTCTGATTCATCATAAACCAAACTTTAAAATTTTGTCCATTATTTTATATGCTTTTCAAAAAACAGCATATATTCATTTCATTTTCTGAATCATTTTTTTTAACCTTTTATTTACAACTAGACTTACACATGACTTGTTGGGTCACTGACATTTCAGGTTATAAAACATTGAAGTTGATTTCAACATTCCATTGAAATGAAAGCTAATTTTATTATGATTCAGTTAAATATTTCAATTTGTTTGTGCCATCATTGGTCTGGTTTACAAATGTTTAACATTTTAGTTTTACTGATTGTTTACAGCATTAAGTAGGAACTTCAATGATAAACATGAACTTGAAATCAGATTAACTTAAAAATATTTTTTAATATGCCAAAAAATATTTTTAATTATTGTTCATTTAAAGAAAACTGAAATATAAATAATTACTCTACAAACAACTGGACGAAACAACAAAGCAAGATCACTTTGTGGTTTTCTTTAACTTAAAAAATTGCCTGTTTGAAGAAAGTTAAAATAAAAATGCTTACTGTATAAACAACTCGTAAATCATTATGCAGTGGACGGACATACTATGCAAGCAATCACAGACTTATTATATTATGTTGTGTGTGCGTGTAGATAAATGTCATAAAAATAAATAATAACCTAGCATACAATTGGCACTGTGACCAAAAATAATTACTTTTTTCAAAATTATTTTTCATATTACTAAGCTCTCCAGAGATCATGAATACAAAAAAATTAATTAAATTGAACTTATTAAATTTATAAAAGTTAATGGTGTGTTATTCATAAACTGATTTCCCTTTGAAAGTCAAAAGAAATTACGTGATTTAAAAACAAGACCTTAAAATGTTTTTATTTTATTTTAAATGCATTCGTAAACTGGCGTGCTTAATCAATAGTAATATGTGAAAAAATTTTATATCTTTTTTTTTCTTACATTTTAACTTCTAAGAAATCATGTGGTATGATTTGTTTGGGCTTTTGTAGGGGAGAGATAAAAAAAATTATATGACTTACATTCTCCAAGGAGTCCTACTTTTAACTAATAAAAAAAAAATTCTGGAAATAGAAAGGAATTTTGCGAAATTTCATGTAATTAAATAAATGGTGAATAACATATATAAAAAAATACATTTTTACCAACATTTTCTAAAACAAAACTTTTCAAAAATAATTTCATTTATTTGTGAAAAGTTCTGAAAGTTTTATTACAATCAAACAATTATTTGATTTTTGCAAGAATTTCCAAATCAATGTTTTTTTCACTGGAAAAAAAGTGCCCAAAAACTATTTGTAATTATTACATTCACCATGGGATGATGTAAACAAAACAAGATTTTAAATCAAAATTTTGAACATGCTGGAAAGGATTGAAAATTTCAAAAAATAATCAAAAAATACTTTGGTCTTTCATCTTAAAAACATAAACATTTTGACGATCAAACTTTGTGTTTAAGTTTGTGGCTTTTTTCATTATGCTGTGTTTTCTGCAAAAAAATGGAGGTACCTAAAGTTTACAATAAATTTACATAACAAACTGGACTCCCATATTAAGTTGCATAAATTTATTTAAAATAAAAATAAATAATATTTATCTGGAGTGCTTAAAAATCTATAGAAGAAAAGAATTAAAAAAAAGTTAAAACTAAAAGATTATTTCTAATCGCAATTTCTGTTGCACAAATTCACCTTCTTAATCTTAAGTAGAAAAAAAATATAATTTAATTTTCTGATTGGATATTACTATTTTTTTATTTTAGTTCTGACTCGTTCGATCAGTTATCAAATTATTAATATTTTCAAAGTAGAGTTAAATAACTTAAATATTCATGCAAAAAAGTTGTCTCAAATCAGTTCTTGCTGAAAATATTCGATCAAAATGTTTGTTTATTATTTAACAATATTGAAAAGAAATTGCTGCTATGTATAATGATGAAAAGAATTTCAGAAAAAAGGCCATTTTTAGCTTCCATTGCCTCTTGATCCATCACTGTTGCTGGGCTAATTTTTGAAATACAAGTCCTTCATAACATAGTCAATGCCAACTTCATATTTGGTCAAATGATAGTAGACAGTTACATAACTGCGATATGAAATCTTATAAATTTGATTTTCATAACTAATGATGTAGATGACGTATTCACAGTTGATATCATCAATTGTCCAAATATGTCTGATTGTATGTCCAACTATGTGTCCAGTGAGTATTTCATGCAGGACTTGTGCACACTCAGGATACTCAGAAGCCAAAGAACAAACTGACAGATCTTTCAGTTCTTTTAGATTTTTCTTGATCTTGGCCCTTTGCTTTTTTTGGTGCTTAACATCCTTAGCCTTGACCCTTCTGCTAATTTCTTCACTGACCTTGTGTTGCCACATTTTCTTCACCCCAGTCTTCTGTCTGCCGTACATCAGTACCTGTGGTAAATATTTCTGGAAATGCTCAGAATCCAGATCATCGATGAATTTTATTACTTGATTCTGCTTGGCCTTGATGACATCACTTATGCTTGATACATAAGCATTAGGCACAAGCTTCTGTCTTTATCAAAATTCACCAATGATGATTTCAGCTAGCATGGTGTGCTCTCTCACTGACGTTAAGAATGATTTGGAGGAAGCCTCTACTGTATTGAATGATTTTGCATACTGCCTGCTTAAAACCTCCACAACCACTTTTAAACAAGCAGTTATTATTTGGCAAAATAAGAGTTCATTTGCTGGGGCAATCAGCAAGGATGCTATCAATTCCTTTGGTAATGTATTTCCAAAGAAATCCTCTGTGGAACTGAAAATAGACATAGGGTTCTTGGTGAGTACCTTCAGATTGTCAATGACCCCCTTGACACTGTTCATAGTGTCAATGGGGTCTCTCTGGTTATTTACACTAGTATAGAAGGTACTCATCCAAGGCTCTGATAGCATTCTTCCCTATGATTACCAGCACTTGCATCTCGACAATAGCGACTTCTTCCATAATTATCTGCTGCAGTGTTGTAATGGTCTTATTTGTTGAGGAAAGACAAATTGCTTGCATTGATCAAAAAATGGAAAAGTAAGCTGCACCTAGATGAAAAATTAAATGCAACTGATTCCTTTGGAATCTAGTGATATTGGACCATAGAAGACCTTGTTGTTCAATAAAGGTCCTCAATTATGAAATAAGGTCAAATTTATCACTACATCTAAAGGAATTGAAAGCTACAAGAATTCACTATGCTAGGCACTCACTCACATTTTTATTTTCCCTTTTATTTTCCTCAGGACCTTCTTCATTTTTGTTGCAACTGTCTCTAAAAGATGCAAATTGCAGTACATTTCTACAAGTTTCACCTGCCACTCTTTTTCCAATAACCAAACTGTTGAATGGTTGATGGGAGCACAGTCTGTCAAGCAGCATTTGATTTTCAAAAGTATGAGTTTTAAACTGGCATCAACACTCATGCCATTAGACAGTGGGCCTAGTTTAGCTAAGTTGTTTATGCAGTCACAAATATGCTGCTTGTAGTCCATAGCAGTTCCTCCAGGAAGACATTCAAGTGACACAAGATGGGAGGATGATGGCATTGTCAATACCACACAGTTCACATGGTTGTCATCTTGTGTTGTAGAGTCGAAAACTAAAATGCAGTTTTCTGCACTTTGCACAGCATCAAATATCTTCACATCTGAAAGGAAGCCAAGTTCACCTACCATTATATAAATTGTTGTGGAACTTTTTCTGAAAGAGCAGTGCTCCATGGGCAATGTTTTCAAGACAGCTGTTAGAAGTTCAGAAACAAGAGAAGCAGGAACTCCATTTAAAATACAGTCATAATGGAGTTTCCTACCAATGAAAAAATGGGAAATTCTTTTTTTTTTCAGTTCTTTTATTTTTATTCCCCATTAATGAAATTTTTTTGTTTTTTGTATTAACAATTTTCGAAGAGTTATAGTTTTACTATATTTGGATAAAGGAATGGCAGATGTTTCACAAGACAGGTTAGAAGTTTCACAAGATATGGTTGCAGTTGCACCAGAAAGCATTGCAGTAGCATCAGACAAGATTGTGTTTTCAGCTAACAATGTTGCAGCTGCAGTGGACAGGGTTGCAGCAAAAAAGGTTTGACCTTGCAGCAGACAGGGTTGAAGTTACAACTGGGGTGGTGGTGAAAGAGGCAATGGAAGATGTGGAAGTATCAGACTGAGTAACAGAATGAACTTTACATTTTTTTTCAAAATCAGGGAAATTATTTCCTATATTTCTTTTTTTGTAAAATACAGAACGTTTCCTAAACTGAATATAGTGTAATAGCAGGAAAACATTTTTGGTATTCTCCTGGGTGGCCCATTCTGCTATCTTTGAAAATGATCTATATTTGTCGAAAAGTTTCTTAAAAATATGGCCACTCTTAATCTGCTCTCCACAGTTTCTGTTTACGCAATGATAATTTCTCAATATTTCTTGTTTTCACCATCAAAAATTAAAATAAAGTTAAGCAATAAAAATACACATCAACAATTGCTAAAACATTTAATTAACAATTTTGCTACGTGAAGCATACATTTTTATTTTTATTTTCTATACAAGAAATCGGTGTTGAAAAGTAAGTTTTCAACATCATTTTTTTTTTGTATTGTTTTCAATGAAAACTATTCAAATGAGAAAACTAATTTCAAATGTGAATGGAATGAAATATTAAAATAAGAACTACAAATAAAAATTGAATAAGAAAGATTTAATTTAAAAAAACTAAAAATTATTTTTTAGTAGTCTGGGTTTCGTTTCTAGGTTATTAACTTAAACAAAAAAAAAAAAAAATGAAATATAACCCAAACTAAAAAATTATTTAGTGAAATAGTAATTAACACAAATTAAAATTTTGAAAAGATGTTTGGCAAACAAGTTAATGATGAAACTGAATATTGAAAGTGAAATAATTGCAGTGCGTCAGACGACACTCAAATTATGTGACCTTTTCAAGGATGTCATGTATAGATTCCCATAGGGCGAAATTAGGAACGTTTATTCACTAAAAAATATTTAAAAAAAAAAATAGATACAAATGACTATTATGAGATTTTCAAATTTTGATTCGTAAATGTACTTTTCAATTAACTGCCGTCTTGAAAGAAATGAAGAATTTTTAACGATTTTTGGACTATAAATTTATAATTAAAATTTTTTAAAAATAAAAAAGATCTTGTAAAAATTCATTATTCATCGGAAGAGTTTATTTCTTCAATGACCTTAAAAGCAATTAAATGTAAATGCTTTTCTAATGTCAGTTTTTTTTTTTTTTTTTGCATTTTTTATTTTACAATTCAGAGCAGATTTTCAATGAACTGTTTTACAAAAAAAAAATTTATTTTCTTCAAAGTGTCATGTCTTTAACTAAAAAATTTAATTTCTCGAAAATTTCATGAAATTAAGTAAGTGGGTGGTAACATGTAAAAAAAAAAATAGAAAATTTTTTTTCCAAAATTTTCTAAAGAAACAATTTCAAAAATAATTTCATTCATTTCTGAATATGTCCTGAAACTTTCATTAGAATTCAATAATTATTTGATTTTTGCAAGAATTTCCAAATCAATGTGTTTTTCACAGGAAAACCGCAAAAAAAACCCAACCCTTATCTTTGGTCCGCCGCTGACATAAACAAAACAAGATTTTTTACCAAAATTTCGAACGTGCTAAAAAGGATTAAAAAATTTCAAAAAATAATTAAAAAATTCTTTGGTCTTTCCTCTTAAACATTTTAATGACACAATTTTGTTTTTATCGAGTTTAGGGCCTTTTTCATCGTGTTTTTTACGCGACCAAGCGGAGGTACCTTTATTTGAGCGATTTTATTGCTTTTCTAGATAGGATGGTGTTTGGCAACCGGCAACCTTTTCATTATTTTATTAAAAAAAAAAAAACAAATAAAAAAAAACTCTCAGGTTTAAATACAGTTTTAAAAATAGCTTAACTTCCTACAAAATAATAAAACATTCTAAATTTAAAAATGATAAAATCATTTTTTAAAAAAGCCTTTCGTTTCCAACCAACTATGTTATCTTTTTTTTTCACAACTTCTTAACTTTCTTAAAAAGTTAAAAACAATACAAAATTATTTGTCACCGTTAACTTTTCTTTTGGAAAATCATAAAATATAAATGAAACTCAAAATAATAATACCAAAAGATTAATAAAAATAAAAAAATAGAAATTGAACATACCAAATTATTTCTTCAAATTCGAGTCTAAATAATATTGCGTTGTTTAAAACTTCAGCAGCAGACAACAGAAAAATCGGAACATTCCGTTCCTTCCGTAAATTTAAACTCGCGGAACATTTCATTGTTTTTGCAATACTTTTTTTATTTAAATAGATTTATTATTTTGAAATATATTATTTTAAAATGCTAAAAGAGAAAAAAAAAATTTCAGTTCTATACGTAGATTTGTCGTCATTGCCATCATATATTTTTTTTTAAAAACTTCTTTCTTTTCATTCATTAAGAAATAGTTTTAAAATTTAAAACTATATTTCTTACTGAAATAGTTTTAAATGAATGAAGAGACTTTCGGACCACCCTGTTTAAAATTACAGGGTGATCCGAAAGTCTTGTCACACCTACGTAATAAATTTTCTATTTCAGTCAGATGGAGTGACATGAAAATGATGGTGTTCATACATTGCAGACCTTCTAGATGTCATCATTGAAGTGAATAAACTGAATCCCAAACATATGCTTCGATTGTTCTCATTACTTTTTTCTTTTCACCTCTTTCTTTTGCATTTTTTTTTTTTTTTTTGGTAGGGGTGACAAGACTTTCGGACTACCCTGTAGATTAACACTTCGTCGTATTTACGTTCACCCACATCGTAAGATGCAACTTAAAAAAAATGGTAATTAATTTTTTTTTTTTGCCTTAACTATTTATCAATATAACAGACAAAAATGACATAAAAATTAAAAATAAAAAGTTTTTTGTTTTTTTATGATGGAAAAAAAAAAAAAGCAACTTCCTTTACATTCGGATTATTTTTAAAGCATTCGCTTTTAAGTTTTTTTTTGTCTTTTTTTAATAATTTACAACATAAAAATTTGATTTCTTATTTTTATGTAGACAATGAATTTTTATTTACTGCTTTTCTGGTAAAGTAAGACTGTAAATACAAAAAATAATGTTCCTATTGGTTGTCCACAAAATGTAGGAATTCAATCAAAAACAGACGAAAAAAGAACTTTTTTTTACTAGTTGCTACTACACTACAGCATGTTCCTTCCTGATCATGGCCCTCTACAGACTGTTTTTTTCTTTACTCTCTGTAAAATAATTATCATTACTTTTTTGGAGAAAGGTAGTGGAGTCCTTTTTGGTTTGATTTCAGAGTCGTCCTATTCCCAGACTTGCTTCCAACTCACAGCCCAGAAATTTTACTGTTGTACCTGTTGAGAAATAAAGAGATAATTAGCTACTTCGAAAAAGAGTTCGTGTTTTGTGTGCGATCTGCCGAAGAAAAATTACCAAAAAGTACTTAGCAAAAACCTACTTTAAAGACCAGACTCTATGCTAATATCCTTCCCTCCTCTGAATGGCGCGACCAATGAGAAAAATCTCTCGGTGAATAAAAGCCTTTGTTTTTCGCTTATGAAAAAAAAAAAAGAGTTTTTTGCTGGTGAGAAGTGTAGGATGGATTTGTGACCCCATTTTGTCGTTTCTACGTTGTCTGTTGGACTGTTACGACTTACTATCGTTTGAACTGTGATTTGGCTACATGTGCTGCGGTCGAGAGACGGAAGGAATCTATTGCAGACGTTTATTGCTACTATAAGTTGACAGTTTTTTTTTCTTTTCTTTACAACTACAATATGCGTTCACATTGTAAACAAAAGGGTAGACTTTTTTTATCCTAAAGTTTTCACCAATTACAAGGCCCATGAGCCTCTCATGATAGAGAGTTACTGAGGTATGTGTGTGGGGGTATTGGCGGCCTAAATCAATCCGTATTTTTTTTTACTTTATGAATGTGTAAGCAAACGAAAAGTAAACAAGAGAAACAACACGAAAAACTATAACAAACAATATTTATATTTATGTATGTCAATGATATAAATGCATAGGGGTTACTTCCCTTTGACTGGAATTTCTGGAAGTCCTTAACGAAGGAAATGTTTTTTATCTGAGCTCATAGGAAGTTGAATGAACTTGACGCTCAAAATGTTCACTGTGAGAGAGTTGAAAGAATCTTGTAAAGCTGAGAATATGTTGATAAACTTTTATCTTCCGAAGAGTTGAAGGAGTGAATGTTCCGTAATGTTTATAATTAAGTTTCTGTTGCTTGTAATGTTCTGTAATGACAATGTTCAAGTTTCTGGTGCTAGTAATGTTCTGTGCGTAGATGTATGTGTATGTGAGTGTGTGTGATAGCGTTTCATAGCGTTCGTCCGAACTGGGTTGAAACGCTTTTTCTTAAAGTCCTACATTGTTGGTAGGCAAGAGAAACTAAAGGATATCTACTTGAACCCCCCCCCCCACTGAGTCAGGTCGTGACATAAGGTCAGTTTTTAACGTTGAGACCCGAGTGTTTTCACTCGTCTAAGTTGGTCTTAGCTTGTCCAAGCTGGTCAGAGCCGGTTCAAGCTAGTCGTAGCCGTGATACCACCAGCACAGAGACAGAGCCCTGTGCCACGTAACTATGAGAAATTAAAAGAGGAAGAACGAACTTGTGTCGAAGTATTTATAATAAACATAGTCACGTGATCATCTCCGGGAGGCATAGACAGATTTTTGGCGGAATTGTATTTTTGTTCAGGTCAGGAACTAGGTCGATGTTATTCGGATGTAGGCGAGAACATGATTTAAATATTAACTGACCAATGAGAAGTGAGAAAAATATCATGGTTCTGTGATCCACTTTTTGCACAGATTTTGGCATTGAAAGAAAGTGGTAGCAGGATGCTATATGTGATATGAATGTAAGAGGGTGTAGAAGGAAGTGAAGATCATGTTAAAGGGAGGATAAATAACACTTAACCAATGACTTGAAGAGGCTAAGAGTAATATGTTCAAAAAGAATCCACGTGGGAGTCATTTCCATATAGTCGATCGCGAATCACGTGGCCCATCAGGATTGCAGGGGCACCAAATGTACTGCAGCCGCAGTAGAAGTGATGTTTCTTGGGCAAGATAGCCTGACAGAGAACAGGACAATTTTGAATTCAGAGTTACGTTCTCCTGGACTAGTCGCTACGCAAGGTTATAAAACCCAGTTTGTCCTCCTATTTATGTACAGATGGGGTGAGAAGAAGAGTATTCATACCTTTTCCAAGGGTATTAGCATGTAAGCGAATGTAATATATCTGAATGGAATTAGAACTCGCCTCTCTGATTCCTCAATCTGAGCTGCTATCCATCGTACCTCCGTTCATAAAGTAATTCTCAGGAAATATCTGTGTGAGTGAAACTTTCAGTTAGTAGTGCTTCCAGGAGTCATATCTTTCTCTTTATCCACATAGTGCAGCTTACAAACTTATGTTGCCATTTTGATATGGAAATATATCTTCACCAGATATAGAAAATATCTCAAGCTCTCAATCCTCATGTTAGGAAAACCCCAGGACTCACCAGTTCCCGTTTGCATGTCTTCACTGGCAACATAGCAGATGTATCCAGCCCACACGAATCTGGAATACTAAATATAACTTCTCCAGAAATACAGAAGAATCTCCAGCAGATTCAATTACTGTTGAGAATTATTATATAATTTTTGTACTCTTTTCACTCTAGTTGCATACATGCTATAGTGTCTCTGTGTGTGACACATATAAATATGTATATATAATTTTGTGTATGACATAATGATATAAAAACTCTCTCTGAGAACAAAGAATATTAGTCATTCTTTTCCTTTCAGCGATTCCATTTTGTCTGAGAAATAAAGTTATTATATGATGGATATAATAATGCCAATAATGGGGGAAATGCAAATGTTGGAATAAACATTTCTGCTGTATTGCACCGATTAAGGTTAATAAGCCATAGAAAACGAATAAATTAATCAAACTAAATGAAAAGAATACAAAAGCTGGTGACATAAAGTATAAAATTTTTAAGAAAGATTCTGGGGGTCTTACATTAGAGAACAGTTCTTTATCTGTTTATTTGGAAGAATTGTCATGGCTGCAGCCAACTCAGTTAAGGGCACTGTTTGTTGTGCGGTATCTCGTGTCATATTCTAAGCAATATGAGGCTAGGTGGAAAATAAAGACCCCCGTAGAGAAATAAACTTGTTATCTCATCTAGTAACAAAAAGAAAGTATTTAATTAACCTCGCCACTAAGGCTAGACATGACACAAGGTTGTTTTTTAATAATGGTGCTCTTTTCTTATGATCCTGTTTCATTTTAATACTATTTATTTCATTCTGAACAAATCTTTCTATCATATTATTATCGACTTTACATCTGATCCTGTTTCATTGTAATCCTATTTATTTAATTCTGAACATATCTTTCTACGATATTACGATCCTCCTTTTTTGAGCATGTACCATTCTAATCCTGTTTATCTGATGCTGATCCAATCCTTCTATCATATTCTGATCACGTACCATTTTAATCCTATTTATCTGATGCTGATCCAATCCTTCTATCATATTCTGATCACGTACCATTCTAATCCTATTTATCTGATGCTAATCCAATCATTCTATCATATTCCGATCACGTACCATTCCAATCGTATTTATTTCATTCTGAACCAATCTTTCTTTCCTATTTTGATCCTCTTTTCTTTTGGTCATGTATCGTCTTAATCCTATTTAAATCATTCTAAACCAATCTTTCTATCTTATTCTGATCCTCTTTTGCTTCTGATGCTGTATCATTCTAATCCTATTTATCTGATGCTGATCCAATCCTTCTATCATATTCTGATCACGTACCATTTTAATCCTATTTATCTGATGCTGATCCAATCCTTCTATCATATTCTGATCACGTACCATTCTAATCCTATTTATCTGATGCTAATCCAATCATTCTATCATATTCCGATCACGTACCATTCCAATCGTATTTATTTCATTCTGAACCAATCTTTCTTTCCTATTTTGATCCTCTTTTCTTTTGGTCATGTATCGTCTTAATCCTATTTTAATCATTCTAAACCAATCTTTTTATCTTATTCTGATCCTCTTTTGCTTCTGATACTGTATGATTCATTCTGAACCAATCTTTCTATGATATTCTGATCCTTTGCCATTGTAATCTTATTTATTTCATTCTTATCCTCATTTCTTCTGATCCTGTTTCATTCCAATCCAATTTATATCATTCCGATCCTCATTCTTCGAATTAATTCACCATATATCTGTTTACATCTCATTCTGGTTATTCCTCATTTCATATCTGACTTAACCTTTTTGGTTTCATTTTTTTTCTTTCATTCTAATCCTGTGTCTGTCCCATTTTTGTTTGATTTTTTTCTCTCAATATTGATTCTATTCGCATACTTTTTGTTCACTTGTATATCTATAGATTTGATCCAAATCAATTTTGATTCTCACTATTTCAAGGTCTTCCTTTCGATCTCATTATGATTGCCTCTATATCATTCTGATCTCATCTCATCTTGATCATACTGCATTCCTGTCCTGTTTCATTCTGATATCATCTAATTTTGTTTTCATCTATCGGTAAACTGAGATCAAGCAAGTGTTTAATCATAACCTTATTAACAATTTATTTGTGTATTTATGGATCGCTTATCAGTCAGTGAATATATTGTGATGCTCTTAGTGCCTTCAAAGAATCCATTAATAATGAATGATTAGCAGTATTTATCAGTTTTCTGTAGAATTGTGGCATATCGGTTGGACAAAATGTCTAAACAATTAAGAAAGAGAAAAATAGTTATGTTATTTACACACAACTCTCTCACATTCTTTCTCCCTCTCTCACATATTCTGTCTTTGGTTCTCTCCCTCTTTCTGTCTTTGCTCCTTGGCAAAGCTTCATCCAGGTTCCTCTCTGCCCAAGGCGGAGAGCTCGACAGGAGTTGCGAACAGCCTCGGAAGAACAGTCTATCACTGTTCCCCCCAAAGCTTACTTTTCCTACTACTTTATGGTAAGTAGAAGAGTCCATAATAGACTCATTAGAGAGAAGACACTACAACAATCCCTGTCTTGTTATCACAATATCGGAGGAAGAAACAGTAGACGCTTTCTCCACGGGTATGTCTGGTCTTCATGTCAGAGAACGCGAGCGTTTAAATTGTGGTGAAAACAAAGTGGAGTCATGGAAACTATCCCACAGAAGATGTACGAACTGCTTTCAACTATCCGAGCTGGGTCTTCAACCCAGAAAAATACAAGTAGCAATACTGAAGAACTGCCTTTTACAATACTCGATTATGAGCGCATTGCTCAAGAAATATTAGATGTCTTTGAGGAATCCTTAATAGATATCACCAATGAGAGACGTGAACGTTTCGTGTTTCGGAAAAAAAAAAACAAAAAAACAAGACGAAGGTGAATCATAAACATCATCATCATAATCGTCTCCTGTGGCCTTACATTTCAGCATTAGTCGTTTCACAACGAAGGTGAATCATTTGACAGTTTTTATAGCAGTTTCAGATCCCTTTCACAGACATGTAATTTTTGTGACAAACGTCGGGACTCGCTGATGAAGGACTAAATCGTTACTGGCATACGGGACTACAACATCAGACAGAACTTACTCAAAATACAAAACATGATCCTGTTGTGGACAGTATGGCTTAATGTTAGTTTGTATTAGAAACACGTCTGTAACTCCTGGTAGAATATTTAAAGGTCCAACTCCAAAAAATGGCCGGACTCAAGTTAAGTCCAAATGATTATGTAAAGAAGACAAACAAAACCGATATATATATATATATATATATATATATATATATAAACAAATATATGTATCAAACAAAACAATTTTAAAATGGACATAGACAATAATATTTGTGTGTGTGAACGTTTGTGTTTGTTCTTTGGTGAATGTTCGTATTTTCGTGAATGTTCGTACGTACGTGTATGTGTGTATGATGTCCATGGCCTCTCCCACAAATGGGAAGGCGCGGATCTTCTAAGAGAGCTTACATTGTAGTCGCTGAAATGAAGAAATGAAAAAGAGAATTTACCTCACCTCCACGCGAGGTGGGATGCGGCACGAGACCTGAAGGAAAGAGAACGAGGCGAGAAGTCGCCCAGTATTTATAGTATAGGGCGAATGACCCCTAGTGACAATTTGGGAATTAAGGAGGAGCTAACTCCGACAATCCTATAACGGGGTATTGGCCCATAGCCATGGCATGAGAGCAGAGGAAGACGAGGAGCTTAAAGTATATGGCGCTAAGAGGAACGACCCAAAGAAAGACTGCCGTTTCTGTGGCTATATGCACATACCCAGGCGAGACAAATGTCCCGCATATGGCAGATCCTGCAAGGCATGTCATGAAAAGAACCATTTTAAGAGGCAATGTCCCAACGGAGAAGTGAAACTCAATAACCAAAAAAAAAAAAAAAAAAAAAAAAAAACAGCGGTACCCAGAAGAAAAATAGGTAAAAAAATCTCACGTGCACAACTTCAGTACCACCTCTAAAGAAGAGGAAAAGATACACAATGGGTAAATGAGGTCATAACAAAAAAAAAAAAAAAAATTGAGAGATGTCAAACGCATTATGATGCTGGAGAAAGAGTTCTCTTTTCAAACTGATACTGAGGAAACGGTCAACATGCTTCCAGCAAAATTTACTAGAGAAATAAAAACCATAAAATTTGGTCTTGTCGATCTGAAACAAGACCTTAGTGAAACCACTCGGGGGTCTGTTGAAAGACCATAAAGAACCCTAAAACACATAAAAAGTACTCAGTCGAGTTCCTTGTGTTCAAAGATGAAGATCGTTGTCAGCCTCTGCTGGGCCTTCGAGCAAGTAAACAAATGGACCTGGTGAAAATAAACAAAAAATATTCTCTGTGTGATAGCTGTTGCCCTGGATGCTGAATTCAAAGAGGTATTTGACGACAAGCTAGGCGAACTACCAGGAATGACAGCACTAAAAGTGAAGTCTGGCATCGTTTCTGTGCTGATGGCTAAGAGAAAAACACCCATTTCTGAGCGACCTCAGATAAAGCACAAACAACAGAGACTTACTAAACTGGGGGTCATTGAGACAGTAGACAGACCCATACCATGGGTCATCCAGTTAGTGATAACTAAAAAGAAAAATGGTTCTCTAAAAATATGCTTTGACTCATATGAGCTGAACAAGGCACTCGTTTCTTGAGGCCTTAATATTTCAGCATTAGTCGTTTCACAATTTTGATCAGCTTCTTCCCTCCCATTAGCCTGACTGTTACTTGAGGATATTGTCTCGTGTGTAAACGCTTAATCTCTCGAGAACTTCCGGAATGCGTTACATGATAATTGGGGTCCATTATCAAAGGAAAGAGTGTCTGGTATGCCATACCTGGGAAAATTACCTCTTAGGCAGTTGATTACTGCGTATGAGGTTGAGTTTTTCAGCTTGTCAACTTCAAAGAAGCTACTGTCCTGGTTCAATGTAACTAGATAGTTTTCTCACCCCGTCAGGAAATGTCTGTAGAGACTCGTTACCAAATGAAAAGAAGACTCTTTTGTTTATCACCTCGCTATCAACCACTCTGCCGCCTTTTGTAAACCACAGAGATTCTGGTTTCAAAACAAATTCTAACTCAAAACATCCTTTATTTTAATTTCGATTCTTACAAAATCAGGTCGAGTCATAAAAAGTTCTGCGAGATATACTGAATGACAATACTGACTCCATCTTTCAAACAACCCCCCTCCCCATTAAAAACTAAACAAGCAATCCTCTTTCTCCCCTTTCAGGAGGGAGATGTTACGTGTAGACACTATCACTGACTCCCTTTATATTATGATCCCTTGTTCAGGCAACTCCCTGGAAATGGGAAAGATTAATTCTTGTAATGATGACTAAACAATAAAGTTGTTATTGTTGCTAGCACCTTTGTCATCTCTACTAATAACAAATGCATAATGTAACAAAAGACATGATCAGATGATTGCATAAAGATATGAAACAGAGAGACTTCAAGCAGTCTTGATTCCTATGTCCAAACACACAAACGCGCACGCACAAACACACGCACACAGACACACATAACCTCTCTCTCTCTCTCTCTCTTCTCTCTCTCTCTCTATATATATATATATATATATATATATATATATATAAACAAGTTTTATTAAACAACACAGGCAAGGTCTGTCTATTTAATGTTTTATGGTGTCTTTCCTATCACTCATTAAGGTGTTTTACATCAGTATTAAAAATGTTAAACTATGCAAAGTTCATTTTCATATCTTCCAGTACTTTTAGCTATTATCACGAATTGTCAGCATGTTAAGTAAGATATATCTTACATTTTTTTCATCCTGAACATCTCAGTTGAAGACCGGATAAACAACATAAAAATGTTGAATAGGGAGACTTTATTGATGTTATTTAATAAAACTTGTTTAGGTGAATTTTTTGCTGGCTAAATACACCTATGTATCTTTATATATATAATCATACATATGCACCTAATAAAATACACCTAATATATATATATATATATATATATATATATATATATATATATATATATATATATATATATATAATGTATTATGAAATGCACTAAGTGCGACAATTATTTTAATATATTTTCTGTTTATTCGTTATTTTTATAGATGAAAATATTTAAGTAAATGCTCTGTTTATAATAAACAGTATTAACTACATTTTCCAGCCTGAATTCAGAGAAATTCAGTTTGACCGTTTTAAATGACATCATCTCTAAGTGATTTGGAATTGATTCCAGCAGGCTTAGAAACTCTGAATTTGGTAAACACGCAATTGTAATGACACGCAAAACTAGTAACCTTGATAACAATTGTAGAAACATTTGAAAATACTTGGATAGATACAATAAATTGTCGGATACAATAAATGGGTGGATACAATAAAAGAGCTTTGCAAAGTGATTTCTAACAGGAAACAACCAAATCAGAAAAAAATAAAATATTTTGCAGGCAAATCTTGTTGTTATGAATAAAATTCGCTTAACACACACGCATGTATATATATATATATATATATATATATATATATATATATATATATATATATAATGAAAAAAATATACTGAAAAAACAAACAAAAATCCTAATATGCGATTATGCTGTTTTAATCCTTAATGTCAACGTCGGACGTTTCGGTCTAATAGACCATCTTCAGGACATATTCATAAAACATAATTAACATAGACCAGATACAATTCAACATGAAAAAGATGATGGACATAAAAGCAATACCAATCCAAACAGATAACTGAAATCTTTTATAAGATCAGCGTTCCATACTGTCGGATCTATATCCAGATCAGCGTTTCATACTGTCGGATCTATATCCATATATTTGCTTATATATATATATATATATATATATATATATATGTGTGTGTGTGTGTGTGTGTGTGTGTGTGTGTGTGTGTGAAATCTTCAGCCAGATCCGATGGACAGGAGATGTTGCGAAAATGTGAGACAAGATGATTCTCAAAAAAACTTTTGTATGAGGAACTACAGACAGGAAAGCGTCCATGAGCCGAAGAAGAAGTTTAAAGATAGTCCGAAGGATAATCTGAGTGCATTGCACATCAATGTGCAGCACTGGGAAGAAGTGGCTTTAATTCTTGCAAAGTAGAATCACCTTGTTAGGGAGGGATGCAACATCTTTAAGTCTTAGGCGTGCTGAAATCAAGCGTGATCTACGAAGAGGTACTCACTCTGATTTGCCAGCTAATATGTAGTCTTGGAAATTCGGTGTGTGTGTATACGAGCGTTCTTGTCGAGTGCACGTTATGGAAATCATCTGAAAGGCAATCATAAAAGAAGCAAACCAACTATATAATTCCGCCTCATCATCCCGCTCTCTGTGTTGTTTGCAACAAGGTTTGCATTCATCTGAAATGGAGAGGCACACACGAGAGTTGTATGGCATGCAGATCTAATTAGCCGATCAAGGATATAGAATTTATCTGTCATATATGGCTGATACCTATGAACTCAAATGCTGGCCTCAAGTCAAGTTAGGGGGTGAATGGCACTGAAACGAGACGAAAGCCATCACAAATGATGCGAGGTGTGACAGAGCGGCCCTCATATAAATAAGATGTGGCAATCACCATGTGTAAAATAGAATGTTTGATGATGTAAACTAATAGATGTTCAAATAATGTTTGAAAAAGATTTATTGATGATTGAAATTGTTCAAGTAGATATAGAAATCAATCAAAATTTATTGGGTATGAAAAAAGTAAGGATAAAATTACTTTCACTGTTTGACAATAAGCAATAATCTCGAAAGAAACACTATTTCCAACACAATTACATACTAGTATACAGAGCCGTAATAATACATGATCACACTTTATTTTCTACCCAATAACAGAAAATATTTACAAACATGCCGATAAGATTCCATAGTACAACAGCCGCTGTTTAAATCAAAGTGTCTATTGGTTAGAAATTAACATCACTATGTGAAATATTTAACCAATCAGAAAAATTAAAACCCTATTTTTCTTGAGCCTACTTTTCGGATTCATTTCTTATAAAGACTCACAGATTTCAATTTTCAACAAAAAGATGCAACAATCTTCAATCCATTAAAGCACAAGAGAAAACGGGGCTTCATAGCGGTTTCCTTCTCCACAGTGCATGCTAAAAGAAACTTGTGCCGGCAATGAATCATCTCAAACAATAACACCTCTTCTAAACCCTAGCTTTTTCTGTGTACCAACTACCCAAAAACTAACTCAACTCAAGACTATTTCGATACTTATAGAGGCACGGTGGAGTAATGGGTAGCAGCTCGGATTGAGGAATCGGAGAGCCGAGTTCGAATTCCAGTCGAATTCGTTGCATTCACTTACGTGCTAATACTCTTGGGAAAGGTATGAATCTTCTTCTCCTCCATATATGGGTAAATAGCAGCAAAGACCGGGTTCTATAGCCTTGGATGGCAACTGGTCTACCTCAGAAAGAAATGGCAACCTACTGCTGAAAAAAAATCTCCCTTGTCAGTAATGTATCGAAAGATACATGATAGCCTAAGCGTATATCACGCATGTCATATAACTGACTGACTAATTCTTTTGAATAAATGTACATATGTTTGTAATTAAAAATGATTTATCTAACAGGCATGAGACCATGTTTTCTTTATTTTTATTTTATTATTGTTTGGAATTTTGACGTTCGGATTTTTTTTTATATAAAAAAAAACTTGATGGCAGAATTTCCTACGCTGTCACAAATTGTTTGTCTTCATTTGCCAAGGGGAAAGTCATTTAACTGAAATTCGTCAAAACTTGGACAACTCTTCTATTAAACAATTATAAAATAATGAAATTTATTTCGGTTAACGCTACAGAAAATGGCTTACCTCCGGGACGAAAACGGACTCGGGCGTGTCTTGCAGGTAAAATATTTTCCAAGAAGAAAAATGACGCCCTTACGAGTAGTATATTTAAAACAGATAGATCTTGGAATCGGATAGACTTTCATGAGAATCTTTTTTAACCTATGCAAATTTGAACTATCATTTAATTTATAAAAGGTGCTTAAAGAGGTGAGAGACAGAAGTGCAACTGCTGTAGCGAACAGGAGAGATGTGTTGCTTGGGCACTTCGTCGTGGTGTAATGGTTAGCAAGCTTGTCTCGCTAAAACAGTTACGATTGAGTAGTGAGTTCGATTCAAACTGGGTGCCTCGTACTTTCGGCCTTGTGTCACATCTAAGCTACGCTTAGAAAATCAAGGGCACCACGGCGTGGTGTAATGGTTAGCAAGCTTGTCTTGTTAGATCAGTTACTACTGAAAAGTGAGTTCGATCCTAAATGGATGCCCCATACTTTCGTCCTTTTGCCACATCTAAGCTACGCTTGGAAAATCTCGACATATGTTTCTGGATTGTTTGAACAGATTAGGAAAAATTATTACAAGCTAGAAGAAACTGACTACATCTATTTTAATGAAGAGAATTGAAACTTTTCCTTACTTCGAATATTTTCTTAGCGTTAACAAAAATGATTTTTACAGGGTGTAGCAGAAATACATTCCACATATACCTCCCAGAAATACCTCTCACATAATGGTAAGGCATTAGTGGCAGTAGTGTCTTCATCTAGCTACTGTCTTACCATTTTGTGGGAGGTATTTCTGGAAGGTATATGTGGGCGGTATTCTGTAATACCCTGTATAAATGCATCAGGATAAAACTTAGCAATAACTCTAATATAAATTTAAAAGTTATTTGAACAATGTAACATTCATTTTCTATTCTTTTTTCCAGCATTTGGTCCATCCATTCTCCAGCCTTCTTCAGGTGTACACTTTGTAATAAAAGAGAGATTTTTCGAATCACTAGAAATAGATGTTAATCAAAAAAGAAACAATTCAATACCTAATTATGTATATAGGGATAGAGAAGGTGATTATCTCCCTTTGATGGAGATAAGTGATATGGACCACTTAGTTAAGTCACTTCTTACAGTGACGAGAGCGGCAGTCAATTTCAGTTGGTTTATAGTAGCCAAACCGAGAGGATACTTTCTTTAGCCTGGCCACCCCATGGCCTGGGAAGAGGCTAAATCTGCCTCCTCTGCAGCTTATAAATACATGGTACCGTTTCTGTTTGGAAGTATATCTTTCCTAGACATAGAAAAAAATGTCCTGCTTTCAGTCCTCAATTTGGGAAAACCCAAAACCCACTGTTTCCCGTTCGTAGAATATGTCCTCGTCTGGGACATAGTAGATGAATCTGGCTCTCTTGAATCTTCTACAGGAAACTGAAGAATTTCTATATGTAATACCCTTCCTTTTTGTTTCTCATTGCATACTGCGCAGTGTTTATATGATATATTATTTTCTGAACTTGGGACACGTATACACACACACACACACACACACACACACACACACACACACACACACACACACACATATATATATATATATATATATATAGTTTTATGTATGTCTTAGTGGTATAAGAGTCTCTCTCAGAACAAAGCATTTTTGTCTTTCATTTTCTTTACAGTGTTATTATATCACGGATATAATAATGCTCATAATGGGAGAAGTACAAATGGAAGAATAAACCTTTATTCCTTAGACCGCTCCTGATATATGTAAACAAGAGATTCGCCCTTCTTTCTGGATTATATCAGTCATACAAATTCCATACATGAAATGCACTTGAGCGATCATGTCTTTCGATTCATGACGAGACATAAGATTTTTCCCACAGTAGGTTTCCATTTCTTCCTGCAGTAGATTGGTGGCTACCTAAGGCTATAGGACCCAGTCTGCTATTCAATCCATAGTTGGAGGGACAAGATATGGATTCATACCTCTCCTAAGTGTATTTACCCCTAAGTGTATGTAACCATCTCGACTGCAATTTGAACTCAGCTCCCCTACTTCTCAATCCATTGCACTATAACATACATACCATTTTATGCTGAGTTGCACATTTAACTAAAATCAGGAATATGGTTTACTGCAAATGTTGTGGTAGCAACAAAATCTATATAAAAGAAAGTTCCACAGCCGAAACAAATCTTGAAATGATAAGGAATCTTTTCAAGATTACAAACAGTAACTCTGATATTTGTTTCGTTACGAAGTTTAAGTACCATTACTCATCTGCGAACTGATGTCAATTTGAAGATATCAACTCATATAAATGCAAGAGCCAACGTCCCATCGGATGTTGGATGTCAAACACTGCAGTTTCACGGGTGTAATACGATCGTTCAATGCCAAGCCCGATTCATCAATAATTCTTTTTTTCCTTTTATTTCCACTGCTGTTCAAACAAGTTGTTGACACGGGGATTTAATAAAACAACATCTGTGTTTTTTTTTGTTTTTTTTTTTTGCGTGTGTATGTGTGTTCTTAATGACTGCTTTTGGTTATTAGGTTATCAATCCACCGATGCCTTATTTGCCAATATTACAATGTGCAATGATAATATTGACATATATGAAGTTGACGCTATTGTAAAATGATTTGACATTATCAGGATATGTCATGTGTAACTCATCAATTACCATTCCAGTTTTCTATTATAACCTCCATTTAACATCGCTGATGTCATCATATGTTATGCCGTGGATGGAACCAGATTCAAGACAGAAACTTGGGTCCGGGTAGACGTGTTTATTTGCAGGAGACGGCCATTACAAGAATTGGGGGCGACCGGAAGTGGGTTTCTAAAAGGGGCAGAACTACCCAGAAATATCAGAGAGGTAGAGGAAACGTTTAGTTGAGTTTATGCATGAGACAGTGAACTATTGCAACAGCTGTTATATCTGTTAGTCGATAGAACATGCATAGATTGTCTTATAAGAGGTTGTATTTGAAGAGGAAGCCACCGTGATTTTATGTCAGGTTTTATGAATTCAGAAATCCCGATGTTAATGGAGTAACAAATTTATAACGGATGCTACATTACTTTCATTAAGTATAGAATAGGCTGTGCAAAGAGTAGTTTCAACCAACATTGGAAATTGCTATAAAGCCAAAACATTAACCTTAACTATGGTACTAGAACAAGCTGGCCCGGTGGATGAAATAAAAGGTTCGGTTCGAAATTCCAGTCACCTGAAGAAGGCTGGAGCGTACAACGGCCTAAACGTCCTAAATATGGCAACAAAGATGCAGACAACAGTCCGAACAATGTAAATAGTGTAAATAAGGAATTCATTGTAACTTATATGGTTGTCTGAAGTTAAGATTGTTCATAAAGATTCGGTTCGAAATTCCAGTAATCTGAAGAAGGCCGGAACGTAAAACGGCCTAAACATCCTGAATATGGCAACAAAGATGAGGACAACAGTCCGAACAATGTAAATAGTGTAAATAAGGAATTCATTGTAACTTATATGGTTGTCTGGAGTTAAGATTGTTCATAATGCGTTTGACTGCTCATTAGTGAGAAGAACATTCTTAATTGAATTTCATTGTGGCTTGTACAGATAAAACATGATAAATAGGATGTTGTAATGTGGTAATTTTATAGAATTATCAGAAATCAATTTCTATTTTTGAATGTGTAATGTTGAGTTAATGAGTAACTTTGAGCTGTGCTAATGTTTTGCTGATTCAATTGAGTTACTGGATTCGTGGTGTTGGCATCATTAGTTGTGTTAAGTTCTCACTCGAACAACTAAATTTATTAATTCTTTAAAAATTTAGGATGTAGGCGATCATAGCTTTCCATATCTCTCTTTTCTTTATTATGAGTTAATTACCATGTCATTTCAAGAGAAAATGGGAAAGAATGCCGACTGCCTCCTCTAGGGTTTTGAATTCAGAGTTTTCCTTCTATTAGGTTGCCAATCAACGTTATAGAGTATAGGAAATAAACCATGTTGATCTCAGTCTTTAGGAATGACTGCAAAACACTTTCCGCTCCCAATTTTATAGTTAGAAGCACACAAATGCATGGTGGGATTTTTTCCTAGCCAATAAAATAGGCCGTTTCCCGGTTTCATCTGACTCGGTCCTGGTCTGTCGTGTCTTGAAGTCAGAACACAACGCTCGCGTGTCCAAACTTGCTTTTGTGTGTCAACTCCAAGTCTTAGATGTTTTTGCCATATTACTGTTGCTCTGTCTTTTTACTGTTAATTTGTCTTGCATATATTGTTTGCTTGCTTTATATTGTTTTGTTTTTTTTGTTTTTTTTGCCCGGTTCTTTTTTCTTTGTCTTGTTATTGCTTATTGTAAACTTTGTCAATTCTGTTTGTTGAACAGTTCTGTTACTTATTTTGCATCTGACCATGGCTACTCACCTCCACAAACCATATTATCAACAGAATTACATACCCACATACATATATGGAGGAATTCATCACATTAATTTAACTTTGATAAGAAAACAGGACTCACGCAGGAAGAATAACCACATGACATTATTGTATATAAAATATATGTATATTAAACAACAAATTTACAAGTGACATAGACATTAACATTTGTGCTTGTGTGTGGACGTAAAGAGTTTGTATATTGGTAAATGTTCGTACGTACGTGTATGTGTTTCATGGCGTTTTCCCACAAGTGGGCAAAACACGGATTTCTACGAGAGATTACATTTTTAAATGTGTCCGCTGAAATGCAAAGTGAAAAAGAGAACAAGGCATGAAGCCACCCAGTATTTATAGTGAAGGGAAAGCAACCCCTAGTGAACAATTAGGGAATTAAGGATGAGCTAACTCTGACACATACCGCATTAAACACGTCCAAACTTTATTGTCTAACAATATTACAAACATGCCCAAAAGATTCTACAAAACACACCGTTTAAATTGAAGTGTTTATTGGTTAGAAATTAACATCACCATGTGAAATGTTTGACCAATCAGAGAAAACTAAACCACTATTTTTCTCAAGCCTACTTTTGGGGAACATTTCTTTCGGATAGCAGTAATAGCTGAAGAGATGGAGTTATATTGCTTTTTCCTTCTCTCCAGAGCTTGTTGAATGTGTGGAGTTACCTCACTTACTTTCCTAAAAAAACGCCACTAAGGGATGCTCCTTGTTCCTATGAATAGGGAGTGAGATTCTGTCAATCTCTTTTTTTTCCTATTTTACCCAGGGATGGTAAGATGTAGGTCGCACGTAGATAAGAACGCTGCCACTGAGGCGCATTCGCTTCCCTTGGTCTTCTGTTGACTTTTGAACTCCCCCACACACATGCATATATGCATGTGTCTGTCACACACGCTTGTTACACATACTTTTACACAAGCACCTTCACTAGTTTAAATGTTTTTCTTCTTTCATATTCATTTATTTGTAACACGCAACAATAGTCTATTGTCTATATATACCCTTGTTTTGTTAATACATATTTATCGTTCGTTTATATATATGGTTTTATGTTACTTTGTTCATTTATTAACTGGAGTTAATTTTATTTTATTATTGTTTGCAATGCGGACGTTCGGATATTTAATATAAAAAATGGGTGACAGAACTTCCCACAAAAGTTCAGTCTACTCTGCTATATAGCTGATAACTGGGATGAGAAGAGATGGATTCTTGCCTTCCCCAAGAGCATTAGTGCTAACGTGAATATAATAGATTTGGGACGGAATTTGAATTAGACCCGCTGCTTCCATTTTCTATGCCGATATCGTTTTACACTATTCGCATATCCATTTACTTCATTAGGTTTCTCGTTGGTTTGTTTTTTGTTTAATGGCATATCAATACCTCTGTGGGTTATTTAATGCCAAAATCTAAATATTTGTACACAATTTTTATTTTTTATTTTTTTGAGATAATAATGATTTAGTGTTACAAGTCTTACACATTAACCAATAACTGGGCAGAGATTGGGGAGATGAGGTGGATTCCTACCTTTCCCAAGGGTATTTGTGCGTAAATGAATATTACGTCCTCAGCGGGAATTGGAATCTGGCTCTCCGATTAACAAATCTGATCCATTATTCATTACATCGATCCGGACATTCAAGCTTACAGCACCTGGTATTTCCAAACGGTCACCCGTCAAGGTACTGACCAAGATTGTTGATCATACGTTAAACGGTGTTTGAACGTGATGTGGCTGTAAGCCTTAGGTTTCTGTTTATAACCGCTTGGATATGGTATTGAGAATTGATACAAATGTGACATTATCCAAAGATAAAAAGGAAACATCGAATAACCTATGAAATTTACACCAAATAGTCGTCTGTAGAGCGTTCAAAGGATGTTTGTAATGTATTTGGGAGTTCATTAATGAATAAAATGTTGGATTTCAAATTTGGTTGTATAAATAATGAATAAGAAATTCTTTTCTTTCTTTTTATGTGCCGTGTCCTTTCATGACGTAGGCGATCATGGCTCTCCACTTTCCCCTATCCTTTGTAGCTCTCAATAAGTTTCGTCCCTCTGCCACCTCCCCTAGACCACGTTCTAGCCATCCACTTGCTTAAACCCGCCAAGTATGTCATGTGTTGCTTTCCCTTGTTTCTCTCTCCCTCTATTCGACCTCTGAGTATCAAATTCTCCAGGCCCTCCTTTCTCATTACGTGGTCCAGAAATTTCATCTGCCTCTTCCTGATGTTAAATATAAGCTTCCTCTCTGTTTGCATTCTCTCCAAAACGTCATCGTTGCTCACACACTCGGTCCATGATATCCTCAGCATCCTTTTGTAGGACCACATCTCCATTGCCTCGTGTCTCTTCTTCATCTTTGAGGAGACCGTCCAACATTCGCTGTCGTAAAGGAAGACAAATGTCACGTAGCAGCTCATTACTCTTTTCTTTGTTACCAAAGAAATCCTCCTGTCTCGTAATACACTGCTTAGCTTTTGAAATGCGTCTTTGGACATCCCAATACGTCTTCGGATCTCAGCGCCGCACTTACCGTCCTCCGTCACTTCCCAGATATTTAAACTTCCACATCTATACAATGGCGTATTGTGGTTGATTCTGATAATTACATGTGGTTCGTTGGAAATCAGGCTTAGTGTTAACTTAATGAGTAACTTTGAGATGATGTTTTGCTGATTCATTGAGTGATTGGAATCAGTGATTGTTGGTGTGTTAATTATAGGTCTCAAAGTTTAAGTAACATTGTTGACATTACAATAGTCTTGTCTGTTTATACAGACTTTCAAAGGTTCTTGAGAAATCATAGAAGTTTGGAACTATGACATATAAAATATAGGAAATAATAAAATTGGCAACATAATTTAAAATATCAAGATATTTATTTGATCAAAGATAAAATGCCCATTCAAAGAAATTTGGTTTCAAATGTATTAGAGAAATAATTATTAATAATGAGAACAATATTTTGTTGAATATCATTTGATGGTTTGGTTTGGTTTGTTTTGTTTTACGGCACATCAATCTCAATGTGTCATCTAATGCCGAAAACTTTTTTTTTTGGTAATATTTTTTTTGTTAAAAATCTATTTCTGTTAATATTTTTTTTCCTCAAAAATGTATAGCTGGTAATATTATTTTTCAAAAACGTATAGCTGGTAATATTATTTTTTCAAAAACGTATAGCTGGTAATATTATTTTTAAAAAAACGTATAGCTGTTAATATTATTTTTTCAAAAACATATAGCTGGTAATATTATTTTTTCAAAAACGTATAGATGGTAATATTATTTTTTTCAAAAAAGGTATAGTTGGTAATATTATTTTTCCAAAACGTATAGCTAGTAATATTTTTTCCAAAAACGTATAGCTGATAATATTATTTTTCAAAAACGTATAGCCGGCAACACTATTCTTTAAAAAAAAAAAAAAAAAAAAAAAAAACAAAACGTATAGCTGGTAATATTTTTTTCAAAAACGTACAGCTGGAAACATTATTTTTTCAAAACCGTATTATCAGAAGCCTTGTATTGGATGTAGTTTATCATCATACCCAAGACGCGGATGTAGTTTATCGTCATACTCAGGACAAATATCATTTGATTTTGTACAAATAATAAATATACTATGATCCCGTCATCCCATTGGAGAGTATGACCATAATGACTGGCGATGGGACAGATCGTGAAAAAAAATAGTTTTTTTTTATCTTTCCATGCAACATTGCTGTAAAAATGATGAAAGCAGTCTTAACAAGAATTTGAACTCTCGTCAAGTTGAAATCAGTAACGCAATCTTGTGTTGTAATTGTGATGGAAATGTTCTGTTTTTAAGTCTTATTAAGGATTAATGCCGAATTTTATGGTGGGTATTAATGGGTCTGTTGATTCGAATGAATCCTTGGATTCATGGTACCAGTGTGTTTAATTATTGGTCTAATTGTTTAAGTGGCTTTATTGACATCACGATAAAGCTACAGACTTTATCTTCTTTCGGATGTCAAGTCTTGCAAAGGTTCTTGAGAAATCGTAGAAGTTTGGAACTATAACATATAAAATATAGGAAATAATAAAATTGGCAACATAATTTACAATATCAAGAGATTTAATTGACTAAAGATAAAATGGCCATTCATAGAAATTTGCTTTCAAATGTATTAGAGAAATAATTATTAATGAGAATAATTTATTTATAATGAGAACAATATTTTGTTGAATATCATTCGATTTTGTACAAATAATGAATATACTATGATCCCGTCATCCCAGCAGAGATCATGGTCATAATAACTAGCGATGGGACTGATCCCAAAAGAATTTGTTTTTTGTCTTTCCATACAACATTGCTGTAAAAATGATGAAAGCTATCTTAACAAGAATTTGAACTCTCGTTTTGTGTTGTAATTGTGATGGAAATTTTCTTCTCTTTAAGTCTTATTAATAATTAATACCAAATTCTATGGTAGATATTAATGGGTGTGTTGATTCGAATGAGTGCTTGGATTCATGCTGCATGTGTGTTTAATTATCGGTCTAATTGTTTAAGTGATTTTGTTGACATCGCAATAAAGCTACAGACTTTATCTTGTTTGTGTGTCAAGGCTTGTAAAGGCACTTGAAAAATCGTAGAAGTTTTGAACTTTGACATATAAAGTATAGGAAATAATAAAATAGAATTGGCAACATAATTTACATTATCAAGAGAATTATTCGTCTACAGTTGAAATAGTCGTTTATATAGAATTTTTAAACTGTATTAATGAAAAAGTGAGAAGTTAAATATCATTAGATATTGTATAGATGATGAATATGCTGTCATCGTCTCAAACCAGTGGAGACCGTGGTCATAATGACTGGGGATGGGACAGAACTGAAAGGAATTTGATTTTTGAATTTTCATAAAACTTTACTTTAAAATGGATATAAGCAGGATCAACAAGAATTTAAAATCGCGTCACTGATTCCCTCTTCGAGTTGAAATCTGTAACGTCATCTCGTAATTCTACAAATTGTAGTTGCGATGGAAAATTTCTGATCCTCCAGGCTTATTAATAATTAATACCGAATTCTTTGGTGGGTATTAATGGATTAATGTTCGGCTGATTCGAATGAGTGATTTGATTCATATTTTTAAAGTGAGGTCCACCCTGGACAAGCAGTGGTTTGCGAAAAGAAGCTGCTCGAATGGAACTTACTTCTCATCTACAGAATACAAAGATAATGAGTGTTGTTCGCTACAATGTGTGTAGCATTCCTGAAAATAAGGAATATAGGTCATCTTAGAACTTTCTATGAAAATAGTAATAAAGCAGTGAGAAACTTGCGATGTGAGAGCGGGGTTGTAGGGTGGACAATAATTTGTCACTCACAAGGCCACGGAGGCGCTTTCGGACTCTACTGAGACTGGAAAATAAGAACTGGGCAGCCCTTACCCAAATATGGCAGCAGTACTCCATTTTAGACCTGATCTGGCTCTTGAAAATATAGAGGATATCACGAGAAGTCAGTTACCTACGGGATTATTACACGGAACCGACAATTTTTCCAGCACTTTTAGCGATGAATCATATGTACGCACTCCATTTGAGGGCTGGGTCGAGTTTAAGACCCAATAGTCGTTCAAGGCCCTGGACATCCCTAAGGGGACATCTATTCATCATGATTGGTGATAGTTCAGGGTCCGATGGGGGATGAGGGAATGTTACTTGATTGGCTTTCGAAGTATTAAATGTGAACAGATAGTTTTCTCCTACTTAGATGCTAGAAATACATCAGAGGAGAAATCAGTTGCCAATGACGGGAAGGTCAACTTGTTGCTTGTTGACATCCCAATAGTGCTATCTTGTCTGTTTGTCAGAACTAACAAAGGATCTTGAGAAATCGTAGAAGTTTGAAACTATGGCAGATAAAGTATAGAGAATAATAAAATTGAATTAGTAACATTTTATGGTGGATATTAATGGCTCAATATTCTGTTAATTCGAATGAGTGATTGGATTCAGGGTTCCGGTGTGTTTAATTATTGATCTAATTGTTTAAGTTGCTTTGTTGACATCACAATAGAGCTGCAGAGTTTATCTTGTTTGTTTATAAAGACTTGAAAAAGCACTTGAGAAATCTTAGAAGTTTTGAACTATGGCATATAATGTATAGGAAATAATAAAATTGAACTTTATGATAATAAGGGATTTATTTTATCCCATATGTATAGTGATTGAGTGCCTGCTGATTTTCTCTTAACTCTGTTTGGAGCTAATTTAATTGAAGAGATAACTGCTGCTGAAAATAAGAAATGTTTCCACGTGTACACTGAAAACGTGCAAGAATTGCTTAATTCGAATATAAAAGAAACAAAAAAGATCTTCTTTGACTCGATGAGAAATGTACATTTGAAAAAAAAAACTGAAGTCACAGATGCTAAAACAGATGAAAAGCACTCAAAAATTGTTAGAATTGTTAATTGGAGAACCGAGTTCCAGTTGTGTTCATTATATTCACTTACGCTCAAATACTCTTAGAAAAAGTATGGAGCCAACTCTCCTCTCCCCCAGTTATGGGTTAATTAGTAAGATTTGCATTACTAAACCATTATTATCTCCTAAACGATTGTTACACATTAAAAATATTTTCTAGCTTTAAATAGCATACAAAAGTTGATAAGCCATAGAAAATGAATGAATGAATCAATCAAATACTGATTAGCTAGACAGGCATGACTTTTAGATTAATATACATTCTCTGGAATATAAATATATAGAAACTGACAATTACAAAAAATGAGGGAACAGTTTATATATTGATTGTAATATAGAATTGATTCCCCATTTTATATCCACATTATAATTTATTGTTTGTTTATCAAATTCTGATTAGGCATGAGTCTACCTCATCTCCCACACCTATGGGTTAACTAGTAAGACTTGTATCACTACACTCATTATTAACAAATCAAAAATACTCTGGAATATAAATATACAGAAAATACCATCACCAAAAATGAGGGATCAGTTTATGTATTGATTGTAATATAGAATTGATTCCCCATTTTATATCCATATTATATTTTCTTGTTTGTTTATCAAATTTTGATTAGATATGAATCCACCTCTTCTGCCCCAGCTATAGGTTAATTAGTAAAACTTGTATCACTCAAATCATTATTATCAGAAAAATAAAATTCTTATAATCTTAAAATATAACCTGTAAAGAGTTGATAAATCTTAGAAAATTAATGAAAACTATGAGACATAATAACAAATAGATAAAAAGTGGAAATAGATCGAAGAGAAAAGCAATTGAAAGAATTGATACAACAGTCTACAATCAGAGGAAGCCTATAAAATTTAAGAATTGAATTAGTTTGTGTTAAAAAAAGAACAAAATTTGTGCAATATTTTATAGAGCTTGAACATCAGTTCAAGATCATAAAATATAAATCACGTGATTATCAGACGCGGGCGTCATAGAGAGTACACTACTTGGTTTCTACAACACTTTAATCAGAAGTGAGATAAAGTAAATATATATTTGCCTCTCAAAAGTCTGACTCACTGGATTCACGCGTCCAGTCTGTTACCATCGCTGTACCGTTATTCACCAAGTTGTCACCAAAACTTTTTAGAGTCTTATCTAAAAGGTATTAACATTTTATAATTGTTTTACTACCATGCAATCAGATCTCTTTTTTATTCATTCTGCATGCCGGTCGGATATGAACGCATGAAGGCAGAGAACAAAATAAAAAAAGTCGTTTTCTGCGCATAGGCTCCAAGCATCACATCTGATCCAGAAATGAAAGCGACACTTGCCAATCGCGAACGTTCCTGCTGGAAAAGGAGATACCCCTAGGGAAAACCAGATCTGCTTAAAAGCAGGTCAGCCATAACGGCCACAGAACATTGCTGCCGCCATGGCCGCTCCAATCAACATGACCTTTGCCACTCCCACGCTTGACTCATCATCCGATTTCATACACTGAAATAACAGATTCCAGCCTCGACATCACCCAGCTACAAGCTTTCCTCATCATCAACGCCATCACCACGTCAAACCTGAATCACTGCAGCGGTCGACTATCCAGCTTCGACACCGCCAAGCTCCAGACGCCAACCGTCGTGATTGATGGCATCTAGATGTCGACACCACCCATCTGCAAGCCTTCCTCGTCGCCAACGCCATCACCTCGGCAAACCCGACTCACTACAGCGGCCGATTATCCAGCTTCGGCACTGGCAGGCACCAAACGCCAAATGTCACGACTGATAACATCTCAACATCGCCACCACCCAATAACAAGCTTTCCTTGTCACCAACGCCGTCACTTCAGCAAATCCGACTTCGCAAGCAAGCGAATCCGACTCCGCAAGCAAGCGACTCCAACCCCGCAATTAGCGACTACCACGCCGCATTAAGCGACTGCGACTCTGCAAACAAGTGACTCTGACTTCGCAACTGGACTCGGGCTACCACCGTTTCGTAGAAAACCGGTCAACCACCTACACCAACCTCGATATCTTTGCAACCCAACACTGTCTCTTCAGCATACTCAAGTCGCTACTTTGCAGTCGTCACCACATCATTTTCATAGAACAGCCCTATCATCTATACCATCCCTCGTCCCCAAGAAAGCAACTTATCTTACCACGAATCGGCCCACAACCGTGACCTCGGTCGACCAACACGTGCGAACGACCTGTGAACTCGGTCAAACCAACACAAGAAATAGGTCAACTCCTGGCACTACCCTTACAACTGATCGCCATTTCACCAATTTTCCGGTAAGATCTGTAAGACACACTATATATTAAACAAATCCACATTGTTCAAAAACCTAATCCCCGTTATTCCTTTCCTTTCGCAAGGAAACGCTTATTGCAACATAAGGATCTTCCTCACACACATATTCAATTCTCATTCTATATTCAACACTCACGCTTGGCAATTGCAAAATCCTGACTGGTAAAAAATTACAAACAAATTTGTTTGATGTTCATTTCACATTATTATTTTCTGTCTTTTATTTCAATTTTATTGCTGTTTTTTCATAACTGCTGATGAATTCCCAAATAACTTTCTCTCTAGCAGTTTCATTTTATGACAAATACTTCTTGATGTTTACCAGCTTTAATGTTGACAATAGACTGGGCGTCATATACTCCTTATACTGTGAGAGAATGAAAATGAACTAATAAATAACATAATAAAAAAAATAATAATAAAAAGTAAATAATTTCATTTTCCCATAATGCAAAAGGAAATCAAAAAGGATTTCCGGTCACCTTCATGTCTTTAACCTACGTTCGTCATTAAACATTGGCCATGCATTTCCTAATCAAGTCGAAAGAGTTGCCGCTAGAGGTTGAATGTCGGTGGAACGCAATAAACGAAAACAAAGACGTGAAGGTAACCGGAAATCCGTTTTGATTTCCTTTTGCATTATGGGAAAATGAATTTATTATTATTATTATTATTATTATTATTATTAAAGCAGACAGCAGAAGTCAAATACAACTGCTTCACAATACGAATACCACATGTTAACAGTCATACTGCCATTACACGCATTACAAATCAGGAGGAAAGATTTTATCAGTGTTAAGAATGGATTCAACCATAACTGAGAGAGTAGAACTAGTTTACAATGTAAATTGTTAATGATTTTACCATGGAAATGCATTGCAAATAGATTGTGACTAGTCAGGAACAAATATAAGTACTACTGACAAGATAGGGCTATTTTAATTAGTTTACTCATGCTGTAAAAAACAAAACAATTACACATTTTAAGTCCTTTCTATTATTAGATGTGTATCTTTTTTGTCTGCTGATTAATCCTCAAATGACTTTTTTCTATCTGTTTCGTCTTATGACAAATTCTTCACAGTATATACCAGCCACATATTCCCTTCAATGTTGACAGTAGGATGGCTTAAATGGTCACTGATGGAGCCTCTGTAGTATGGTGAAACGACCGCACTTTTGTTCCAAGCACCGCTACAAGCAAAGAAATTCAGTTACATTACGAACCATTTTATTATTTTGCTATTTATTCTTTCAACATTTCTATTTTTTTCCGCAAGGTATTTTAATCTGAAATATTCCATATCTGAGTAATTTCAGTTAACACAACACGCCCTTTTCAAAGCCCTTATCAGAAATGTGAATTTTCATTTTCCAATAAGAAACAGAAACCACAATAATTATTTGAAGTCTTGAAAGAATAACTAAAAAAACAATTAAAATATCTTTTGATACTTTTAATGAAACTAGTATATATATATATATATATATATATATGGTTGACTCTCCCGTTGTATTCTCTGTATGATAGTCAAGCAGCACAGTTCCTAGGAACCGACAACCTCGACACCAGCACATATGATTTGATTATAATGGTGAAGACTTTTCAATTATACAAGGTCACATGTTATCAGTCATGTTCCCACCCCAAATTGGTAAACTGATGTTCTAAAGACGATTTCATGACAGACGTTTTAAAATATATCTTCCTAATGACTGCAATACAAACATGTAAATTTACTCCATTATATTAACACATTTATTCCACTCTATTACTTCGATACCACTGCAGTCAGGATGAATAGAACTCAGAGACAACTTGTTAACTTATAGAAGGTTCGCTCATATCATAGCAGCAAAAATTAGCCTTGTGTTCATGGAAATAAAAGCATATTTGACAGGAAATAAAACGTACACAATTAGCAAGAAAAGTATGGCAAATTGTATATTAAGTTCATATAATTTATTTATAAATTTTTTTTGACAATTGGTGTGTGTATATTTTAGGTTACAATTGTTTTGTGGTACATGTGATGAAAAGGAGAAATTGCTCCGTATTATTACATGCCGTATCACAGAGAGAAGTCCGACACGTGTTGCCCGCACCAAGGTTCGTGGTCAAGAGATTTAACATCGTTTGGCGGGATATCCGTATATCAGACAGAAACAGTTTTTGTTGCTTGCTGGGAGTAGTTTTATTATTTTTAATTTTTATTTATTTTATACAACGTTTTTATATTTTGTTTTATTTATAATTTTCATTATTATTGTTATTAGTTTATTTTTATTTTTTTTTATAATAATAATAATATCCCTATAAACTACACAGTTACTACCATACAAAAAGGTAGATACACAAATCCGGTTCCTTTTAATCCAGCTTGTATTCAAGGTCATGATAGTGACTTTACAAAAGTTTCGATAAGCCCTTACTGTGAAAAAAAAAATCCACTTGAAGTAGCAAAAAAAATGCGAATCTTTATTCAACAATATGCCAAATGCGAGTCAGCAGTTTAAAGGCGGCAATAAAGTGGTGGGCTGGGAAATTGAAAGGAAAAAAGCCACAGGAACTTCTCTATGGATAAAATGACTCTGTCACAACTCTTTCGACACATGAAAAAGTCTTCTTGGTTCCAACATCATTTCTGAGACGATATGAAAGAAACTCTTGATGACGCAAATATTAGCATTATGGACAGATTAGGATTTAAACAAAATGGCGGACACTGTCTAATATATATTAGTTATACAAGGCCATGTGTTAACAATCATATTGCCACTGCAAGGGTGAATAATTTAATGATTGAAAGAGTTAGAAACAACAACCTGGCTTACGACCACATTACGTTGAGATATCGGTTACTGTACGATCACTGAAGTTAAGCAACGTCAAGACTGGTCAGTATCTAAATGAATGAACTTTTGCGAAAACCAGATGCTGTAAGCTTCGATATCCGGCTGATGTAATGAACAATGTCTCAGAATTCTTAATCGGATAACCAATACCCACTGGGTTCGTTATATTCACTTACTCGCAAATACCCTTGGGAAATATATGAATCCATCTCTTCTCCTCAGCTATGGGTTAATCAGTAAGACGTATATCACTAAATCAATATTATCTAAAAAAATTCTTACATTCTAAAAATATTTTCTAGCTTTAAATAACCTACAAAGCGTTGATAAGCCGTAAACAAAGAATCATTCAAATCAAACAACTAAGAAGACAACAGTATAGAAATTATAATGATAATATTAACTGTTTCCCTGCAATTGATCGAGCAGCTAGTACAAAATCTTTCTATAAAATCTTTTTTCAAATACTGAAAGCCACCACAAGATCAAGATAAGTATTTTTTTAAACCTAAATTGCTGTAAGATACTTGAGGGCTTAGAAGCTTAGTAACATGAAAGTGGGCTGACACGTGCCTTGAGATTTTAGTAGCAAATTAAGTGAGGGAAATCATATATACGTAGCAACAGCAAACAGAAAAATGAACAAGAGCCTGTAAAATATAAAGAAGAATAAATGCTACAGTCAACTCTAAGTATTTATTTAACACTAGGATGGCCGAGGTGTCGTTTTCGACTCCTTCAAATTTTCAACAAATTACTATGGAATAACTAGTTATGGTTCGATGCTGAGGCTTATGGACAATTACTGAATTTTAGCAAAGATGCTTAACAGACTTAATTCTTTAAAAAATATTCAGTGGAATAGCTGATATTTGAGGTTTTACCTTGAATGGCCGAGGTGTCATTTTTGACACCTAGGCTATTTATAGGGTAAATGCATTGAAACATTTCTCACAAGCAATAATACTTGTGTCTATGTCCTCTATCTATCTATTTATCAATCTATCTATACACACACACACATAATTTATATATATATATATATATATATATATATATATATATATATATATATATATAATCACTTTCTTTCAGTATGAGGTATACTAATATTTGTGAATTTCTTTTTCAGACTTGTTATTCTTGACTTGAATATTGAATATATTAGAGATGGCTGCTTCACGGCGTAATGTAAATAAAGATGTCAAAAGAGCTGGCCATCCTAGTGTTAACATAAATTTCAAAGAAAAAATCATTATCTTTATCAATAAAATATAAGAACATTTTATAAAAAAAATGTTTTTGAATAAAAAAAAATAATATTTGAAGCATCTTTTTAAAACAGACTATTTTAAAAGCTCTCCTTGTTCTAGATCCTGATAAAATTGCATCGTCAACCACTCTTCAAATGTTAGGACCAAAAACTACCGTCGAAAACCGTTTCCATTCACAGTTAAAACAGTCTAAATATAGTAAAACACAACCTGTTTAGTTGATAAATACTTCGTTCACCTAAAATATAATTTTCTGTGAAATTGCCGTATAAGTAATATATTTAAAAACTGAAAACACGAATTCGCTGACTACGCGGTACAATGTATTTCAGCACTGAAAAACCCAACTTTACTGACCACAGAGAAACTTTTGTTCAACACACACACACACGCACACGCATATATATATATATATATATATATATATATATATATATATATATATATATATATGGATACAAAAAGGCGATTATCTCCCTTTGATTGAGATGAAGTCACATGACAGCCGCGTGGTGACGTTACTTCATAAAGTGACCAGAGTGGCCAGTCCGGCAGTCAGCCTCTAGGAGTCAGTACTTTCTGAGCGACTGTTCGGTTGAACTCTCTTCCTACGGACGGGAGGAATCCGAAGGAGGCTACGCCGAAGGGCGGAGTCTCCTTCGGGGAGGTAGACCGGCCCTGAACCCGTTTATACGGGTTCAATGGGCATATTTTTAGCCGAGCCCACGGGCTCGGAATGCCCACGTTAAAAAGGCCTTGTGCCACATGACACCCTCGTGGAGGGGGGTGACTGAATATCGTCAGCCTCTAGGAGTTAAACCGAGTTTTTATTTTTATTTTTTTTTTTTAGCACGGGCAAAGCCTTACATTGCCCGGAACTCTGCCCGGGCTAGCCCGTTGTCGCGTGAGCAGTTTACAAACGCATGGCGCTGTTTTTTGTTTTTCTTCGGAATATATGACTCGCCGTTTCCTGATTGAGAGGAATATGTCATTGCTTGTGACATAGAAAATAAATCCGGCTAGCTCAAATCTGGAATTCTCAATATGGGTTCTCAAGAAGCACATAAGAAATCCCCACTTCAGAATTATTACCTGTAAGACGTTCTCGTTTCACTACCTTTTCTCATTGCTTGTTGTTGCATACACGAGTTATAGTTCCTCTGCGTGAGATATGTATATATAATTTTGTGTATGATTTAGCCGTATAAAACTGTCTCTTAGGACAAAGCATGTTTGTCATTTCTTTTCTTTCGGCTATTGTGTTACATCCATGAAATAAGGTGTATCATCATGGATATAATAATGTCGATAATAGAGGAAATGTCAATGACAGAATATTCATTTCTTTCACAGCTCATCCATTATCTGGTGGCTTACCCGACGCAATGTAATAATCTTAGCACTTCAATCAAATGACGACTTACTTGACGTGATACTGTTGTAGGGAGACAATAATTGTTTTCCTGAATTGGCGGCGGGGCTTAAGACATCGCGTATCCGTTGGTCACGTGTGAATTTTTAGCCCCTTTACAAACTTGTTTTGTGAGAAAGTTTTGCTTTTGTTCGTTGTGTTGCGGGCCCGGTAGCATGCAGTGCTGGTTTATTAAAAGGTGGCCTTGTGCCAGACCCTACTTATGACTACCGAATCCACAAACAAAGTAAAAATATTAAATGAGTGATCTTTAGTGAGGAAAAAGGGTCATTCAACAAGTGCATAGAAATAATACAAAGTAGATAGACAGGAGGAAACGACAAAACCAGTCTGGTTGAAAACATATATGAAATTTTATTTTAATAACAAATAATCTTGTCTCAACCGTGGAGACTATCAGAAAAGGTAAGGTCTGTTTTAAGCCAGCAGGCAGAAGTAGTAATTAGTAGTAATTAGTAGAATTATAAAGTTCCGCGCCAAAGCGAAAAAACCAAGATGGCTAAAGGCGGGAAAAGTTTTTTCAGAATGAAAGTTCTGGAATAATGTCTTTTTGTACGAAAGATGTATGCGTACACAAATAGGAAAAGTACTCACTGCGAGGTTTAATAATGTGTGTGTAATGTTATCTTTTTTTTGGAACTGGTTCGTAAAGGTTAGGAGTTTCAAATGTCTATGAAAAGTTCATCAATCTTCATTGAGGAAAATTCTGCGTTCCCTGATAGTGAATGTAGGGAAATCGAACAAGTCGTTCGCTGAAGGACAAGGGATCAGTCTTAAGAGTGTGGTGCCAGCCGTGTCGTAGACTCTACGTTTCTCTAGTAAGAAACGGAGGACAGTTCAAATTAGTTGTTCGCATTATGACGAGGCATTAGTTCTTACAAAAGTGATGACGACAGTGTCGTATGCTCTCGAAGTGAACAGAGGATAGGTCGAACTAGTTGTTTGCTGAGGGACAAAGCATTTTCTTAAAAGCGTGATAGTCTCTGCATACTCCGGTACTAAATGTTGTTTGAACATGTTGAAGTCACGGGAAAAACATTCGGCATAATGCACCAGGGAGTCAGTAGGAAATTTTGGTCAGTTAAGATATTCCGGCCTTCGTATGGGTAAGGGGCACGGAATAAATGAGTCAACCTTCTTATTCTGGTAACAGACTGCGACTGACTTGAAAAATAAAGTTTATCAGTGAAATGCGCGGGAAGATTTCAAATTTCAGTTCAGATGGTATCAGGAGCAGCCAGTAAGCTTGAAGTCAGCAACAAAAGGCTGGCTTACTGCTATGTCTAGTCGAAAGTGGAAGGAAGGGGTGCAAGACACGCGCGCAAAAGAATGGAGTCTATGCACGCTTCCACAGTTGAACTGTTGACATCTCATTTTTCCTGAAGTCCACATATGTGGAAAACGGACATTATCTTCACTGCTTTTGGATGAGTGAAAACGAGACTTATGCCTCCAACTTCGGCGAGGCACTTTATTTCACCGTGTCAAGGAAACCGGAAAAAGTGATTTTCTTCTTTATCCTTTGGGTACCTCAGTCAGGCGTGCTCGTTCTTGAACGAATGTGTACATTCGTCCGTTTTTTGGGACATGCGATTTGTTGTAACATTTTTTGTATTTATTAAAACAAAAGTCCTTTTAATTGAGTACGGGCGTCTTTCATTTCCGTTTATTCAGTGTTAGTGCATCAATAGATACACTAATGCTAATTAGCTAATAGTACCTGGTGTGTGGGAAACTTAACTGTCTTCCTAGCACCAGATTACCGGTAAATTATGACTGGCAAATAAAATGATACTGTAATGAATTTAGGAGGGCACCTCGACATGGTGTAATGGTTAGCAAGCTTGTCTCGCTCGAACAATTACGGCTGAAAAGTGAGTTCGATCCTTACTAGGTGCCTCCTACTTTCGGCCTTGTGCCACATCTAAGTCGGGCTTAGAAAATCACTGTAATGGATTTAGGAAGGTTGCGTGAATATTTATTGTACTGAAAATAAAATATGCAATATCCACAAAAATAAATTATAAGAAATGGCCAAATGTTAACGATATTCAATCACGACAAAAATACATATTTGAAACAACAAATTAAATTTTATATTTACAATTTCTTTCTTTGTAATGATGTGTGTAAGAGAAAAAAATTCTTTGCTGTTTTGGAAATGTGCAATGTCGAAAAAGTTGTTTGCCTTTGATTAAAAAGGTTGAATTTAATTTAGACAAGTTTTTTCTATGAAAGATATTGAGTGAAAAATTTTGTGTGTAAACTTTTGTAATCTCTCATAAAGGAAGAAGTTTGTTTAGCGTCTGACACATAATTCCCGTGTGTATCTTTCGCATGTGTGAATTTCAGTTGCGACGAAATTCGTTCGCCGTTTCTATTTATTTATTTTTTTTAACGACCAAATCGGTTCAACGGGGCTTGGTAACTGTTGCAAAATTTTCTGAGAAATGCGTGGGCTAATATTGTATTTTTTATTTTTTAGCCAATAGGATGTCTTGAAACATTTAAATTAGGGATGAATTTGCGAAAGATTTTTTTTTACCTTCGGCTGAGCTTACTTTTGCACAAAATTTGGTTGTTTTGTTATGGAAATTTCTCGAAGTTTATTTTATATTTAACAACCAATGAAATTCAAGAAAATATTTGAAATTGAAATGAGGGTTACTAAAATACTAGTAAGTGGTACTATATTATTAACCACAATTACCAAGAATACATCGATTGTTTTTTTCAAAACCCGCCAAAATTTCACAAAGAAACGTATGCAGACCACACGAGAAAATGTCTGCAAATACGAAATACATCTCAAACCCAGAAGAGGTTTCTCTTTATTTTCATGTCTTTCCTGCATACTGCAGACTAGAAATAGTTTGATGTGATTTAATCCAACGACCGTTGAATCCGTGATGCTTCAACAATTGGCAAGAACTACGAAGACATTTAGAAAAGCTCAATTAATTATACTGGAAACACCAGAACCTCTGAAATATCGAATTTGAGGAAATTAGGTAATGGAAATTCGGTAAGGGAAAATTCGGTAATTTTGACAATGTAGGAAAATTCGGTAATTATGAAGTAAAAGTCGATTGAAAATTGATTTTAGGGTCGTTTTGGAGTGAAATTTGGGGTCTAAGCCCTATTCCCCTATATTTTTGAAATAGATGACGTTACAATACATAGATGTTTGACTTGTTTCTAAAATTTAATTTATTTATTTTATTTATAATTATTTTATTAAAATAGCAATTTGAAAAGATAGAAGAACTTAACTTATATAAATCGATTTTGTTTACTTTTTGAAAACAAAAGAGTGTAGTCATTAAATAAATACTTATTTTAAAAATATATTATTGTTTCAGTTTTCTGCAAAAACAGGAAATTACGAGTAACGTAAAATTATCTTGAAAGGATATTTAATTGAAAGGGATAATTTTCCTCTTACACCGGCTCCAGGTATATGGCGCAGAACTTCTATTTAGAAATGAACAGTACTAGTCATACCCACACTGAGGGTGAGTCTTGTTGTAGTGGACCGTGGTTGCAGCCTTCTGTACATCAGACACTAGACGAAATAGACTTTGAAAGGGGAATATGGAGTGATGCATGTTATGGAAATACTGAAGAAATCATAAGAAAATTGAATAGAGGCAACCGGATTTGCACGGTTAACTCTGTCGACAGTTCAGGTTACACCGCCTTGGTAAGTTTCTAGAGAAAATGACGTCTTTCACGTTCGGTGTTGTTTACATTTTACAACTGAGATGCTGGGTGAGATATTGGTGTGTCTGTGTGTACTGTATAGTTAACTGAAAAGGAATAAATAGAATGGAGCGGTGTGTAAAAATCAAATTTATGTCTGTGTATATCCTTTAAAAAAAAAAAAAGCAATAAAGGTCTATTATTTTATTTTTTGTGGACTTTTATGTGAAACATGTGCGTTTTTATTTTAGTTCCGTTATGGGTGCTTAGTTTAACATCCCAACACCATGTATCCCAGTGCATTAAAATTTGCATTGAACGTCCGGAAACTATTTAGGTTTTCATTTTTCAATCAAGGAAATAAACGTCAATAAAAAATCAAGGTGATTTAAAACAAATTTAAGGTCCAATACACTTCTAATCACTAAATGAATCAACATTGAATTTCCACTTTTCATAAAATTAGTAAAGTTATATAGGGAGGTAATAAATATAAAAAAAAATATTTTTAACATGACTTAAAAAAACAACATATTTATAATTTAATAATTTCTATCATTTGTGAATAGTTTCTGAAAGTTTCATTAAAATCCGACAATTATTTTTATTTTTGCAAGATTTTCCAAATTAATGTCTGTCGTTGAAAAAAATGCGCTAAAATTTGCTGTTATTTAGTACCCCAGGATGCAAAGAGAAACGAGGTTTTTTAATCAAAAGTTAGAATGTTCTAAAAAGGATGGAATTTTTTTTTTAAATACTTAAAAAATACTTTGTTTTTTGTTTTTTTCCTGTTAATAGTTAACATCTTTTGATGATAAAATTTTGTTTTCGTCAAGTTCGGCGTCTGATGGCAAACCAAAAATCCTCATCTTAGTTTTTATTGTTACACCGATTCGGTTGTTGTTGCACTTTCCGGCCTTTTTTTTAATGGTTGGTAAAATTCGAGTAATATTGAACCAAGCCTTTTCAATACACATAGATTGTATTCATTCCATCTACAGTATCAGTTAATTCGTTTTTGTTATATTATTTCTCGCCTCCCTTATGACATTTGGCACGGCTCGATCTAAGGTTTCAGTGATAACAACAAAGAATAGTGAGTGATTATTGCTCACCGACAAAAAAAAAAAAAAAAAAACAGAAAATATTTTATTCTGATTAAATTAAATAATCGTGACTAATGTGAGATATAGTTAAAACATGATATTTTTTTTATTTGTGAAGTAAGTTTGTCCATGTGTCACTGTCCGTAATAATATTGGCAGACAGACGTTGTTTATTTAAATAATAATAAAGTTTATACAGTTTTTTTAGTTTTATTTGTTTCAACTATAAGCAAATTAATTACTTTGATGCACATAAATGAAGGTTTTTTTTTTATTTGTGGCTGAACAAACGAAGATTTTTTTCATTAGAAGGCAAAGAAGAACTGTAGATAAACTCTTTTTTTAAAAAAAAGTAAACCAAAGTAATTAAAAAAAAAAAAAATCATTCACTTCATTGGAACCACTAGGTAAAAGAGAATTGTAAATCTTTTCATCATGTCACTATGAATTAAGTACTACAGATCATGAATATCTAAATAAAAAATAAAGAAATTTTTATTAAGTTTTTAAGAAAGTTGTCATATCCTATCAGCAGTTCCATAAAAAAACAAAAAAAAAATGGAAGAAGGGCCAGTGATTGTTGTAAAAAACTAATTCAGGATATAAAATGGTCTCAAAAATTGACAAGGAGGACCATCTGCAGACATAATACATAGGATCAAAATGGAACTTTTTATACTATGGAGTTTTTCAGAGTAGGTTCCATGCGAATATGTGGTATTTTGGTAAATGATTTTTTAGGTGAAGGATGATTACTTATGGTGAATGGGTCAATTGTTAGAATGAATGGGTCTTGAATCAGATTAGCTAGGTTTGGGATAGTCAGTGACAACCAGCCTCTCCCTACTTCCCCTATGGCCTTGTGTCGCAAACATCTATTTTCTTGTTAGATAAATCCTAGGAATGAAGTGTAGTATCTGTTCCAGAAGCAGACAGCTGGCCCATGCCTTTAGCCATCAACAGCAGTTCCAGTTGTATTTGATAAGTAAAATCTGTGTAAGAAAAAATTTGTAAAAGATTACAAAAAAGACTACTTCATGAATAAGATTTGTTAGATCATAATGAAAACAAGAAATAGATAAAAGTGTATATAACGTGATAATATGCTGGGCACAAATTATGAGACAGAATGATTTGAATTTGCCTTGTTTATTGAAAATCATACTAAAACTACTCTACTGTATAACATTTCATCATAATATAGCTAAACTGTTCAGGATAATTTCATTTTGAAATAAATGAAGGTCTTATTTGATGGCACAATAATTTAGTAATAATTTGCTTGTGCTTTGCATCTTGTCTAAATACAATTTGTGAAAATTCTGTTACTTATAAATTTTATAAGGTTGTACTATAAGGCTTTCATTGATCACTGGAATTAAATTCCAATGCTATGATTTTGAACCAAAATTTAATCTTTAAACTCATTTCCTCAAAAAGCAGTAATGATTTGGAAAAAATATTTTGTGTACTTATTTATTATGTCAAACCCAACTTTGAAATTGAGTGCAATACTAAAGTTTCAAAATCAACCTACCCAACTGGTCATCCAGATATTTAGAGGATCCTTGGATGATGCCAGAGGACTGATCATTAATAATGATCTTCCTAGACCTATTTTGTAACTGAGAAGACTCTCCGGGAGATGCCATAGCTGGTGGGACTAAGTGATGTAGCTTGTCAGGAGGTTTTCCATGAAAATAGTGACTGAGTATTGAGAGGCTAGTAACATTTCATCTGTGGAAAAGGGTTTGTAGGATGGAAAATAATTCATCACCCTCAAGGCCATGTAAACACTTGAATTCTGTCAAGGCTGGAGGGTGAGTTTTCCTTAGCTCCAGCTCAGATATAGCATCAATATTGGATCAAGAAAGCAAACAACCATTTTTTCTGCATCTCTAGTGATGAGTCAGATATATAAATATTTTCATGGCAGTTGTACTAATAAAACTCTTCTCCTTGATCTCTCGACCACATGAGAATGTGTGTATTACAAATTTGGCGACTAGGCATCATTATTGTGGAATTAGATAGATGTAACTAAGTTCTATTCTAATTGTGTTTTTTTTTTGCATTTCTTTCCTGTGGTGCTCCTTTCTTCCCTGACCCCTACAATCTTCAAAAATTTAAATGCAATGTCAATTACAATCTTCTGCCTTCCTGAATCCTGTTCTTTTATTGTCCTTTCTCCTCACTAAAATCTTCTTATTTTCTTTCATTCCAAGTAACCTCTTGCATCTTAGTGGTATTATTACCTTGCTTTAGATGAAATAATTTAAAAAAAAAAAAAAAAGCAAAGAAGAAAAAAGAAATAGGTTTCACCTGGGGTTTGGTGTGAGCTCTATGGCTGTTGTCCGAGTTATTTGATAATCTTATCTTAGTGTAGCACCAGGTCAAGAGTTGGGACCAAAGTGGTGAGTAAACTCACTGTATTAGTGATGTATTTTCTTTGATCCACTTGGTAAGTCTCATACTATAAGGGCCATCTTTCTGACCCTAAACCTGCCACATAAATAGATAAGAGGGAATGTTATGCCAATTTTCAAAGTTACATTATATATATATATATATATATATATATATGCTTATTTATAGCATAATCTTTTCATATTCACAGATATTTTTCCACGTGTTACAATCAAATGATGGTAGAAATGCACTGTAATAGTGAAAATCACTTTTATTTCCCAAGTACTTTACGTTTCTTTGGGAAATAAAAGTGATTTTCACTGTTACAATGCATTTCTTACATCATTTGATTGTAACACCTAGGAAATAATCTGTGAATATGAACAGATTATGCTAAAAATAAGCAGACATAATGTTTGCAATTTATTTAATCAGACATGCCTAAAAGAGAATTTGCTGCCTGCCTGCCTGCCTCAGTTTCTCTCTCTCTCTCTCTCTTCCTCTCTCTCATATATATAGCTCCAAGTGTAAGGTTAATTAATACCAATGTCCGAACATTATATTTAAAAAATGCTCAATACATGTTTTTGTTATAATTGTTAATAAATATATATATATATATATATATATATATAATGAGGGAGAGATATAGAGAGAGTGCAGGCATAAAAATCAACATTATGGTAATTGTCAGTTAAGTGCCTCAGGTGATCTTCAGATCATGTGTCATTACTACTTTAGTAAGCTTTCTCTACTCACAACTAGGGGATTAAGCAAAGTGAGTGATTAAGAAAATCAACATTTTCCAGTTCTTTGTTGGGGGAGAAGGTCTAAGTTTAAACAATAAAGCCAACCATGACCAAAGTTATATAAATGAAAAATTATTGCTAAAATATACCAACTATAGATAAAAATTTACTTTATTTATAACGGGAAAGTACTCAGCATTTGTAATAGTCTTTATAGACATTGTATGAACATAGGAATCAACACTGTATGGCAACTGTCAGTTTCACAGTTCAGTGTGATGTTCAGATGAAGATCACATTGAGGCTATCCAATTGTTGGATTAAAAAAAAAAATTACATGCTGTTATATTGGAATAAAGTGTTACTGCTGACACTGGAGTTTGAACACAGATCAGCAGAGAGCAATTAGCTTGAAATCTAAACGATCACTATTCCTTCTCTATACTCTACTACTATGCAGATCACCATTTTTATGCCATCCTCTAACTCTATACTATTCACTATACTATTTCTCTAGACTGATTACTATTCAGTGGTTACTTTTGAGCAAGTATTATCAAGCAAGTACTATTAGTGTGAGTATTATTTAAAGGTATCTGACACCAGTATTGTTCAACAGCGTTACTATCGTTGTATCTGTGATTACAAAGTCTCTACTACAATGAGCATTGTGAAAGTGACAACAAGTATTTGTTGACATTACAAAAGTGGCAGCAAGTGTTCGTTGACATCACAAAAGTGGTGACAAGGATTCGTAAGAATTCTTTGAACTTACACCAGTATTCCGTCAATTTGCACAAGGAAAAATTAATCTGTGAAATATTCAACAGTGTACAGTGGAATGGAAAAATTAAAAGCTATCATGTGTTAAATATTGGTGCTACAAAAGCAACAAGAACAACAGTTGCAGCAACAAAAACAACAACATGATTATCACCTATCACAACAAAAGCTTTTTTAGTTGTTTACCAAAACAATGGAAGGAAAAACTTCAGATTCATTCACTCCAGATGAAGGGATAATATTTCCAGCTTATTATAGAAGATACAAAGGGATCTTCAAAAGGGATTGTTTGTATTGGAATGATTAAAAAAATGTTTGGTTATTATTAAGGAAATTGTCTCTTGCTGAACATGAAAAATATGTGAATTATATTTTGCCAAAAAAAACTAGGTGAGATAAATTTTGATGAAACTGTTCTAATACTATGGAAAATTTTGGGTGATAGGGGCTCGTTATTTAATACATGATGACATTGTCTTAGTAAAGTCCGACGATGAAGATTTTGTCACTTATGCAGGAGTTGTGAATGGAGAACATGAAAAGTTCAAGTTAAATGAATTAACTCCTGATTAATTTAAATGCTTGATATTCATACAAAGTTTAACTTCTAATAAGGACGCAGTGATAAGATCCAGGGTACTTGTGAAATTAGAAAGGGATCCAAAATTAACTCTCCAGAAAATAGCGGAAGAGTGTTAATGTATTGTGAATTTGAAACTCAATACTGCAAGGATTGAGGTAAAAGACAATTCACATGTACATAGTATCTGACCATCTAAGAGAAAAGACTGTAAATGTTTTTCAGCTCCTAACAGAAAGGTAAAAAAAAGACGATGACCCCCTCAATACCTAATACTTGCTACGGTTGTGTAGGTAAGCATTTTAAAAGTGATTGTTTTTTTTCAAGAACAAAAAGTGCTATGAATGTGGGAGATCAGGACACAAAAGTATATGTTGCGGATACAAAAAAAAAAAGGAGAAAAAATAAAACGTATGTGAACATGATAAATACATGGAGTAAATATAAGAAGCCTAAAAGGGAAATTAACAAGACATCTCAAAAGAGGAAATTTGTTTTTCTACAAATTAATGATGTAAAAATAAAATTGCAACTAGATACAGGATCTGATATCACTATCATAAATGAACAGACATGGAGAAAAATGGGTAAACCCAGTTTCTTGACTTCTGATAGGAAAGAGATTGAACTTTTTGGGTGAATTCAGCTGTAATGTTTCTTTTGTTGAAAAAAAACAAAAAAGCAGTGGTGTTTGTATTAAAGAATGCTGCTAATTTGTTTGGAACAGACTGGATTGCATTATTTGATCATTGTGACCTTCCAATTAACTCTTTTTGCAACAAGATAAACACTTACCCCTGGTACTAATATGGCAACTGAAAAATTGAAAAATGAACTGAAAAAGAATTTTCCAGAAGTCTTTCAGAAGGTTTATGGACATGCATGAAAGCAAAAGCTAAGTTTGAGTTAAAAGAGAATGTGACACTGATATTTAAGCCAAAAAGAAGTGTACTTTTATGGCCTTAAATCCAATTAATAATGAATTGGGCAGACTAGAAAAATTAGGTGTGATATCAAAAATAGATTATTCTGCATGGGCATCACCAACAGTCTACATTAAGAAAAAGAATAATAAAATCTGCATAAGTGCTGATTTTTCAACAAGGGTTAAATGAAAGTTTAAAACGACATAACTACTCATTACCAAATCCAGAGGAAATTTTTTCCAAATTGAATGGAGGTAAATTTTTTTCTAAATTGGACCAGTCAGAAGCTTATCTACAAGTACTAGTGGACAAAGTCTGTTCAAAATTATTAACAATTAACACTCATAGAGGGTTATACAAATTCAACTGATTTCCTTTTGCTATAAAGGTAGCATCAAGCATATTCCGACAGATTATTGATGCCATCCTTGCCGGTTTGTATTGTGCTCAAGCATATTTGAATGACTTACTTGTTAAAAGTAAGACCCAAAAGCAACATACGGAAGATGTAAAAAAGTATTTGAGAGAATTAAGGAATAGGGTTTATCAGTAAAGGAAAATGTGAATTGTTTATATCCACACTTCAATATCTATGACAAATTACCAATGAAAGTGGTAGACAACTGCATTCTTCAAGGGTGAGTGCAATAAAAGACATGACCTCTCCAACAAATGTAACAAAGTTTGCTAATTACTATCATATATATATATATATATATATAAATTATGAGCACCCTTGAATAACTGCCAAAGAAAGATGTGAAATGGAGTTGGACAGATATATGCCAAAGTGCTTTCAAAGAGATTAAGTAAGTCTTAACATCGGATTTGTCACTAGCTCATTTTGACCCTAAATTAAAGATTGTGGTTGCATCAGATGAAAGTGATTTGGGTATAGAAGCAGTGATACTACACAAATATGAGGTTGGAACAACTAAACCAATAGTTCATGTTTCAAGAGCATTAATTGCAGCTGAGAAAAGCTACAGCCAGATTGAAAAGGAAGCATTTACCATCATATTTGTTATGAAAAAGTTCCACAAATTAATACATGGTAGAGAATTCATTCTATAGACAGACCATCGTCCATTATTGTCCATATATGGATCAAAAAAAGAGTGTTCACACACATACAGCAATTAGACTGCAGTGCTGGGGAATTATCCTTTTGAATTATAATTATAAAATGGAATTTCTACCTTTTGAAAAATTAAGTCATGCAAACGGATTGTCTAGAATTCTACCAAGATTCAGGCTGCTCAAAACCCACTCTATACAGTGCTGATTCTTATGTTCACACGTACATATATATATATATATATATATATATATATATATATATATATGAAAAAAAAACAAACAAAAATACCCTAATATGCATATTAGGATTTTTGTTTGTTTTTTCAGTATATTTTCTTCATACTGTTGGATCTATACCCATATATTTGCTTACATACACACACACACACACACACACGTGTGTGTGTGTGTGTTGATTGTCCCATCTTCACAGATGACTGCCATCTTGCCCATCAACACCTACATTCAATCTATATCATTATTTCCTCTCAAATGACTTTGAAGGTGGCTGTTCAAACCAGCAGCTTATTTGCAAAGCCTATAGCATAGATGACAGATGTACTCCAGAGTCTTCACAGGATTAAGCAGATGTTGCTGTGGTAGGTCATCCTTGTGTGCCACCACATGCCGCTTCAGTTCAGATATTGATTCACATACAATTCACACACACACACACACATATATATATATATATATATATACATACATACACACACACACCATAATTCCCCATTTATAATACGCATTTTTTTTCTAAAAACTAATAAGTAAAATCAGGGGTGTGTATTATGCACAGCTGTAAAGAAATCGTTAAAAAATTACCGTTTCATTGGTTGATTTCAGTTGCAAAATGTCTACTCACCACAAACATATGACAATTTTATATTCAGTGATTGTGGCCTCATAAGGATGTCAGATACAGTCATATGTACCTAACAATACTTACAAATGTAAAACAAAAATTATCACAAAACTAAATTAGAATATTATTCTATGCTCAAAACTATTTTTTTAATAAGAGTAGGAAACATTAGCCATAATGAAATTAGAGATGTACAGTTTATAGAGTTTGATTACCAAACAAGGGGTGCATATTATGTGTGAGTAGAAGCATTTTCACACAATTTCAGTTTCAGTCCAATTTTATGGGTGTGTATTATGGATGAAGGCGTATTATACATGGGGAATTACGGTGTGTGCACACACACACACACATATATATATATATATGTGTGTGTGTGTGTGTGTAAAGTGGGCACTGAGCTGTGGCAGTGTGTTTAATGCCTGAGTAGAATCTTCAGGCCATGTATGTTTTGGCTTGATTTTATTTGAAACATAACCTTTACCACCTACCTAATAACCACTAGGATAAGAAAATAGACATTGCTACCCATAATGCTCCATTTTCCAGTATATATAGCCAAGCAAAAACACAGCACACATAGCCTGAAGTGTATATTCAAGTAACAGATCATCGCTGCTCGGTGTTGACCTCAGTGTAGGCTTTTATACACTGCATCCCTCATATTGAGAACTTTTACTCATAAATATAGCATATTTCAAAATTATATTTTTATCATATATATATATATATATATATATATATATATATATATTTTCGGGAGCAGACTACCCAGATGTTAAGTGGAAAACTAAAATCTGAGGGCCGTGTGCCCAAATACAACATAGAATAAAACCGTGAAGAAATAATCTTCACAGGAAATGAAGAAAACCAAGCTAAATATAACATTTTTACAGTAGATGCATTTATTTACATGTTAAAAATGAATGTTCTTTGTTGTGGCCATGAAGAGACCAAGAGTTTGATGTGATTGTTGCAAATGTGATGTTCTTTTGTTGCTAGTTAGTTTGCAAAGTTCAAACTTATATGTATGCCAATATGTATGTGTGTATTTGAATCACATGCTAATGAAACTTGTGTGACTGCTGACTGATTTTGTACTATACCAGTAAATTTAAAACACATTGAACAAGGAGAGTTGAGAGATGACTTACTTTGCCATGGCTTTGTATGTAGAAAAATCATCACTGACTGACGCATTGTCATGGTAACATGTGTTGAGGCTGAGCTGGATCACTGACTGTTCTGTTTCACAGATCTGTCTGCTGTCTTGTTTCAGGTATAGCCCTTGACTGTCACTAATAAGCTGTTTTTATGGCTTATGGCAAGTTGGTGATTTGCTCTCAAAATCTATCTGATTTCTGCATGGGAATGTATTAATAACCCAAACCCTGACCTATTTCCAGGTCATTAGGAGTTCAAATGTGCAGACATCATAGAGAGCACATCCTGTGACTTGTCATATCCAATCAGATTCCAGAAACCACTTAATTAATTTTGGAGCTGTGTTTTGTACAGAATTGTAAAGTTTTTTTTTTGTATCTACTGATTTTAGTAGGATTTATTTGTAGGTGTCTCTTACTTGTTTTGTGCTTCACTTATTGGCCATAAAATGTAAGAGTTTATTTCCTATAATACATATATATATATATATACACACACACACACAGGACTGGGTTTGTTGACGTTGCTATGACTATATATGTGCATGAATGAGAGACACTAAATTTGAACATTTTGAAACACTTTTTTTTTTGCATATACATATGTATGCATTATATATATATATATATATATATATATATATATATATATATATATATATACTTATTCTGCTGATAATCTAATACCTTTGATTTTAATAAATTGTATTTTTTATTTTATTTCTTCAAAAAATTATCTACATTAGACAAAATACCCCTATAATCTCCAGTTAATGAAGTGCACATCTTTTAATTGCATTTTTACATCTGCGATGTCATTGGTTAAAGGAACTAGCTAAGCACTACTTTTTTCAATATTTTCTCTTTATGAGTGCCTTGAGAAACTCCAAAAATGTCACACAAGTTTTTGGATTTATCAGATAATGTCTGGCAACTCAATTATCCATTGAAGCTCCTCTCTCTTTTATCATTTACATTTATTTCATTTCAGTTTGGATGTGTCTCGAACAAAGTTGTTTGGTTTCAAGTTTATTTGATTTCCATATCAATTCTTCAGTTAAGAATTACTGTTCTGAAAGCACAAACTCCAAACTTTTGTTTTTACTGTTTACTTGTAATATAGTTTTATATAAGTGTTTATGATATATTTGTGTGTGACATGTCTATGCATACATTTTTGCCTTTATTTTTTTATTACCGTAAGGTTCACCCTGTATAAGCCTGGGGGCCACTTGAGGTTAAGGGGTAGTTTATATGGATAGGAACAGTAGATAATGGTTAACTCTAGACTTGTGCAGGTTAAGATTGTAGTGATTGTGGAAACATCCTCTTGGGAGTATGTTCCACTGAGCATAGGTTCACATGAAGAAACTGTTTGAGTGGAACTTACTCTTGTCGATGGAATATGGCAGGAATATGGGTTGTTTGCTACAGTCCAAGTGGCATGGTGAATCCTAGCCATGAAGGTTAGACCTAGTGGAATCAAGGAATGTAATTTGAGCACTTTCCAAGGAAGTAGCAATAGAGCAGTGAGAGGCTCACTAGATCCCGCCCGTGAGAGATAGGTTAGAGGGCAGAAAATAATTCTTCTCCAACAAGGACTCTGAGACACTCTTGAACTCTATCAAGACTGAAAAGTGAAGTCTGGGTAGCTCCGCTCAAATATGACAAGAGTACTCCATTTTTAACTTGATCTGGCTCTTATAAAGTTAGAGGATAGCATGTGGAGTCAGGTACTTGTTGAAGAGGTACAGGAACCCAATCATTTTACCTGGGATTGTATATAAGATTTTGAGGCCTATATTCTCTCAAGGCATGATGCCTCCTTGAGGGGACATCTGTTCATCGTGACTGGTAGTTCAAGATCTCACTGGCAGTAATAGAATGTAACTTGTTTCATTTTCAAAGTATTGAATGTAACCAGCCAGTTTCTTCCCCTCTGGGAATTTAGTGCTAGATCAGTCAACTGACAATCTCTGATTGTCAAGAGTTTTAGAGGTGTGCTCATATATTGTTATATCATTGGCATAGATGTTTCCAAATGATCTGAGGCCTGGCTGAAATAACTTTCTTCAGGGATCTACCTGTTAGGAAGGATTTTATAATTGAGACAACTCAGTCCAATGATTCCATCGCTGGAGAGCTTGAGTTTGCAAATCTTTGTGCCACACCTTGTCATATATATATATATATATATATATATATATATATAATCTTGTAATGTGCCCCTTCAGCCCATAGGCAGTCATGACTCTCCCCAATTTCTTATTTTTGGCAGCTCAAAACAATGTTTAGCTTTTTATTATCCCTCCCATTCCCTGTTCTGTCAACTATTTACACAAGCTTGTTCAGTTATTTGCTATTTCTCTCTCTCCCTCTTGCCTTTAATATACCAAGTGAGTGTCAAATTCTCAAATCCTTCTTTGCTAATTATGTGTCCCTGAAATTTTAACTATTCTTTTCTAAATATGTCTTACTGCCATGCCTGGTCAGTACTTAGATGGGTGACTGCTTGGGAACACAAATTCTCATTAGGTTTGTTATATTCACTTAAGTACAAATACTCTTTGGAAAGTTATGAATCTATCTCTTCTACCTTGCCACTTTTGTAATGTCAACGAATATTGACACTTTTGTAATGCTTGTTGTAGCAAAATCTTTGTAATCGGCAATACAGCTATATTAATGCCATTGAACAATACTGGTATCAGACGCCTTTGAATAACGCTCACAGTAATGGTACTTGCTCGATAATACTTGCACAAATAGTACCCACCGAATACTGATCAGTATAGAGAATAGTATAGAGAATAGCGATCCATATAGTAATAGAGGATAGAGTAGAAAGAGTGATCTGTTTGATAATAGAGGATAGAGTAGAAAGTGATCTGTATGATAATAGAGGATAGAATAGAAATAGTGATCATTTAGATGCCATGCTAATTCCTATATATACATTTCCTTTGTGATCATGTGGTCTATTTATTAGAAATGGAATCACTTGTGTTTGCTCACTGGTGATCTGTGTTCAAAATCAAGTGTCAGCAGTGACACTTTATTCCTATATAACAATATATTGCTTCCTTTGAGATGTAACATGAGCAAAAGAAATTCACGGATTCAGATGAAAAAAAAAACAGAATGACATCAAAATTTGCAAAGATTTTTTTCATCCTTTGTCAGTTGTGCTTAGTTTAAGTTGTAACATATATAAATATAGGTATAAAAATGTATATAAATGTATATAAATATAGGTATAAAAATGTATATAAATGTATATAAATATAGGTATAAAAATGTATATAAATGTAGGTATAAAAATGTATATAAATGTATATAAATATAGGTATAAAAATGTATATAAATGTATATAAATATAGGTATAAAAATGTATATAAATGTAGGTATAAAAATGTATATAAATATAGGTATAAAAATGTATATAAATGTATATAAATATAGGTATAAAAATGTATATAAATGTATATAAATATAGGTATAAAAATGTATATAAATGTAGGTATAAAAATGTATATAAATGTATATAAATGTAGGTATAAAAAACAAATGTTGATAAGACAGCGAGGGTCACAAACTCCTGCACAGTGAGGGGGTTTGGGGGTTGGAGGGAACTGGAAACTGGTCTTGTGATCAGCTGTGCAGTCACCCTACAACCACACTTGGTTAAGGGATTGGTGACGATATCAATTTCATTTTATGGTGATTCTGATAGCTGGTAATCTACTTCAAGTACTGGGTTGGTTTGGTCTGTGACTGGAAATCCATGAAAATAAAAGAAAATTTCCAATTCAATTATTATCATTATTGAGTGATTTTTAATGAAGTACAGTCAGTTAATATACACACACACACAACCACAGCTGGTATTATAGAATCATTGTAAACACAAAAATCTTTATGTTAGCTGCATAGTATGTGCCTTGCCAGGGCTACATATGGATTTTAAATTCAGAGTTGTTCTTCTCGAGGCTGAAGAGCCCATTCTGGCCTACTATTTACCCATAGTTGCAGGTTTTGAATTCAGAGTTGTCCTTCTACAAGACTAATTGCCACCTAAAGCTATAGGACCCACTCTGTCCTGCTATTTACCCATAAATAGGGGGAGAAAAGATGGATTCATATCTTTCCCAAAGTTATTTCCACATAAGTGACTGTAATGAACTTGACTGGAATTTGGACTTGGCTCTCCGATTCCTCAATCTGAGCCACTATCCATTACTCCATCGTGCCTCAAACTATAAACAGAATATCTTTTCTTGCAATGAGGGTGCTATTGAAGTTTACTTGTTTGGAAAATTTGTAGTTTTTCAACTGTTAAATCTTTTGAAAGTAATGGAGAATTCTAACCACAGTTTCTAACCTAATAACTAAAACACAGCTAGAACAAATATCTCTGTTATTTTATTTAGAGAATATTTAACACAAATATGTGAGTGCATCAAGTTAATGACCATCGAGCAGTGAATTGGAAAAGACAGATTACAGAAAGATTGTTTTCACTTTGAATGCTAACTGATTTTAATATTGACAATAAGATAATGATGGATAATTTTTTATATATCAAGAACAATATTGACAAAGTGGAAAAAAGTTTTTGTGTGACTTGTTTCATCCTTTAAGACTTCATCAGACTAAATTTGTTACATTGGTGTGACTACATATGCATTAATGAGGGATGATGGGAATTTTAATTATATGTATATATATATATATATATATATATATATATAGACAATTTCATTTAGATTATTTTGCTTTTTCTTATATTCCTGCCCTAACAACCAAATTTTAAATTCCCAGCATCCCTTGTTTGTGCACTTATGTAGTTGCACCAACGTAACAAATTTAATCCGTTGAAGTCCAAACAAACGAAACACGTCACAAAAAACTTTTTTTCTCTTTGTCATACATTTTTCCCTTGAATCATTTTTTTCTGAACACAATCTGACATTCGCTTGTCTCTATCTTTGTTGTTTTGATCACTAAAATCTGTCAAGTGCACTCTTCAACCTTCCTCATATATATGTAATGTTAAATAATTTTCACAAAGAATTAAGCATCAATTTTTATTTACAATTTTTTTTTCCATCAGCTTCTTGCTATATTTGAAATTAAAAGAAACTTTGTAAGCATGATCAGTTGCTCAGATCTGGAATTGTTCTAATTAGAGTGGTGAAAGCTGTTTTCAAACTAGAAAATAGCACTGGCTGTTTGGACAGTAATTTAACATTACCATTAGTATTTGTGGTGTGGAGAACAGATACTACACTTTGATCCCAGCTAAATGGTCATGGAGTAAAGAGAAGAATTATGAGAGTAAAACTGGCTGCTCAGTCACTGAATGCTGAATATTTCCTTAAGGAAATGGCTAACGTTACCATTAGAGATGAGGAGAAAAGATACTACAATTTGATCCTATCTCAAGTAGCCAGGGAGTGAAGTATAACTTGAGTACCCCTAGCTGTTTGGTCAGTGAATTGCCAAATGTTTCCTTCTAAAAAAATGGCTAACATTACTATTACAGTGTAACCCAGATATAAGAGAGATTTTCTCTGGTCCCAAATTAGAGCCTGTGTTAATGTATATAAAATAGACCAAACCCGGATACAAGAGAAACCCGGATATAAGAGACTTCTTCTCCGGTCCCGACAACTCTCTTATATCCGGGTTACACTGTAGCTATGTTGTACTGTTTGCAACTATAGTTAAAGTTCATATGATATTCTGTTTACTGGAGAGTAAACCCAATGTGGAATTTTCCTGTTTCTCAATATTTTGACATCAAATTCAACTATTTATGCTATATTTTCACCTGAAATTGTAGCCATAGAATCTTGTAAAGGTAGACAGTATCATTCACTTCATATTGATTAGAAATGTAAGGAAAGAAAAGACAGTTTTTTTTTTACTCATGTCTCTTCCACATTGCTTCATGAGATACCATATGACTAAGCATGATAAATACAAAATATGAAAAAAAGACAGGTAAAAAAAAAAAAAAAAATAAACCTATAAAAAGAAAATTTGTCTGAATTTCTGGGACATGGATTTATTATTTACATGCAGACTAGTGCCCTCATTTTTGTTGTTATTATCACACTTTCGGCAATTGTGTTCTCTGGCTTTCATAAGATGCTTGTTAATCTCGGTAACCTTCAGGGAATTTAGAACTGACAATCTGCTTTATTCAGAAAATATTCCATTTTTTTTGTTTTTTTTTTCTTCATTCACTTCAGAAAATTAAATTTATTATCATAATATTTTGTGATAATTTAAACATTTTAAAGTCAAATTTTATTGAAACAATCGTATTTCTCTGGAAAATATAGGAAAGGTTTATGGTCACATAACATTGAAACATTGGTTTCTGTATAATCACTAAAGTTAATCAATGTTGAGCCTCATCAGTACCTAGATAGGTAACCACTTTGGAATATTGGGTACTGTAAATTTGGATGTGTGGGTGGTGTAATGGATAATGGCTTGGAATTTTAATCAGAGAGCGGAGTTCCAATTCCTGATGGTGTTGTTATATTCAATTATGCACTAATACACTTGGCAAAGGTATGAATCCACTTCTTCCCCAGCTATGGGCTAATTAGTAAGACTTGTAGCAGTAAGCCATTATTATCTCTAAAAATAAATTCTTACAATATAAAAAAATATTTTCTGTCTATAAATAACCTGCAAAGGGTTGATAAGCCATACAAAACAAATCAATCAAACAAAATCTAGCAACTAACAATTGGCATATGGTAATGAAAATGTTAAAGTAAAATGAATCCCTTTCAATAGGACTAGTCAAATATATTTGTTTATAACCAAATCATTGAGGAAGCATGGTAGAGCTATGTTCAAATTCCAGTTGAGTTCATTACATTCACTTACATGTTAATACCCTTCGGAAAGGTATGAATCAAACTCTTCTTCCCCCACCTATAGGAAAATAGTAGGACAAACTGGATTCTATAGCTTTGGTTGGCAACCAGTTTAGAAGAAGGAAAACTCAGGAATATATATATATATATATATATATATATATATATATATGGGTTGGTGCATAATTATCAGGCGTTTTTAAACAACATTTATTATGAAAAAGAAACATAACAATTCAACAATAACATTTTTAAATGATTATTCCAGAGTGTATGATTATTGACATGCATCTTTATAACCTGAAAATAAAATATTTTTATTAAAAAAAAGTAAACAAAATAGCAATTCTTATTTACAAATAACTTGCCTACAAAAGCACCTGATAATTATGCACCAACCCAATACATGAGGAATTGAATTAAAATGATCTAAGTTTGATACCATGGCAACCAGATATAGGCATATGGATACCTGGGAGGCTTTTCAGGTTGACTTGGCTCTGATGACAAATTTGAAGAGATGAAAATAGATTAGTTTATTTATAACAACAACTATAACAACTGAAGTTGACAACAATAATTGGAATAAATCAAAACATAGATGAATTTATTTTCAATGATGATTTGGAATTTGACAGATTTTTTTATAATATTTTAGGATTTATTGCATTGTGGTTTCTATGGAAACAGCAAAACTCGGGTATTCATGAGTAAATACAGGATGCGATGGATAAATTGTCGTCTAAATTACACAAAAATGAAAATAACACTGACATCTCACTTTAACAGATATATTTATCAAAATTACACAAAAATATCTTGAAAATACTATAGAGTAAATTTATTCAATAAAATCACCATTGGCTTTAACCACAACTTTCAGAAGACTTTGGCATCTTCTGCAACTCTTCTGGATGGTCTCCTTGTTTAAGTTGATGAATGCTGCCATAATCGTTGCCTTCAGTTCATCTTTGGTGCTACAAGGAGTTTTCTCACTGAACTGCACCCCACACATAATAATCAAGAGGGTTGCAGTTTGGAGAGTTAGGTGGCCAGATATAAGCAGTGATATAGTCACAGAAATTGTCAGACAGTATTGACTGAGTTATCCTGCTTGTGTGGCATGGTGCAGAGTCCTGTTGCCAGACATAGGGTCTTGCTGCAGCCACCCTTCTAACCCAGGGCAGCACTACATCCACAAGGTACTTGATGTAGACACCCATGTTGAGTTTGATGCCCTGTGGCAAGATGAATAACATAGCTATCACTAGTGATCACCCCATATACCTTCATAATCGCTATTAGACTCCTCCAACTCTTTCTGAATCCTCTGTACTGTCATCAGATTGGCATCAAAAATCTCTGAAATGTTTGTATTGGGGCTTCCAGTGCGAATACCAAGCAGTATAGCATGCCGTTTCCAAATTTCTGGTGGAGTGAATTGCGTCATGGTGGTCTTTTTCTCACAGACTGTGGCCAACTGACCCTACTATACTGTGCGGTTGACAAAATCAAAGTAAATAATGCGCACGTGCAAAATTAAAAATATAAAATGGTAACAATTTACCCGTTGTTCCCTGTATGTGTCTTCTGTATAAGCTGTGGAAAGTCCGACTGGAATAGGTAAGGAAAAGAATGTTTAACATTGAATGTGTGTAGAGTAACAATTATTGGTGAAAAGAAAGTGTATGTATATATATATATATATATATATATATATATATATATATATATATATATATATATATATATATATATATTCATTTCATTCCAAGCAAGGCAAAGAAAGCCACTAAGACATGGAGGTTTACTGAGTATGTAAGAATGTAAGAAAAAAATAAATATTAAAGAGCAAGAACAATAAAAGAATAGAAATTAAGAAGAAAGAAGATAATGATTGACACTGCATTTAAATTTTTGAAGATCAAACTTCATTGGAAAGCAAGTAGCCATAAGAGAGTTATGCAAATGAGAATTATGAGAAAAGAAACTATTAGCATAAAACTTACGATTTCATCTAGCCATTTCAATGGTAAAATGAAAAGATTTTTCTTCCAAGTGTGGTGAAATCTCATCTAAGTGTGTAAATCCTTTAACAATATGATATTGAGTGAATTACTCATGATTGCATTTGAACTATTATCCTCATTCTTGTTGTTTGTATTGCAACATTTTGGATGATGAAGTCATTAATCTTATTCATTTTTTTTTTTTTTTTCACCCACTTGGGCATTTTTTTTTTTTTTTTTTTTTAAATGATTCTTGCTCTGGATGACAAGGAAACCCATATGATCTAAAGAAAACTCTCTATTTAGTGAAATCATTATAATGATAATCATCATTATCATCTGGTGTAATCATTATCATAATTATTATTTTTATTTTTTTTTACAGTGAGGTTCACCCTGTACAAGTCCTAGGTTTCACTCAAGATAGAAGATTACATTAAGAGGCAGTTTATGCAGATAGTAGAAGATAATAGTTAACGCTAGACTTGAACAGATTAAGAATGTAGTGATCAGGGAAACATCCTCTTGGGAGTTGGTTCCACAGGGTAGTGTTTAACGAGTGGATCTTACTTCCCACCAGTGGAATGTGGGTATCTGGTGTAATCATCATCATCATCATCATATGTAATTATCATCATCATCATAACTACTCTGGAATGGCCTGCAAGAAGTCCAGACTTAAATTTAATTGAAAATATATAGGAAATGCTTGCAGAGCTTGTTTACAATGGGCCAGAAATAACCAGAGAGGCTGAACTGTGGCAGCGCATACAAGATGCTAAAAATAGACTGCTAGAAACACGAACAGACGTTATTATCAATATGTACGAACATTATGAAGATAGACTGATAGAAGTCATTGAAAAAAGGGTATCTGGTGTAATCATCGTCATCATCATCATATGTAATCATCATCATCATCATCATATGTAATCATCATCATCATCATCATATGTAATCATCATCATCATCATCATCATCAGGTGTAATCATTATTATCTGGCATAATCTGATTTCTCTTTCCATGCCATTAACCATCACACCAAGCTTACAGCATCTGGTATTCCCAAGAATACATTGCATTTTACATTGGACATCTCAAACAATTCCCAATGTAAAATGAGGTATTGTAAAAGTTAAAATGAAATTCTGGTATTATAGGTTTCCAGGAATTTGATGTTATTAATGGATTAATTTTGATCAGTATTTTTTTTCGCTTTAATTAAAGTGAAAGAAATGCTGGTCAAAATTAACCTATTAATTATATAAAAATTAAGATTAAAGAAAATGCAAGAAAAAATGAATAATAAAGTTTTATGAATTTTCATCTGAGAGTAAAAATCTAGATAATAAAAAGATCTGATTTAGTTAATGATATCAAGATATATAATGATATCAAGATATAAAATACAGATATAATCATTAGAATCTTCTTACATATTTATAAGTCTATCATTCATCCATGCTTTCAGTATTGCTACCACATTCATATTTACCTCCCCTTTTATCCCCCCTTTTTATGGGGCCAATAAATACAAATACATGCAAACATCTACATACAGGGGGCTGACACTATTTTTCAGACACTTTATTTTTTCAAGTTTTAGGTAGCACAGACAGTCTGTACTGTTTTAGTGCAATGGCAATAACATTTAAAAACTGTTTCAATACTACAAATGGAAAAGCAGAATTCAAATTAGAAGTATTTTTATTTTTTTACAAATTTTCGCATTACACAGGCGACAGTATTTTTCGAACATTGCAGAAACAATGCTAATAGTTTATGGCAGCACCCTTTTTTTAATGACTTCTATCTTCATAATGTTCGTACATATTGATAATAACGTCTATTCGTGTTTCTAGCAGTCTATTTTTAGCATCTTGTATGCGCTGCCACAGTTCAGCCTCTCTGGTTATTTCTGGCCCATTGTAAACAAGCTCTGCAAGCATTTCCTATATATTTTCAATTAAATTTAAGTCTGGACTTCTTGCAGGCCATTCCAGAGTAGTTATATTTGCTTCACACATCCAATTTTTCACTGATTTGGCCACATGGATGCTGCAGTTATCTTGCTGCAAAATAAAATTACTTCCCATTTCTTTTTCCAAAAGTTCTATGTAGCTCAAGCTATTTTGACGTCCTTTTAACCACTCAAGCCACAAGTTTCCATTCGGAAATACCATACCCCAAACCATGACTCCTCCTCCTCCTATCTGTCTCTTGTTGAGAATAACATGTTCACCTTTTCTCGACCATGTACACCACCCGTCAGGTCCATCGAACTTAAAATGGTTTTCATCAGTAAATATCACTTTCTTGAAGTCAACATGGTTTATTATCCATCTTTTGGTGCTTCCCAGCCTTGCCTCCTTGTGTTTTCTTGTTGGTGTAATTCTTTTCTTGATTTTAGCATACTTAAGTCCAATTTCGTTTAGCTTTCTTTGTACAGTTCGAACACTGACGTCAAGGTCACACTTCTCCTTTACTTTCTTCACTGTCACCTTTTCTCCAGATGATAACAACCTTGTAACATACTTCTTCCTTCTTCTTTCTCTTCTCTTGGAAATTGTTTTTTTCCATCCTCTCTTCTTCTTCTTCCGCTCATAGTCTGTACTTAACATGTATTCAACTGTTCACTTCGGTTGCTTCATCTCAGCGGCGACCTTTCTGATGCTGAGCCCGTCTTCTCTCTTCTTTTGGACCAAACTGATGACTTCTTTTGAATGCATTCTTCTTGAGAATTTTAATATGTTTTCGCAGTGAATGGTAAAGATACTCAAATGTAATGGTCAGGGTACAATTTACCTGCAGAAAATTTGCATATTGTAGACGTTCGACGACTAAATCATTAAAAAACCTGGAATTTGTGTCATGTCCGAAAAATAGTGTCGCCTAAGTTGAAGTAAAAATAAAGAAAACATGAAACCAACGACAGACACATCAATCAATGTTCATACCATTAATGGACAGTTACTGCTGAACTACCTACTCATCAACACAAAAGCTCTCGGCAGCAAAAAATACCTTTAAGCACACTTTTCAAAGTGTCCCAAAAATAGTGTCGGCCCCCTGTATATATGATTTACATATAATTTTCATACATAACAGAATTTTCTTTTTTAATATTTCAAGTGTTTTTTGTTTTTTAATATTTATTTTCAACTTTTATTTTTTGATATTTCAATTTTTTTTTGTTTTTTCTGAAAGCAAGTATATAGAACATCTCCTAATTAAAAAAAATAAGATAGGAGATTGGTCAGTAGAGATTGAACTTTATTCAAGAGTTTAATCCTTGTTTTCCATCTTGTTATTTTTACCAAGGATCTTCACCAATTTCTTGTTTGGGAAATATGGCTTCTTCACACTTTCATCATTTTTCTCCAAGTCTTCCAAGAAACAGAGAAACATGTCAACTACCATCTCATAGATGCTAAAGAAACAATCTGTGATAATGTATGCACCAATAATTATCACTACAATGGGGACATCATAGAAATTAAGGATAGAAATGGTCATTCAAACTGGACACAGATAGTTAGTGAGTATAAAGTAAGATGCAACACCAATTCTACAAGCCTACTCATCAACAGTACAAAGACTGTAGCTTTGTCAATTACAACAGTTCTGGCAACATTCCAGAGAATCAACATGGAAGTATCCTTGGCAGATACACAAATGTTTTTTTCCCATGAACTGCCATCATTATATAAGCATTTTTGTCGAGGAACTGTAAAAATTTTTCTAGACACCAAAAAAAAAAAAAAATTTCAAGCATTTCATCATTTTTTTCATCAGATGTAGGATTTTAAAAGTTTTCAGTAAATTTTACACACCTGACTCTTTTGACATTCTTAGTTTCAGGTATATATGTTAAATAGGCAGGACTTGATTTATTGTAGCCTATGAAAATTGCTTTTTCACCTTTAGTGTCCAATTTCCTCCTATCTTGTGTGTATGCTTAACAAATTGTGTTAAATGTATGCATATTGGTGAAGTTAGGTTTGCAACCCATTGATATTTCAAAGGCAGTTTTCTTGATTCCTTGGCAGTAACATTGATTTCTAATATATGCAGTGGTCATAATAGAATACAACCACAAAAACTTAGGTTGCTTTGATTCTATTAATAGACATTTACCCATTTCAAATAAACATCACAGACACCACTCTGCAGTACCACTTTGGTGTGCAGAGTATGAGGCCGATTTCTTGTTTAATCTGGTTATTAATTAAGAGTTTCAAAGTTTTCAGAAGTGAATTCTGTGCCATTATCACTTCTTAGTCATTTTATAGAGCCGTACAGAACACTGTTAGCTAAATATTTCTTTGTGGTGAGAAATGTATTGCTTTTTTGTTTCAGAAAATAAACCATAATTAGACCAGAATAAATTTTTTTGCCTTCCACAACTTCTTGTAGCTGTATAATGTCATTCAGATTGCAATGTCCAAGAATGCCATTGTTTTAGCAGTTTTGGAAATTACTGCAGTATTTAAATAGTATAGGCATCCATACCTTTTTATGTCCAATTTCACAACCATTACTGTAGATAAGTTCCAAGAAATGAAAGACAAATTTTACAAAATCTCCTTTTTCAGTAGCAGCTTTTACTGAAAATATACTTTATTTAAATGTAATGGTGTATAGAGCATTTGTTAAAATACACTCACTCATAGTTCCTGGTGTGTCGGTGATTTGATCATTTTCTGTTTTTAAATTTAATTACTGATTTGACTACCATCTGCCAGTTCAATATGATGATTTTCTGGATTAAAATAGAGAGTATGAAATTTAGATTTGTCAGTAATCACGTGTGGTAGTGCCACAATTGACAAGTAAGCCGTTTTTGTTGGATATGTTGTCTAGTCCAAATGAAAGCAGAAATGAATGTTCATGAAATATGTTCCACACTTTTTACAAGAGGAGCTTTCTTTTTGCTTCTGCACTCAGTATTTTTATGTCCAGATTTGCGAAAAGCATGGCAAATAATATTTTTGTTTGGTGGATAGGAAATTATAGTGTTTTGAGGGGTAATTATTTACTGGGTAATTCTAAAATTTACTTCAGCAATTAGATCTTTTATCTCCAAGTTTACCACTAGTAAACCAGGTAGGAATATTATCTTGTGGCTTTGGTCTTGGCATTTGGAGAGTCATTACAGTATTTTCCCTGTTATCCTCCTGAATCATCTTTCAGCTTCTTTGAAACTTCACAAGGCTACTTTGAATTCGCTAAACGTTAGTATCTTGTCTTCCCAAGTCATAACAGTTGTAAATGGATTGAAATCTTAAGAGAGGCCTTTTAGGATCATGGTGATTAGTAAACTATTGCTAATTAGTTCCCCAGAAACCTTTAATAAAGTGGCTGATTTTTAGGCCATAATCATATAATCAGTAATAGTTTCACTATTGGCTTTGCGTAGGGATGTTGTATACAGGGAAATCATTTTTGGCTTTCCTTTGGATAAATGTTGCTCTCTTAAAATTTGCAATGCTTTCCTCCCATTGTCAGGGGTTTCTCACATGATAAGGGATAAATTCGATCATTAAGAAATTGAATTAGTTTGGTAAACATATTTGCATTCTTTTCACAGTAATCTTTGTCATTGGGTTGATCAAAAGGTGCCAAGATTGTTTCATGTAATTTTGGATTCACATATAACCCCCAAATTTTATTTCCCATAGTTCATATTTTGGTTTGTTACTGTTGAAGCAGAGTTTATTCCTGGGCTCATAACCTGATGAGTTAGTAGCCATGGTTAAATGCAAAAGAAACAACAAAACTATCCAACAAAGAGAATTAACAAAGATTGCAGCAAAAAGAAAAGGAACAAAAATGAAATAATATCAAGCAAGCAAACAATATATGCAAAAATTCACAGGTAAAAAAGCAAAAAGTTTAGAAACTATGAATTGGTGTCTATGCACAAAATCAAGGACAGGCAAGATAAACGCAGTGGTTTGTCTTTAAGATAACACATATCTGGACTGTGTCAATTCAAATTGTAAACTGACCTATTTTATTGGCTAAGAAAAATATCCCAGCATGCATTTGTGCATTTCTGCCTATAAAAATATAGCTATGAAAGTACATACAAAGCAAGGGCATATCATCAACTGCCCCTATGCATAAATAATTACACCTGTTGATATTTATCAATATTTAGTAAACATTTATGGTTACCTAACAGTGGTTGTGAGCTCAGCTTATTTGATGAGTTAGAATTAACAAAGATCGCAATAATTGCGATCTTTGTTAATTCTGTTTGTTGGACAGTTCTGTTATTTCTTTTTGCATTTGACCATGGCTACTAACTCATCAAATAAGTTGAGCTCACAACCACTGTTAGGTAACCATAAATGTTTACTAAATATTGATAAAGAGGCAAAAATGAAAATAATATCAATGATATTGAAAAAGAGGCAAAAATGAAATAATATCAAGCAAGCAAACAATATATGCAAAGCAAATTCACCAGTAAGAAGGCAAAAAGTTTATAAACTACGAATTGGCATCTCTGCACAAAAGTAAGGTCAGGCAAATGAATGCAACAGTCTGAGTCATGTCAAACCACAAACCAGCCTATTTTATTGGTTAAAAAATATATCCCAGCATGCTTTAGTGGACTTCTGCCTATAAAAGGAGAGAGGGAAATGTTTTGCAGTCATTTAATCAGTTAAGTGCCACACATGATTCATGCTTGGGTGGCCATGTATTTTTTGATATATGACTGATAAAACAGAAGATTTTTCCCACAGTAGGTTGCCATTTCTTTCTGTGGCAGACTGGTTGCCAACCAAGGCTAAAGAACCCAGTTTTTTCAACTATACAACCTATAGCTGGGGGAGAAGAGATGCATTCATACCTTTCCCAAGGGTATTTGAACATAAGTAAATATAACAAACACGACTGGAATTTGAACTTGGCTCTCCAAGTTCTCATTCTGAGCCAATATCCATTACACCACAGCATACAGTCAATACCAGAATTAATTGAAATCAACAGTATTTTTGGATTGTACATTTAACAGCATCAACTGTAAATTTCAAACTTAATAACTCAAAAACGAAGGATTTGTAGTCATGTGTTTATGTGGACTTTTGTTCTTGTTTTAGTGTGAGGAGCCTGCTACCCCTCTCCAAGTCTGTAAAAGTATTTTTTTGATACACCCTGTATATATATATATATATATATATATATATATATATATGGTCTGATCAAAATGTATTGGAACTGTTGCTATATTAATGGAGTGAAGTCGTTTGGCACAGATTGACCTTGAACTCTCTCGCATACACACTAAGAAGTTCTTGCTCACTTCTGAAAATCAAATAACACAGAAATAAAAATATGAGAATTTCTTTTTTGTCCATATGTCATTCTCTGATGAAGCTTTAAGAAAAATTGAGACATGTTAGATTAATAAACATTTCCTATTTGTTCTTTATCTTATATAATCATGGGGCTGCAATTATTCTTTTAAACACATTTTATTACAAAGCATAGACTTTCTGTTTATTGAATTATTTTTTTTTATTAATATGGCAATTTAAGAATTTTTTTGTTGTAGATGTTTATCAGTCAATGTAGCATGAACTAAATAGTTCAATAACTAGAGCAATGTCTCAGTTGTTTTCCTGAAAGTTTGCACATCAGATCAGTTCTTTTAAATCAGTTATGCTCCACAAGTTTGTATCTGTTATTAATAACACAATTCAAAAAAATATATTTCGATTTGCATTATAAATTTTCAGCTCAGATGTTACCTGAATTTTACCAAAAACAAAATAATTTCCATGCCTGATGATGACCAGAGAACCTGTCAAATGTACTTGTATATTTAAGGAAGACCTAATACTTTTAAAAAACAAGGATCATATCATTTATCGTGGAGTTAGTGGGTTAATGCATTTTTAAAATTTAGTTAGTGAAGTGAATTTGCCATTTTATCTCATTAACTTTACTAATTTACTTTTTTTATGAATGATTCATTGTGTGTGTGTGTGTGTGTGTGTGTGTATGTGTATATATATATATATATATATATATATATATAAAGCTGAAAGATCATGGAATTTAAATTTAGCATATTTTGGTAGCAATTGTTCTTCAAAGAAGTTTTATTAAAAGCAATAGACATTTTATGTCTGTTAAATTTATTAATTATTTTTTTTAAAATGCAAATAGGTTTTGCAAATCTGGCTTTTGCAGATGTAAAAAAAAAAAAAAATTATTTGCAAGAACTCTTGTTGCCAAAACAGGAGATAGGTTTCCCTATCTACTATCATCTGGTTCACACTCCTCCCCTGTCTTTTGAACAGGAGTAGTGGATTATCACTTGTTTCCTGTTTAGGATTAGGTTTCTGGTTCCTTCTAAAACCTTTTCCTTCCCTCTTACTTCTGGTGGCCACTTGCATCTTGGTGACATTATCTCCTTGCTAGGGTTGGTGCCTCTTACTCTGTAAGCTTCTACCTCGAGTGGCTCTTCAGCCTTGTATAGTGTGAATATATTATTATACCATAATTCCTCATGTATAATACACACCTAAAATTGTGCTGAAAATGGGGAAATCAAACTCTATGAATTGTATCTCTACAATTTCATTATGGCCAGCATTTCCTACTCTTATTTTTAAAAAAAATGATTTTAAACATTGAATAATAATATTCTAATTTAGTTTTATGATAATTCTTATTTTATTTTATGGCAATTTTTTAATGATTTTTTTGTAGCTGTGCATAATACGCACCCCTGATTTTGCTTATTTTTTTTTTTTAGAAAAAATGCATATTATACATGGGGAATTATGGTAATAGTAAAAATGAATGAAGAAAGCAAGTTTGTTGTTATCATTAATAAAACTTGTTGTCTTATCTATTAGTAACCTCACACACATCTCTTTCTCTGTCTCTCTCTGCTGTTTCTTTCAGAATGTAACCAAACATAGTTCAAGTTTCTTTACTAAATAAACTTGTAGATATTCTGATATGCCATAAACTTTTTCATTGATAATAATTTGTTACTTAATAAAATGTAGAGGCCTAGGAGGCCAAATCTTCTAGTTTTATTCTTTAGAAAAAATCTGTACAGAAAGTTGCTTGAGTAGATGGAAATTTTATATATGAACACAATGGATACAGTAGTAGATGGCAGGTAAAGAGTGTATAAAGAGCAGTCAAATTTGCTTTAAAAAAAAAAAGAAAGAAAGAAAAATTGCTGTTATACACAGAATTCTTTACATTTGCAACTTGTAGAATGTGCATAATTTGTGCTTTCATTTTTTTCCTTTAATGTAACTAAATATTCTGTTTCAAAGTGACATATTGAACAAGTTTTGATGGCTGTTATAGGTGCTTTATGTTGGTTTTTAACTCGTATGAAAAATGTTTGGAAAAACGTAGGAAGTTCATTGTAAAATAATATAAAGATTGTACTTATTTTTTTCTATTTTTGAAATCTTTTTTTCCCTGTCAAATCTACTTATTTATACCAAGTATTTTTTTATTATACCTTAAATAAAAATAACATTTTTGAATAATTATAGACAATAATGGATGCACTTAGGTTTCACTTAAAGATCGTAAATTTTAGATGAGATCTGAAAACAAACTGTAAATGATGTCAGAGTCTGAAATATGTTTTTTTAAATATTTATAAAAAATGAATTTTATACATGTGCAGAGCAAATGTAAGTTAACTGTTTCAATTCAAAAGTACAAAAATGAACACACCATTGTTACGAGGATGCATCTCTATAATAAGGGATTCCACTGAGTTCTACTTGTTATTACAAAAAAGTTTTCATTCATGAAGTAGTTGTAAAATAGAGAAATTAGAAATAGAATGTTTGGAAGATTCTAGATCATTCTAGTATATTCGAGAAACATCTAGAAATATGCAAATTAGGTGTTAGCCCCTATAAAAATGGGATTTTGGAAAAGGGTAGTTAGTTGATGAAAAGGAATTTCTGCTGTTATCAACTCCGGCTTTTGATTCAAGGACTATCCAGCCGAAAGAATCTCTATAAAAAGTTGCCGACCAACCAAAACCCAAAAGAGAATTTCATGGAACAAATTTGGTAAATAGAATTTTGACTGATTTTCATTGACCAAACAAAAAATTAATATTTATTTACACACCTTTGTGGATTTCCAAATATAGTACTTAGATTACTTTACTAGCCCTAAAGTGATAAAGATATTTGATTCCCTTTCCTTCTCCCTCGTAACACTTCGCCAATAACTCTGTGTTTTCTGTTTTGTAGGCCACAATTGTTTATCTTGTATATATTTTATGTTCTGTTTTAGTAAATTAAATATTTGTTTGTGATTTAGCTCTGTGTTGTGGTAAATCATTTTTTTTTCCTTTGTTACAATTATCAACATGTAACACCATGTAAAGGCTCTACATAGCCTTTCAGTTTCAAACATATTTCAAATTAATAAAAATAAAGAATAGCCAATAAAATCACCTCCCACAAATAAACATAGGCTTCTGGAGCCTATGCAAAGCCATATAAACCAGACATTAATTCCACTCAGAAGAAAGACTGACATCAATAAAGAGACACGAGTCAATGTCATTGTCCTGTCTTTCTCACCACAGCAACAGTGGACTCCCTTTGATCTTGTCTCCCAATTACTCTTCCTCACTGGAAGACTATGTATGCTCATTTCCTTTTCTATCAGAGAGAAAAACCTTTTAAGTACAAACTTTTATTTTGTGATAGTAGTTACAGTTAAGAAATTGTGTATTTTTACATTAACTATTGTTATTTTATTTGAACACACTGCCAACCTTTCTCTCATTTTTCGTTCAACATACGGTGACACATGGATTCTAGTTAAGTAGGACTTTGCTTGCTGTGACGGTTACACACCTGGCCCAGTGTCGGATCCTTTGGTTACGGCGCCAACGGTGACGTCGCTCCTCCTGGTCGCTCCTCCTGGGTCCAAGCGTGCCGCTCCAACCCTTTGGTCAGATGATCACCAGCCTCGCCTTTCCCGACTCGCTTCCAATACCTGGTCACTAAAGCAACTATACCGATCTCCGGTCTGTCTACCCACGCTGTGTTTAGATCTTAGACAGACGGGACCAGCAGGGATCGGGGCCGATACAAGTTGAGTCCGACGGGGGTGGCAAAACACAAATAAAATAAAAACTCACGACACCAAACAAAATTGCTGATAAAAAGGGTAACAACCTTTTATATCTTAAAGTCCGTTACATAAAAACAAAAGTGTTCTCATTTCCCGACCCGCTCTGTGGACTATGGCACCAAGCTTCTATCACACAATAGAAAAATGTCGAATTACCTACTTTCTAGAATCATGTATGTATGTCGGAGTGTGGTTCAGTTCGACACTGGGGCTAATTTCTATCGATCATTCGCAGTTGATTCTTCTCTCCGACTTGAGTTGTATTTCTTCTTCTTCGTCTGCTTGGGCTGGTAGTTTTCCTGTTTCAACTTGGTGGAAGATTTCTTGTTTCAACTTAGCCGCAACTCTCTGTCGTCTGAGGTGGTCTCTTCTCACTGCCGTCCGGAGCTGAACTTTAACTTCTCATCGACTTTCGGCTTGTCTGCAGCTCCAATTCTTCTCAGGCTTTCAGGCAATCTTCTTCTTCATCTACTTGGGCTGGAAGTTCTTCTTGTCTGAACTGTTGGGCTGGAAGGTTTCTTTTCTGAGGATTCTCTTGCCCGCAAAGGGCGAGTGAATCGGGCCTGATGGCCAGTCCCTGCCCGGGAACTCCAACTTGATTTCTGTCGATTGGGGTCCCTGCTTTTATTGACGCCGCAACAAACTGGGGTGGGTCTGTCGGCGTCAGGGTTTTTCTCGATAATTCCAAAACTGCATTAATTCTGTCTTCCCATTATCGCTATTGTTTTCACCCCTACTTCCTCATAGTACCTTTGGTGGGGCGGCGCATATCCATCTCTCTTAGTCTCTCGTATGTCAGGTGACCGCTTTTCAACCAATCGTTCCTGATCGAGCATTTCTTTCCCTTTTCTTCCGCAGGTCACGTGATCGTATTCGACCAATTGTTATTGGTCGAACATTTCTTTCCTTTTCTTCCGCAGGTCACGTGATCGTATTCGACCAATTGTTATTGATCGAACATCCTCTCCCCTCTGTTTGCGGGCGTGGTTACATCGTTCTTGTTTAAAAAAAAAAAAATCCAATTTTTCCCTTTTTGCACGTACGCAAAATGACAATCTTTTGGCTTTCTCTCACCTGGACTTTGTCAAACAGCCCGCTGCTAATTAGTCTTGACTTTAGAAAGGATCTTTTCCGCCTTCTTGGCGCCCTCTGTGAGCCAAAAGCAATTGTCCCTCTTTTTACCTCTTTGTTTTTCCTGATAGTCGAAAATCTTAATTATCCACTTTGAAAATGTCTCCACTTTATCAACGTGGGTGTCCAATTCTTAACAGGTCAAGATCTGTATATCGTTCCACCGGTCACTCCCCTCAACCCAAAAACACTTTTCTCTGATTAAAATTTTTCATTTCTATTGTTCTAAACCAAATTGATAAGGAGTCTCTCCACGCAAAAGTCGGTCAGATGCTTTGACGATATCTGGTCTACATCAGCGGCCCGTTTTGATATCATGTCTTTTTTCCCTTTCTTTCTTCTTATTATTTATAATTCTATTCTTCCAATTGTCTTTCGAAAATCGGCCAAGACGCTGACCTAAATCTCTTTCTGACTCCTATCTCCACCCTCAATTGGGTCATGCATCATACAACTCTTTTCTCTCTTCTTCTTTCTTTTCTTTTTTTTCTTTTCTTTCCTTCTTCTTCCCTTAAGATCGTCTAGTACAATCTTAGTGAATTATTTTCAACTCAGTTATTTTCCGTTTTAAAAAAAAATCAACAACCTGTTTAGTAACCGAGTAAGAAAAAATTAAATCATATTTCTATGAATATTTCTAATAATGCAAGGTGCCACAATCCTCCCTAACCGATTTGTCATTTACCCGTAAATGACACCTAAACCCAATTACATCATTTAACATGCACCATGCATTTGTCTCATGCAATTCTATTCTACTTTCTAACATGCAAGGGTAATGTTCTTTCCATTTTCTTTTGTTCTACATGCAATGAAATGTTCTTTTCATTTTCTTTTGTTCTACATGCAATGAAATGTTCTTTTCATTTTCTTTTGTTCTACAGGCAATGTAATGTTCTTTTCATTTTCTTCTGTTCTACATGCAATGAAATGTTCTTTTCATTTTCTTCTGTTCTACATGCAATGAAATGTTCTTTTCATTTTCTTTTGTTCTACATGCAATGCAATGTTCTTTTCATTTTCTTCTGTTCTACATGCAATTTTCTTTTCATTTTCTTCTGTTCTACATGCAATGAAATGTTCTTTTCATTTTCTTCTGTTCTACATGCAATGAAATGTTCTTTTCATTTTCTTTTGTTCTACATGCAATGAAATGTTCTTTTCATTTTCTTTTTGTTTTACATGCAAGGTAATGTGTGCGTGTGTTTGTAGGTGCAGATGTGTTCACTAGGGTTTGTTCTTCTTGGTCAATGTTTTCCTCTCTGCCGTGGGAGGTTTTCCCGCCGCACGTGGTGGTCTCACGCCAGCCTCCTCCATTGGTCTTTCAGCAATTTCTTCGCCAGTCCTGTCTGAGTAAGGAACACTGCTCGGCATCTCCCTCTCGAGTTGTTGCATGCTCACTAGACTGTCGTTCGCTAATCTTCTCTTACTCTTAATCTTCCATATTATTACCCCCCGATGGCTACCACTAGGAATGTACCCATTACTATTGACCAACTTATCGCGATCTGCTCATCGTCTTCCCAAGCTACACCTTCGTCTCCCAACGCACTTAACTTATCTCTTAAGTGATCCATATCGATCTTTTCTATTGGCTTCATTAATACTGGCATCTTATTTAAGGTAACATTAGAGAATCTCTTCACTATCGGCTCCCATAATTCTGTACAATTGACTAAGCCTCTACCAATCATCTCTATGAGTGAATCTTTTTCTTCATACCTTTCTTCCATCTGGTAATAGGGGGGCAAGGAGATGGACACCCCAACCGCCGAACATCCCATGGGTAGCGACACCAGGGATAACGGTGGCCTTATTCTTAATGTCCTTGTGGACTCTCCCCACATACCCTAGACAGGCTGATATGTTTCTGGGTGGCTACTGCCCACACCCCCCGTGAAACACTGATAGCTTGTGGTAATGCCGAGTTTGTTAATACCTCCACTTGGCAGATTCTTTTGATTCCTTCTCCCTCCTTCAAACAATTCTAGTATGCACAGTTTGCGGTTACCAGTTTTATAGATAGGGCTCAACGAGGTACAAGTCCCCAGGGTATCATCTCTACACCTTCTAGCTTCTTCAGCTGATAGCAACATGAATTTCGTTCTCCCCGAATTTAATGCTATGTAGTCTGCTTCCACCTTGTACCTTGCTATCATTCCCAAACCTTGATCTCTTCTGGGGTAGGGGATGGGTAAGTTTATAACCTGGTATATCTCGAATATACTCTCGCTATCTAGTAACGGGACAGATATCACTACCAATAATCGTCTATTTTCTAACAAGGTCACACATCCAAGGGCATTATAGTACTTCCACAATTCTTTAGTGGGGTCCACTGGTAACCTTAGATGGCGGGGCAATTCGGTCTGTATGCCAAGTAGTGCTTCCTTTAGGTGACCCGGATTTACTATACTTGGGGAGAGGTGTCCTAATGACAGCATGTCTAATTGTGCTCTCACGTGTTCCAGCAAGGTCGTCAACGACTGACTAGTTTGTCGTACTTTATTCGTAATCGTCATTAGCTGGAAATATTTTTGCATGAATCCGCTTATTTCCTGTAATTCAACCATTACAGTTTCTGTATTATTAATTACCTCTTGTCTCAATTTCGCCAGGTTGTCTATTAACCAATTGATTCTGGCTCTATTTTTGGATACTTCCAACCTTGTCACATTTAATATCGTCACACTCTCTCTTGCCACCTGGGCAAGCGTCCTCTGGTTTACTTCTACTTGTCCCAGTTTCCTTCTTATGAATTTAACGTCATCTTCAGTTACTGTTCCAAACAAGACACTCAATGCCTTTCCCACGATCGGGAGTACGGATCTTCGTTCCCGCGTCTGCAGTAACTCTATTCCCTGCAGGTAGTTTTGCATGTCTTTCCATTGAGCCTCTATCATAGTGGCTTCTGATTCTAGGGAGTGCAATAAACTAAGATACCCTTTGTGCTTGGGATAATCTTGTCCTACTTTCAATCGGGCTGCATCCAGCTGCGTCAGCTCGTTTCCTAACTTATCTAATAGCGACTCATACGGGTTCAAATCTATTACGAATGTGACCAACCACTTAGACCTGGTTATTATTACTTGGCTCGTTTTTTTAAAAATGGTGTTTTTCGGCTGCGTTTCCCGGCTTCCGCCATCGTCACCACCAGCGTGGCTATCACCATCATCGTCATCACCAACCCTTTCATCTTGATCATTCCTGAAAGGTAACAAATTCTCTTGTTGTTATTCTTCACAATCACTTAGTCTCGCTCGACTCATCACTCAATCATTTCATAACTTTTTTCTTAGTTCGGCTCTTCCTCCCTAACTAACCTCTAGCAGACAGAATGGTCCGGTCAGGTGTGCGTGGCGCCCACTCTAAAGGTCGTACTTCATGACACCACTGGTGGCCAATCAATAATGCCAATGATCTTCCGTTCCTCGTGAGGTGCAGCCCGCATCTCCATCCCCTCCACTCACATCTACCATAGTCAGCCAATAGGATCTTGGATGAGCCAGTGTCGTTATCTGTTGACACTAAATGCTTCTATTCTGCACAGCCCTTTTGTTCTACTGAGATTTGGGGTTCTTCTCCTCCCTGATCTCATCTTCTGAGGTGATTCCTGTTCAACCTCTAACCTTCTTTCTGTGTTTAATTCTCGTCCAGGAGGTTTTTTGTCCTCTTCTCCATCCCCTGATTCTTCTTTCTGTTTAGAGTCTTCGCCTTGAATGTCTTCAATACCTCTCGACTCTATGTCTAAACTTCTCCTGTTCTTTATCCTTTCCTTAAGCTGGGAAAGGGGTATTTGATCCTCCTCCTCCCACTCGCTGGACCCTTCGTCCCTGTTCAGGGTGCCTCTTTTTAGAGCCTTCGACTGCTTGATTGGACCTCTTCGTCTTTTTCTTCCTTTTCTTCGGACATGGGGGTGTGATGGCGATCTCACGGGGTCTTCTCTGCACTGACTCAGTCGACGACTGAACATCGCTAATCCCCGCTGAGGGTTCCAACTCTGTCACTCGGACTGCTTCGTTTATCTGGTCAAGTTGACCTATCTCCTCATCTTCTTCGGAGTCTTCCTCCGTCTCCATTCCTTCCGGTTCAACCAGAGTTACCTTCCTTTTCCTTGTCTTCTTAGGCCTCGGCTCGCTCATTTCCAGGTTAGCTATTTCAGCCTTCTTCAGATCATTGGCATGAACCCTCCTCGCTCGTCCTGCCACTTGATCCCATATTACATATGATACTGGGCCCGTCTGCTCTACTATCCGGTAGTACGGTTCCCATCTCTGGTCCAGTTTTCCTTCTCTCTGGTGGATTTTATAGTAGACAGGGTCTCCAACCTTCAATTCTACCACCTTTCTTTCAGCATTCACCCTCTCATTTCTTTTCTTCTGGGCCCTCTTTATTCTTCTTCTGGCCTGTACGAATATCTTATGTTGCTGTTCCAGCAATAGTTGATGATGATCTTCTCCCATATACCTTCTTCGGGGCTTCAGTAGGTTATCTACAGGCAGGACCACGTCTCTGCCAAACAACAAAAAAATAAGGAGAAAATCTGGAGGTTTCGTTTATCGTAAACCTCACGGCCGCCAGAGCCTGCGTCAAATACAAGTCCCAATTTCCAGTGTTTTCTCTGACCAACTTGGCCAATACATCTCCCAAGGTTCTATGAAACCTTTCCACTTTAGCATTTCCCTGGGGGTGATATGGGGATGTTTTTATGTGCTCTACATTCAAACCTGTCAAAACCTCTCTCATGATGCTGTTCACATTCTCCGTGCCATTATCTGTTACCAATTGCACAGGGCACCATACCTAGGGAAGATTTCACTTATTATCAACCCGGCCACAGTTCTGGCCTTCTTGTCTGGTACTGCAAATGCCTCAGGCCAATTTGTTAGCCAATCGACAAAACTCACTATATAGTTGTTTCCTTGTGCAGTTTCCCCATATGGTCCTGATACATCCATACTCACTTTCTCGAAGGGGAAGTTTGGTACGTCTGTTTCCTCCAAGGGTGCCATTTCCTGCCTTCTGCTCTGCGACTGGCACACTACACAACTCCAACATAGTTAGTGACTTCTCCGTACAGTTTGGGCCAATAGTACTTTCTTCCTATGAGATCACATGTCCTATCAATTCCCATGTGACCCAACCTTTCGTGGCACTGTTCCAATATCTCTGGTCTTAAACTTTTGGGCACATACAACTTGGGTTTGACTTCTTCATCCCTTCCTGAGAGATAATACAGCCTTTCCTCTATTATGGCATACTTGGTGGTCTCTCCTGACTTCACCTTCTCTCTCAGAGCAGCTATTTCACTGTCTGATTGCTCCTTCTCAATTCCTTCTGTCCAGTAAGGATCGGTTATTATCTGGGCGTCCCCTTCTTCGTCCGATTCTAATATAGGGCGATCTTTTTAGCTTATTAGAGTTAATTACTCCTATTCTATAGGCTTTATCATCTACTCCCTGTTCTACCCTTACAGATCTTTCTTCCAGTTGTTTCGGTATTCTTGAGAGTAAATCTGCGCACGTGTTTTCCTTTCCTGCCAAATACTCTATCTTACAGTGGTAGCCACTTAACTTAAGTGCCCACTGTTGAATTTTCTTATTATTTGTCCACTCTGCCTGCAATAGGTACTGCAGAGGCTTGTGGTCTGTCTTTATAGTGAAGACCGCACCATTTAAATAGTAGTCCAGTTTTTGGAGAGCATACATGATAGCATATGCTTCCCTCTCTATTACTGGCCACCTCTGTTGTGTCTCTGAGAGCTTATGGGAGAGGAAGTATATCGGTACTTCCTCTGGTATGCCTGGCACTGGTCCTTCCTTATCAGGACACGGCTGGGTAAGTACTGCTCCTACACACTGCTCACTGGCATCCGTGTATAATATCATGGGCTTGCTGAGGTCTGGATACGTCAGCAGTGGAACGGTTGTCAACTGTTCCTTTAGCGAATCAAATGCTCGTTGACAGTCCTCTGTCCACTTGAACCTAGCGTATTTCTTCGTCAGGGCCACTAGCGGTATGGCAATTCTTGAAAATGCCGGGACGAAGCGCCGGTAGTAGCCTATAGCTCCTATAAAACCTCTTACCTGCCTCACTGTCTTAGGCTCTGGCATTTCCCTTATGACCTTTACCTTATCCATGTCGGGTTTAATACCGTCTCCGTTTATGACGAAGCCTAAATACCTAGTTTCTTCCCTCAGAAACTGACACTTTGACAATTTCAATTTTAATCCGTGTTTCCTCAACCTTCCCAACACCTGTCTTAAATGAAAAAAGTGTTGTTCCACTGTCTCCGAAAATATCAAGATATCGTCCAAATACGCCATGGCAAAGCTCTCGTATCCTCCTAACACTATTGACATTAGCTGTTGGAAGACTCCCGGGGCATTAGCTAAACCGAATGGCATCACTCTGAACTGAAACAGTCCCAGGTGACACGCGAATGCGGCCTTCTCCTTGTCAGCCTCATCCAGGGCTACCTGCCAATACCCGGACCTCAAGTCCAACGTAGAGAAGTACTTTGCCTTCCCTAATAATGCCAAAATGTCGTCTATCAATGGCAATGGCACCGCCAACGGCTTCGATATAGAATTCAGCTTTCTAAAATCTACACAGAAACGGTGGCCGCCATCTTTCTTACCTACTATTACTATTGGGAAGCTCCAAGGAGAGATCGATCTTTCGATCATCCCAGCTTCAACATTTCCTCTACTGCCTCTTCTACAAGGGGTCTTTTATGTATAGGTGTTCGGTAGGGTTTTAATTTCACAGGGGTGGTCTCCGGTGTCGATTTTCATTTCGACTGTGTGGGTCTGACCTAGCTCCTTGTCTGACTGGGCCACCACATCTCGATTGTTCCTTAACAGACCCCCCCACTCTGGTTCTAAATTGATCCGGTGCTAATATATCCTCATCTAAGATTCCTTTTGTTTGCTCTACTAGCTTCCTTCGTTCCTCCTCGAATCTCACCCGATTCAGAGTTCGTAGGGGAAGCGCTCTCCCTATCTTCTCCCTCTCCTAACCTTTATAGTCTTTTGGGCCTGGTTCACCATCATTATGGGCACCAACTCGGCTGCCTCCACTACCGTTTCGCATAGGGTTACCTCGTTATCTTCTAGGCCCTTTCCTTCTACAGGGACCAACTGCAGAGGTCCTCTCCGTACCTTTTTTCTGACATTAGCCTACCCTTTCCCGACACTGCGGTCCTAGGAGGTAACTTTACATCTTCCTCCACCACTATGGTTATCTCTTCCTCTGGTGGGCATCCCAATGGCGTTCTCTCGCCGTTCACCACCAACACAGTAGGATTAAATTCGATCTGGGCCTTCTGGCTCCGGAGCCAATCTTCTCCCAAGATTGCCTCTGTGTACAGGTCGGGGGTTACGTAAAAATTTTGGGTGCTTTTCACCCTTCCAATCCTCACCGGGAGCCTCACCATCCCTTTTATCTCCAGGGGGGCCCCATCTGCTTGCGTGATCTCTATGTCCGCTTCCCGTAACCTTCTCTTCCGTTTCACCCGCCTGTATGTCTCCTCTCTCATCAATGACACAGATGCTCCTGTGTCCACCAAAGCCCTCATCTCTCTACCACCTATCTCTGCTCTACAGGATAGTTCTCTCTCTTGCGTTAGCGAAGAGAACACCTGAGCTTTCTTCTTCCTGGGTCCCCACCTTTGGGTTAACCCAGCCATAGGCGCCGGTAGTAATAAATCACCTTCATTTTTTTTTATGAGGTGGAGTTCTGCGCCCCCCTGCACCTGGGCGACCCCGGCCGGACCTCTCCCGGTCTCCCATGGCCGTTTCTAAGAATACAGTTTCTTTTCAGGTGTCCTGGCCTCCTGCAAAACCAGCACCTTCTTGCTGGACAGCTTGCCGCAAAGTGGCCCTTGCCCGACCACATGTCCAACATTTTGCTCTTTCCCTTTTTTAACTGGGTTGGCCTTGTGTCTATCCTCGGGGGAACCCGTCCTCTATTCAAGCGGTTCGCCCACCCACTGGTCCAAGTTTTTATTTCTCTCCTTTTTAACTGGGCCACCCTCCCTCTTAATTCTGGGGTGGCCCGCTGGCTTTTCTTGGGCTCGGCCTTCCTTGTTAATATTGGTGGGGCACCCTTCCTCAGCCCGCACCACTTGGCCAGGTGTCCTTTCTTACCACACCTGGTGCACCTGTCACGATCGAAGTCTGGGGGCAACCCCCACTTCGTCGGACATTCCGCCGCCCTGTGGTCCTCGTACCCACAGGTCCAGCAGACCAGCCCGTATCGACCCGGCGTGGGCTTATAAAAGCCATGCCTGGTCGACCATGCCCTTCTATTGGGGTCCTCCTCCCCCTAATTCTGCCCGATCCACCTCTTCCTTAACCCTCTGATTCCACACGGGGGCTCTTCCGCCTACCCCCTTCTTCCAGCCTCTTGACTTGGTATCTGCTTCTTCCCACCCTCTTCACTTTATCCCACACCCCTGGCTCTCCCTGGCCAGCTCTATCGCTGCCGACAGTCTGAGCGGTCCTTCTTTTTACGTCGTGACGAACACGCTCGTCGCTCAGCGCCTCTACATACAGGTCCGCCAGTTGAGCCTGCATAACCGCGTTATCCCTGACCACTTCGGGGAATGCCAATGACGATAGCTTCCCCGCTCGGGCCCCAATTCTCCCGGGGTTTCATCCCGTAGCTGTGTCAGTTTTAAAAGGGCCCTCATGGCCTCTATGGCCGTACCTTCGTCGGCGAATTCTTTGGTCAGTAGTCTTTTATTTTCTTCCCAAGCCAAGCGGGGTTGGTTCTCCAAGAGCCCCCTTACGAACTCAGACGCTTTTCCCTTTGTGGCATCGTATGCCAGGTACAGGGTTTCTTGGTCCGAGAGCTCGTAGATGGTTCGGCTCTTCTCGAGGATTGCCAGCCAGTTCTTAAACTCCTTCCCGCTGCCATCAAATACTGGGACCCTCGGTCCACCCAACAGCTTCCTTAGATCCACTGACAACCCCCGCCCTACTTCTTCTTCACCCCCCACTGCTCTATCCGAATCATAATCTGACATGTCTACAGAGAAAGACAGTCTATACAGCAACAATCGAGGTTGGGAAACAAAACAAGGTGTCCTACCTTACAGACGATTCTGTTCTTTCTTTTCCTTTGGTCCCGGGTCGTTCTGAGTTCTGTCTGAATTTTCAGCAACGGCGGTCGATCGTGGTCTTCTCAGGGTTGAAATCCCTCGGTCACCACGGCACCATATGTGACGTGGCTGTCTCAGGGTTGATCCGTTGGTCACGGCACCACTTGTGACGGTTACACACCTGGCCCAGTGTCGGATCCTTTGGTTACGGCGCCAACGGTGACGTCGCTCCTCCTGGTCGCTCCTCCTGGGTCCAAGCGTGCCGCTCCAACCCTTTGGTCAGATGATCACCAGCCTCGCCTTTCCCGACTCGCTTCCAATACCTGGTCACTAAAGCAACTATACCGATCTCCGGTCTGTCTACCCACGCTGTGTTTAGATCTTAGACAGACGGGACCAGCAGGGATCGGGGCCGATACAAGTTGAGTCCGACGGGGTGGCAAAACACAAATAAAATAAAAACTCACGACACCAAACAAAATTGCTGATAAAAAGGGTAACAACCTTTTATATCTTAAAGTCCGTTACATAAAAACAAAAGTGTTCTCATTTCCCGACCCGCTCTGTGGACTATGGCACCAAGCTTCTATCACACAATAGAAAAATGTCGAATTACCTACTTTCTAGAATCATGTATGTATGTCGGAGTGTGGTTCAGTTCGACACTGGGGCTAATTTCTATCGATCATTCGCAGTTGATTCTTCTCTCCGACTTGAGTTGTATTTCTTCTTCTTCGTCTGCTTGGGCTGGTAGTTTTCCTGTTTCAACTTGGTGGAAGATTTCTTGTTTCAACTTAGCCGCAACTCTCTGTCGTCTGAGGTGGTCTCTTCTCACTGCCGTCCGGAGCTGAACTTTAACTTCTCATCGACTTTCGGCTTTGTCTGCAGCTCTTTCGGCTTTCAGGCAATCTTCTTCTTCATCTACTTGGGCTGGAATTCTTCTTGTCTGAGGGTTCTTTTTCTTCGTCTGCCGTCATGAACTTCTTCTTCTTCTACTTGGGCTGGAAGGATTTCTTGTCTTGAGGATTCTCTTGCCCGCAAAGGGGCGAGTTTTGATGGCCCGCGTTCAGGCTCTATCCCTGCCCGCGGTCCAGCTGCAACTCTCAACTCCAACTCCAACTTTTCTGTCGACTGGGGTCCTGCTTTTATTGACGCCGCAACAAACTGGGGTGGGTCTGTCGGCGTCAGGGTTTTCTCGATAATTCCAATAGCCGCATTAATTCTGTTTCCCCATTATCGCTATTGTTTTCACCCCTACTTCCTCATAGTGCTTTTGGTGGGGAGGCGCATATCCATCTCTCTCGGTCTCTCGTATGTCAGGTGACCGCTTTCGACTAATGAGATTCTGATCGAGCATTTCTTTCCCTTTTCTTCCGCAAGTCACGTGATCGTATTCGACCAATTGTTATTGGTCGAACATTTCTTTCCCTTTTCTTCCGCAGGTCACGTGATCGTATTCGACCAATTGTTATTGATCGAACATCCTCTCCCCTCTGTTTGCGGGCGTGGTTACATCGTTCTTGTTTAAAAAAAACAAAATCCAATTTTTCCCTTTTTGCACGTACGCAAAATGACAATCTTTGGCTTTCTCTCACCTGGACTTTGTCAAACAGCCCGCTGCTAATTAGTCTTGACTTTAGAAAGGATCTTTTCCGCCTTCTTGGCGCCCTCTGTGAGCCAAAAGCAATTGTCCCTCTTTTTACCTCTTTGTTTTTCCTGATAGTCGAAAATCTTAATTATCCACTTTGAAAATGTCTCCACTTTATCAACGTGGGTGTCCAATTCTTAACAGGATATCTGTATATCGTTCCACCGGTCACTCCCCTCAACCCAAAGACACTTTTTAAAAATTTCATTTCTATTGTTCTAAACCAAATTGATAAGGAGTCTCTCCACGCAAAAGTCGGTCAGATGCTTTGACGATATCTGGTCTACATCAGCGGCCCGTTTTGATATCATGTCTTTTTTCCCTTTCTTTCTTCTTATTATTTATAATGCTATTCTTCCAATTGTCTTTCGAAAATCGGCCAAGACGCTGACCTAAATCTCTTTCTGACTCCTATCTCCACCCTCAATTGGGTCATGCATCATACAACTCTTTTTCTCTCTTCTTCTTTCTTTTCTTTTTTTTCTTTTCTTTCCTTCTTCTTCCCTTAAGATCGTCTAGTACAATCTTAGTGAATTATTTTCAACTCAGTTATTTTCTGTTTTAAAAAAATCAACAACCTGTTTAGTAACCGAGTAAGAAAAAATTAAATCATATTTCTATGAATATTTCTAATAATGCAAGGTGCCACACTGGACTCAATGTGAGTCTAGGTAAAAATATGAACTATAACAATATAAACAACCAACAACTAATTTAATGTATTGAGAAAAGTAAATAACAAAAGAAGGAAACATTTAAAAACTAATTACATAGTATTTAAATGAGTTAATGTGTGTTTTTGTATGTATGCATAACAAGCATGTGTGAAAGTGTACAAAAAGTCAAGACAGAAAACCATGAAAGTCAAAATACCCCAGTGGGGGGCATTTTTTTTCTCCATCTTATTGCTAGAAGCTGTAAAAGAGAAAAGTGACTAGAGAGAAAAATGTATCCTAGAGACATTTTTTTTGTAAAGTGGGAGAACCCACATGCACATATACACATAACTGTATTTGAACTTGTTTAGTCCGTAAAAAAAATATCATTTCTAGGTCACCCTATTGGCTCATGTTTAATTCTTCTCTTTCTTTTCTTTCCCTCTCTCTCTCTCACTTTGATCTTCTCTCTCCCCTCTCCCTTGCCAAAATTTCAAACCTTTTTTTCTTTCTTCCTCTTTTAATATTAATTTTTTTTCCTTTTGTCTGGATAAATTGACTCCATTTGTTAAAACTTTGGTCTGAAGAGATGAATATTTGTATATTCATGAAATAAATTATAATTGAATGGATTTTTAAGGATCATCTGTACTCATTAATAATATACACACACATATATATATATATATATATATATATAAAGTTTGGAGCCTCTTTTCATCATGCTATGTTGCTTTTCAGCAAATTAGTGGAGGTAACTAATATATATATATATATATATATATATATTGTCAGCTGTCAATATACCTCATAACACCCTTGAGCACTTAGCCTTGGACTAGGTAGAATCGAGATCAATGTGTTTTAGTGGACTATACTTTGATCTTTTTTAATCTAGCATGTTTAGCTCCTTTTTTTCTAGTAAAAAACACATTGATTGGGAAATTCTTGAAAAAATCAAATTTCAGATTTTACTGAGACTTTCAGGACTTATTCACAAATGAATTAGTTTTGTTAGAAAATCTTGGCAAAAATATTTTTTTTATATAAGTTACCTCCAACTTAGTTAATTTCATGAAAGTTTGAGAAATGAAGTTGTAATTGCAAATTTTTTTTTTTTATTGGTTTGGAGAATGTAAATCATCAGGTTTTTTTTTTTGCTCTAAATCTTAAAAATGCAATAAAACTATGACATTTTAATTAGAAAAGCTTTGAATTGCTTTTATAAATAAGATTTATTAAGGACACTATTATCTTAAGAAAAAAATTCAGTAAAGAATGAATCTTTACAAAAATTTTCATTTTTTTTAAGTTTTAATTATAATAATTTATTATATTAAGTTTTTAAAATTTAAAAAACTTTTTATTAAGTGAAAACTATAGTTATTAATCAAAAATTGAAAAGCTTAATACAAATCACTTAGTACAAAGATTTTAAAAATAATTAGAAATTTTTATTATGTATATAAAATATTATGTAACATACCCATTTTTGAAAATATGGTCAACCATAGACGTTATCAGAAAATAAGAGCAATGACTATAGAAAATTTAAAGTCACCATTTCTAAAATTAGATTATAGAGAATATTTTCCAACATTTTAAAGATTACTGAGTACTTAAAAATTACATAAAAAAGTGCTCACGTCATTCTTTAAAATTATGTTTTACAGATGAAGTCTCTGTAGAACTACAGTCAATCTATCCTCGCTTCATCAAACACATCATTCATGTACATTTGTGGCTAGTCTGTCTTCAACATTTAATGTGTAGTAGTTAAGTTAACTGACGAGTGTTCCATTTAACAATGACAGGATATTAATAACATGAGCATACAGATATTTTTATATATGGCCATGTGAATGGTAATGGACGTGAGGCTGCATGGCTATATCAGATTGCATTTCCAGACAGAAGGTAGCTGAGTCATCCAAACTTTGCTGCTGTTTAGCATCACATTGCTGAAATAGAATGCATGGCACCACAAACTATGGATTGAGGAAGGCCGAGATCTGTTTGTACAGTTGATCATGAAGAACACATTTTACAGGCTCTCAGATGTGATCCAGGTATCAGCACACGTCAAGTGGCACTAGCATGTCATACATCTTATAGTACCACATGGTGGGTACTTCAAGAGCAGCTCCTTTTTTTGTTTCATTTGCAAATTGTGCAGGGACTTTTGCCCTCTGATCCCTCGCTATGGAAGAATTTTTGCTGATGGTTAATTGCACAAATGCCAATTCATTGGTTGTCTCTTCATTCTTCTTTATTTACACATTGCAAAGAATGCGACTAAAATGTGTTGGAGCCGCATTATGTATGAACCACACCCTCTATCAAGTTTGGAAATAAAGTCCCTGTAGACAGCTCTTGTAAGACATGCTGGGAAAACATATGGACCTATCAGACAGTCATCTACAATTCCAGCCCACGCATTAATCATAAACTGATGCTGGTATCTAGCCTGTATTGTACCATGGGGATTCTGACCTACCCACAAATGTTGGTTGTGTAAATTTGTAATTCTATGTCTTCCAAATGTTGCCTCATACATAAACAAGACTGAAGAGACAAACAATGAATCAGCACTTAGTGCAATAAACCATTGGCAAAAGTTCTCCCATGGTGAGTGATTAGAGGGTGACCTTGCATATGTTGCAAATGATGTGGATACAGGAGCTTCTCTTGATGTAATCTTCATTCTAAGGCCAGTTTTTATCATATCTATTTATATATATATATATTTATCATATCTATTTATATATATATATATATATGTCTGTCTGTCTGTCTCTTTCTCTCTTTCTCTCTCTCTCATATATAGAATGTACACAAACTGGGTGTAACAACAAAATTGTCTAATTTTTAGATTAAACTTTGAAATGATTAAAGATATCTTACTGGAATTCTCAGAGGTTTTTATAACACTATTGGGTTCTACTTTGAACAATAAGAATGTGTTTAGCTCTAAGGTGAAATGATGATCCCTCTTGTTCTTGTGACCTGATCCAGTTTTCTTCTTTACTGTTCCCTCTTTTTAAACTTATTCACCATTCTCTTGATGGTTCTTGAATGGTCTCTGAAGATGGAAGCCAGAGTATAAATGTTGGTACCATTACTGAAGGCCTGAATAATCTTTTTCCTTTCATCATTGCTCAGTTGGGAAGACAGTGGATCTGACAAAAGTGATTTTAACCTGTTCTCTTTCTAGCAAAATAACTGAAAGGGTTTTTCAGTGATTCTTATGACAAATAGAGCAAATATATTATGTATAAAAAAAAAAAATAATAGACTTTACATTGCACTTTTATCATGATTTCTCCACAATAGTTTCCTGTTCAATTCACAATTGCCAGGTGGTACAAAGGAACAAAAAACATATGGTGGTCACAAAGAAATTTCAAGACAGCACAGAAACTCTCTCTCTCTCTCTCTCTCTCTCTCTATATATATATATATATATATAATCATTTGAATATAGTTGGAAATTTTCCTTGTATAAATTCACAACTGGTGCTGGGGTCTGGGATTCATTTCTCTTGATTGAGGTAGTCTGAAAAACATATCAGCAGAAACATTGTAATAAAAACAAGATGAAGATAGTAGTTGGCATAATTCCTAGAAAAATGAAAAGTACTTCATTTCAGCATCAGACAATCACCTCATTTTCAATCGTCAAAATGCCTTCCATATTTTTGGAGCTCTCCCAGCAACCCCTACTGTGTTAATGGATTTTCCCTGTTCTTATTTGATCTGATTTACATGTAAAATTGAGATATATATTTGTCTGCCTGTCTAGCTGTCTATTTGTATTATTTCATATTGGATGAGTAATAAGTCTGCAAAAGCCTCGTTTCTTTCTCCATCCTTATGTTAATGCCATTTCTCAAAGAAGCACTTACTATTTGCTGAACTGGTGATGACGCAAACAGTCTTAAATCATGCAATGATGCAAAACATATATCACTGTTAGAAAATGAGGATACACAATTTTGTCCATGATGTATACTTAACGTAATATTACCTGTTTCTTCAGTTGTAATGCAAAACACGTAATTCTAATATTTCTCTGCCATTTTTCCACTGGCTTATTCCTCTTTTTATTAATCTATTTTTTTTTTCAAAAATGTTTCTTTGCTCATGTGAAGATAATAAAGAAAGAAGGAATAAAAAGTAATCTATGAAAATATCAGGATTTAAATATATATATATATATATATATATATATATATATATATATATATATATATATATAATATTTCAAAATATTTATACCCTCTCAAAAAAGAAAACCCAAAAACAAAACATTTTTATGAGTTTTCCCTGACTAGTAATACTTACGTTATTTACACTGTTTGGACTGTTAGCCTCATTTTCATTGCCATATTCACAACTTTTTAACTGTTCTTTAGGTGATTGGAATTTTGAACTGAACCCTTTACTTTGTCCACCAGGTTTGATTGTTCTAGTTTTATGTCTCTTTATGATGCTTCAGTTATTTCCCTTTAACTCAACTCTCCAAATTTTGGTTCACCACTTGGAAACCCTACCAGGATTTAGCATTGGTGGCCACAATCTTAACAACATAAGATATGCAGATGACACAGTACTGTTAGCAGATACAGAAAAGAAATTACAAAATCTCCTATAGAAGCTAGTGATGAAGAGTCTGAAGAAGGGAGGAAGCCTAAACTATAAGAAAACAATGCATGGTCATCAGTAAAAGGATGAGGATGATTTGCAGGTAGGGAACACTAGAATCAAGCAGACTCGAAGTTTAAATATCTGGGAAGCTTCTTGACAGAGGACAGTAAGTGTGACACTTAAAAGAACAAGAATTGAAAGGACAGTAGATAGTGATGACTAAATATTAAACATTAAATATTATTTACATGCAGACTATTGTCCTTATCTTTGTTGTTGTTGTTATCACCTGACCGCCTTCTGTTTAAATTTCTGGGGTGAGGAGTTATCATTATTTACACTATTTACATGCAGACTATTGTTCTTATCTTTGTTGTTGTTATCATCTGACCGCCTTCTGTTTAAATTTCTGGTATGATGAGTTATCATTATTTACACTATTTACATGTGGACTATTGTCCTCATCTTTATTGTTGTTATCACCTGACCGCCTTCTGTTTAAATGAGGAGTAACCATTATTTACACCATTTACACGCAGGATTATTGTCCTCATTTTGTTTTTTATCACCATGTTTGAAGACAAAAGAGGATAGGTTAGGCAACAAGGGAATGTGTGTGAATGGATCGCAGAAACAGGATCTGGAAGGATGGTAAAATGACATTACTAAGAGCTAGAAACGATAGGAAGTTGTGGAGAGCTCTGATCACGTGTGATGAGACACAAATGCATCATGTTACTCCAGGAATAAAGGCTGATTCTATACACTGACGCATTGTCACTGAATACCACAACTTAAAAAAAATAGAAATCTGACAATCATTGTACAGCTTTTTCCTTTCATGTGCCATGTCTCTTCAGGACATAAGCAATCATGGCCCTCCATCTCCATCTTCTCCTTTGTAGCTCTTAAGTTTTATCTTTTTTGTTATTTCTCCCAAGCCATGTTCTACCATCCATTTAGTTGAGTTCAATAAATATTTGCTCTGCTTTCCTCTGTCCCTCTTTCTGTAACTCTCCTGTATCAGGTTTTCCAAGCCCTTCTTGCTTATTACATGACCCAGAAATTTCAATTGCCTCTTCTTGATGTTAAATATAATTTTCCTATTTTCTTTCCATTTTCTCCAAAACATTGTCGTTGCTCACATGTTCAGCCCATGGTATCCTCAGCATCTGTTCTGTAGAACCACATTTCTGTTGTTTCATATCTCCTCTTCATATTTCATCTGGAGATTGTCTAGCATGAAATCATATTGAAGGGAAAAGGGAGAGTTTAGCCAATGGGCCACCTATCTGACAATCTTGTGTGAATGAGTGGGAAAGATAGTAAAGAAACAAACATTATTTACTTAGAGCTTGAAAGAATAGGAAGTTGTGGAGAGCCATAATCTCCCACATCCTAAAGGGACACAGCATAGAGAAGAAAAAAACACAAATCTTGGTATGAGAGGATGTCCAAAAAATAGGTTGATTCTAAGCCCAGAGTGCTGACTCTCACTGATCACTCCCAGTTTAAAAAAAGAAAATGTAATGTTAAAAGTTGAGAAGTCTGCAAAGAAATTGATGGCGACTGTGTTTCGGGATGCAGGAGTTCCTTGCTTAGAGTGTCTATTGAGTCTCATGTTTACCCTAGACATCAAGTGGAACTTATATATACGATGCATCATTAAAGATGCTGGTAAAATTGTCAATTCCTTATACTGCTCCAGAAAGGGCCTTACTTGTCCTGGTATGTTTTATTCTTCTCTCCAGTATCTATGTTATATATCTATAAGTTTACCATATTCATTCATGCTTAGAACATTGCTGTCACATATGATCTGGTGCCATTACTATTTACCTTGAGCACTTTGATAAAATCCAAAGTAGAATCAGCTATATTATCGGTCCTTATCTGGCAGCTTGGTTTAAGTCACTTTATCTCCGCTGTAAAGTTGTTTCCCTGAGCCTTTTCTATAAATAATTCATGGTAATTGTTCGGATGAGCTCTTCACTATGACACATAGACATTTTGAATTTAAGTGCAGTACTACACTGGCATCGAGATCTCATCAATTTACAATTGAGCTGGCTAGATGTAGCCATAAATTCTATTATAACCATTTCTTTTCTCACACTTCTCACTTGTGGAATTCTCTTCTGGCTCCTTGCTTTCCAGCCAACTGTAAACTCTAAAAATTTAAATAGAATGTCAATTGCTATCTATTGTCCTCCTGAGTACTCTTTTCTCTTCGCACTCATTAGTAATGTTTCTGTTACTAATTTTTCAACATTTAGTAACCTCTTGTGTCTTAGTGGCTTTAGTGCCTTCCTTGGGGTGAAATTGATTAAAAGAAAAAAATCATTATTTCCATCAGTTCAGAAATTTAATTTGGGCAGTTACTTGGTGGAACAGACTCCCAAGTGAATGCTTCCCTGATTGCTATAACTTTAATCCCTTCAAATCTAGGGTTAACCATTATCTACCATACATATCCTCATAATCTGCACTTCCTCCTCTTATGCTCATACAACCTCATTCGTTAACTGTCTACCTTGAGTGGGTTGATCAATTTAAAAAGAAAAAAAATGAATTGCTTCTCAGATTTCATACCATATGGTCAAACAGTTAATGCAGTCAGGTTTGGTGAAACACTGTCCGGACTGATTGGAACTGTTTGCTGAAAGAGAACAGGATGTTTGTATAGGGGTGGCATCCTGATACAGACAATGTCACTCTTCACACAGCCACCATGACAAATGAGTGATTCCAGCAATATACTGGTGATATTTTTAATCGAGCACATAGACCTGATTTGACTTCAATAGCTTATCATCTGTTTGGACTGCTTAAATGACATTTATCCAGGAAGCAGTTTCACATAGACGACGTTGTTGTTGCAGAGGTGCAAAGTCTCTTGACGCCATGTTCAGCAAACAGAGTATTTATATACTAGTGCATCTATGAGACACATACATCAGTCCTGATATTGAATATGAGGAAAAGTAGTGCAGGTAACATATGTGCAGTATTTTCTTTGTATTGCAATAAACATGTTCGGTCAGAAAATGACTGTACCCTACTTTTTGGGTGTACCTCAGTTTTGGGGCATCCTTCATAAATGTAGTTCACTTTTCAGATATCCCTCATAAATGTTTGTATCTCACTTCTTGGGCATATCTTGTAAATATTTTTTTTTATCTCACTTGTCAAATATCCTTCGTAAATGATTGTACCTCACTTTTCAGATATCCATTTTAAATCCTTACATTTTGGACATCTCTCATAAATGATTGCATCACACTTTTTAGGTATCTCTTGTATATGTTTATAACTTTACAGACATCTCTCATAAATGTTCTTGCTTCATTATTCAGACATCCCTTGATAAGTGTGTGTTAGTATTTTTTAATATTTATTTAACATACAGTTTCAATTGTAGATTTTGGCTCTCCCACTCATTGCTATCAAAGATATAATTATAAGTTATTATATTCATGATTATGAGTAAATATTATCAGAAATGACATGTAATGGTTATATGTACCTTAGTCTTTGCTAGTATGGAGTGCTATCGAAAAGTTCAGGGAACTATACTCATTAACTGACAGACATTTCTGTCATTAGATTTCTGCTTCTCAACTAGGAACGCTGGAAATGTCTGCCACAGTTAATGAAGGAAGCTGCAAAATGGCTTCATCAGACAAGGAAAAAAATTAATAAGAAATGAATTTTCTTTTTATTTGCTGATTGAAGGATTTCGAAAAATGTATGAAACCTGAGAAATATTGAGTGCTAAAAGCTGCTTAAATATGCAGATTTTTGAGGAGCAGTAAATATTCTCACTGGTCATGCAAAATGCTGAGATTCATTTTCCAATCGGGGACATGCATTCACCTTGTGAGCGCTAAGGGGGATGTTGAAAAGTTCTTGGCTGGGTCAAGAATTCGCTCTCAGATCTGATTGTTGAAATATTTGGTCAGATTTTAGGAAGTGGCTAATTCCAAGAACTTCTTCACAAACCCTAGCACACTTTTCTCTCTGTCTATGATTGGCTAAGTTAAACATTGAGATACATCAGACATCTCTGTATCTTTAACATTTTCGATGTAAACATTGTTTATTCTATTTCTCTCCATATATATATATATATATATATATATACCAAGTATAGGATTGGTGTATATGGAATAAATTCCAATAACCAACAAATAATATTCTTAAAAGAGTGCTCAATACAGAGTAGAGCAAATATAATCATTTATTCGAAAATTATAACAAAAATGTTATAAAATCGCTACAACAATAGCTATTTCATTTCAACACTTCTGGTGTCTTCACAAGTGATGGTGTTGAATGTAGACTCAAGGGTTTTAACCTTTTTATGTTATAATTTTCGAATAAATGATTATATATATATATATATATATATATATATATATATATATATATTAAACTAGACACCACCAGTAGCACCTCTAACATCAACAACACAAAATTCATAATCCTACCATCTAATACTCTTTCTACAAAATTTGTAAATAAATTAGTTATCCCTAATACTAGGATCTTTACCACCACAATTAAGATAATTGGAGATATATAATTATGAGTAAAAATAAATCCAACACCAATTCAGGTGTCGGTACTTATCAAATGAATCACCTACAATGTAAAAGCACTTATATTGGTGAGACATCTCAAAATCTAAAAGCCGATATCTAAAAACATAAAAGAGACTTATGCTTGGACAGCCCTTTAACTCCTTCATAATACACAGGAATAAAAACTGGCCATCACTTTGATTTTACAAATGCCACCATAATTTAAAAAAAAAAAAAAAACATAATTCTTTACATTGAATGTACCTTGAGGGTTCACTAATAAATACTTATAAACTATAAACTATAAACATGTGTCAAGAGCATTATGTTACATCACCAATCTTTATTGGATTCATTAAAGAATCTAACATATGTTTATCTCAAAGAAACAGTGTATACATAAAAATGTTCCCAAATCAACATGGGATAAACCACCAAATATGACATCGACGAGACACGCACACATGCACAAGAAAATATACATTATCATAAGAATCACACAAACTAGAATCATTATACACTTACATGCATAAAGCGATATTTATGGTTTTTTGGTTAGGTTTGGAATTTGTTAATTTCTTGGAACTTTGAAAGGACATATTGTCTCTCCTTCAATTCATTTGTTTAATAAGTAAAAAGCATGTGAGGCCTGATTAACCAATGAAAATCAAACAATGTAAATGTAAAAATTTCTTTCTTTTTCTCCATATTTCATTCTCTGTTGAAGATTTAATAAAAGTGAAACATTTTTGATTGATAAACATTCCCTATTTGTTCTTTATCATATCTCTCTCTCTCTCTCTCTCTCTTCTATATATATATATATATATATATATATATATATAATAATTAAGTAGGAATTGTTCTTTTAAACAAATTTTTAAGCAACATTGAGCTTGGTCAGTATCTAGATGGGTGACTGTTTGGCTATACCAAGTACTGTAAACTTTGTGAGTGGTTTAATGGATAGTAATTGTAAATCAGTGAATCAAGTTTGAATTCCAGTCAGGTTCGTTATATTCATTTATGTGCAAATATGCTTAGGAAATGCATGAATCCACCTTTTCGCCCTGAACAATGGATTAATGAGTAGAACTTGTAGCAGTAAATTATTATTATCTCCCCAAAATTCTTACAATCTAAAAATATTTTCTAGTTTAAAGTAACAAGTAAAAGGATGACAAGCTGTAAAAAAAAAAAAAACAATCAATCAATAAACAAGTTGTATTAAAAGGTTAGACATAATATGTCTGTTTGAGTTTATCCAGAAATAAATTCTGTAGACATGGAATGCCTATCCTTTTGAATATTTTTATATACAAATAAAATTAAATTTCACAGACGTGTATCTACTCTTCAGGCAACATGATACTAAAATGTTAGTGAAAGACTTTTTTATTGTTTTTATATGTGTGTGTGTGTGTGTGTGTATATATATATATATATATATATATATATATATATATATATAAAAACACCCAACAGAGCATGCAATGGATAAATTGTTGTCTAAATTATGCAAAAATAAAAATAACACTGACATCTCATTTTAACAGATATATTTACCAAAGTTACACAAAAGTAACTTGAAATACTAAAGCATAAATTTGTTTAATATAATTGCCATTGGCTTCAACCACAGCTTGTAGACAACTTCCTGCAACTCTCCTGGCTAGTCTACTTGTTTAAGTTGGTGAATGCTCCCATCATCCTTGCCTTCAGTTTATCTTTGGTGATACAGGGAGTTGTTGGTCTCTCACTCAACTGTACCTCACATAATAATCAAGGGGGTTGCAGTCTGGGGAGTTAGGTGGTCAGATGTAAGGGGTGATATGGTCGCAGAAATTGTCTGACACCCATGAAAAAAATGTATAACCTCTCACAAGTTTGGTTCTAGTGGTTACTGGCAGCTGTGCAAAAGTGTCCTTTACAGTATCAAATCCTCAGCCCCTCTTCTTTTCAATCAATTTGAAGTACTGGCATCTACTGCATATAAGGTTGAGTGCTTTGCTCAGAAGTTCTCATCCAATGCCACTCTTGACTCATTTGGAATACCCTTGCCAGAATTCCCCCTTAGAACAGAGGCTCTTTTGAGTGATTTGCGCATAACCCATCACTGGTTTCACATATCATTTCTAAATTAGATCTCCCACAAGGCAGCCAATGTGACAGGATCCCTTCTGTTGTCTTAAAGAAATGTGCTCTTGAGCTGACTCCTGTTCCCTCCAAACTTTACAACAATTGTCTCACTGCTTCCTAGCTTGTTGGAAGCCCTCCTTTGTAGTTTCTGTTTTTAAGAATGTTGGAGAATCCTCTGTCACCCCAAATTATCCTTGTATGTATGTTATTCCTAATTTTCATCAATGAACTTTCTGATTCCATCAGTTCTGAACTCAGTATCTATGCTGATGACAAATTTATTTACTCAGGTTTTAATGGTAAATCTGTTCAGTTCGATAAGGTCAAATTGACAGCTGGGCTGAAAAATTACCTACAATCTATTGTTATCTGGAGCAAGTTATAGCTTGTTAATTTTAACACCTCCAAAATAAAACTGCTCTCTTTTCGTCATCTGAGAGAACCTTTTTGCCTTGCATCAGCATGGATGCTAACCTCCATGAGAATGATTCCTTGCACCTTCTCGGACTAACATTTTCTGCTAACATGAAGTGGAAAGATTATATTGAATCAATTGCTAGATCTTCTGCTAGGAAAGTTGGTTCATTGTGTTGTGCTAGATAATTTTTCATGCCAGAATCTATTTTACATATTTATATGTCTACCATTTGTCCATGTATTAAATATTGCTGCTACATCTGGTCTCATGCTGCTGCTATATATTTGTTGATATTTTTGATAAATCTGAAATATTATTGGCCCTGACCTGGCATCTCAGCTTCAGTCACTTTTCCACTGCCATAATGTAGCTTCCCTGTGCATTTTCTATAAATATTTTCATGGTAATTGCTCTGATAAACTTTCCTCTATGGTTCCTAGACTTTGAGTTTAAGACTAAGTTGGCAGCTAGATCCCATCATTTTACGGATAAAAATGTCTAGATGTAACCGTAAATTCTATGATAATAGTTTCTACTTTCACACTTCTGGCTTCTTGCAACCTTAATCTTCAAAAATTTAAATGCAATGCCAGTCGTTATCCTCTGTCTTCTTGATTCCTATTCTTTTATTGTCCTCTCACCTTAATAATGTTTTCTTTTTTTTCATATTCTCTATCACTTGGTAGCCCTCACATCTTAGTGGCTTTGTTGCCTTACTTGGAGTGAAATGATTAAAAAAAGAAAAAGAGAAAAACTGGTTTTCTTTGACAAGCCAAAAACCTTTCAGTTCCTCCTCATATGTATGTCTTTGTGTTTTAATGGTCAGTTTTTCCCCCACCTTTGCTCTCCACTGGCTTTTGATTTATTACACCAATTCTTGTTAAACTTTCCCCTCTTTTTCTTTCTCCTGTTACATCCACTCTTATCATAGACACCAACTAAATAAATCTTTATATTTGTGAGTGAACATCATCAATTTTAACCAATTACTAGGTTTTTATGCAGAATAGTGTAAGTCATGCAATGACTCCTATTTAATACCCTGGGTGGCTAGATATTGATTCAGTGTCAGATTTTTGTGCTTGCCTGTGCGTGTGTGTGTGTGTGAGGAATACAAAGAATACATATTGAAGGTGATAATCATTGCCACAAATAAAGATCAAAGTGATGGCACACACTAAACTTCAAGCTGATAGAGAAATTGGAATTATATCATAACTAGCTGCTTCTTTATCCTTGGTTAGGTCTTATTAAATAAATACAACACTCTTATTTACTCTGACTTAGTAATATTAACCATTTCCTCATAAGGAAACATTCAACATTCATTCATCAAACAGCCAGAACTACTGAAAAGAAATTTATCAGGAAAATAATTTCCCCAAGTTCACTGTTATTGTCTTTTCTAGTATTGATTGGAGTTTCCTTCCTAATCTCTTGTTTGTTGTGTGAACATCCCTTTTTAGTCTCCTACTCATGTTAGTAAATTTGTTAGTAAAATTAATAAAAGTGAGGATCAGAAAATCATTTAAACAGTCAAAAAGTCAAATAAATGCTGGTTTTTAATAAGCTTGAGATGTGTTGTAAGCTTTTCTAAAAATAAATTCCCCCACTTCTATTAGGCACCTAAGAGTAGTCATGTGACGTGTCACACTATAAGCGGTGCCAAATTCAGAAAAAGACTTTCTTCCCTCATCACTTTGCAACTACACAATGATGAACATCATGCAACAAACATTAAGGTAGCACTGAATTTCAGTAACTTGCTTTCTCCCTACTTTTGTAGCCCTCACTACACTCTACATGTATTGAAACATTTTGATGTCAGTGGCACTAAAATAGGGTCTCTATATTTACATTTTGTTTCCGTTGTCTTCTCTTTCACATTTCAAGTTTTCTTTCTGTATTTCTTTGGAGATGTTTACAACATAAATTGTATTGCATAAGTCTTTTGAAGGTAATTAAAAATGCTATATGAACATTTATAATACATTTGTGCATTCATCTTTTTATTTTTATCTTTGCTGAATTTTTGTTTTGTCTACATGCTTAAATGTCCTGTGCCTATATTTCCCACTTATTTGTTATTCCTACTCATTTGTTAGCCAATCAGAATGCAATACCAGAAATGAACAACAATCACCCAAAGATGATGATAAAAACAACTTAGTTGTTCATAGCAGTTAAAATCAGTCATTAAATCACAGTAAATAGCAGAATTTTAGATACAATGATTATGTTTTCATATTTACTAACATCTCTTTATTTTTAAAGTATTTGTCACTGGTATGAGTCCAGTATTTGATTTAGCTTACTGACTCACTTTTGTAAAACCACTTCTCCCAGTTACCTATCTTTATAGGCTCACGTTTTAGTGGTTCAGTTTTATTCATATTAGTATGGAAGAATTTGTATAAATATAGATGATTTTCTTTTGGATTCCCGTCACTTTCCTTACAAAGAAAACATTCAGCATTCAATGACCAGTGTTATTATTGTCAGTTGAAATTTATAAAATCTTTCTATTAAAACAGTTTTTCAGGAAAATAGGTTTCTCAAGTGCAGCAAATATTAGTCTTTCCAGTATTGATAGGGGTTTCCTTCCTAACTTTTTGTTCAAAGTAGTGTGGAATGTCAGCATCTTGATTATGTCATTATTTTCTCTTTGCGTTACATGTGCTATCCATTTTAGTTGTTGCCATTGTTTAAAGTCTTAAAGTTATGTGGTTTCTCTTATTTGGTAAAATTCTTTGTTTGTCATTCTCTACATCCAGACAACCCCAGCAAATGATTAAAATCATTCTGAATCAAATTTACCAATAATTTGAAAAATTCCTTAAATGACATGAAAAATTACTGAAATATTAAGTTTTCTTAATAAAGCACAAAACTTCTATAAGAGAAATGCATTTTTATTTACAACAATAATTTCTAAAAAACAATGTGAACACTGAACATTATTTTAGTTTTTGGTAGCAATCTGTAAAACAAATTGAGAATGTTATTGTAATCCTGAATGAGTTTGTAACCTCTTTTTGCAACATCATTTGCAACAACTGTTTTCTCAAGTTTTTCAAGTCCGTTTTTGTAACCATGATCATCTTTCCATGTTGTAGAGTCTTTGTCAAGAAAATCAGTACTGCTAGAAAATCGTGGGAAGAAAGTTTTTGTACCAGTAGTTACGAAAGATGAAAACTCTGTAAAGGAAGAAAAATCATTTTGGTTCAGAATGTAATTCTTCAGTTGATTTTTCTTTTCCCTCTTTTTCATCTTTGTCTGCTTCCAGCATAACGTGAGCCATATTTGCCTTAACCTCTGTTGGAACATTGTCATTAAATATGGATAGGGCCAAAATTTTGGGAGTTAAGTATCAGAGATGGTTGGAAATTTTTTTTTTTCAGCAGCAGCAGCAACCTTACTGATTTTTGGATCAATATTCTGATAATTTATCAGTTGACCCATAAATAAGAAAATGGCAAGGTGCATTAATTGCTTCTGATGACAGAAACTAGGCTCAAATCTATACTTGAGCAAGAAAAATACATATTCTTCTTAAAGAGTTCTTCTCCCTGTGAGATAACAAGCTGGTCTTGAAACAGGTCTATCTTGAATGCATAAATTGCTTTAGTCATCCATCTTGCATGACTTATGTAAAAAACAAAATCCCATTTTTCAGAATGCTGCAATCATGATCATTGTTAACTCAACAATTCTCAGTAATCATGTCACTGTTGTTTCAGCATAGAAATGTGGTATTCAAGAAAATCCAAGAATGGCAGAGTAGAAATCATCTGGAACTTCATTGCTACCAGTTATGTAACACTTCTTGTTTAGTTTTGTCCAGGTTTCTCTAATTCTTTGGAAAAACGCCATGTTAGGACAAGAAATTGCACCCATCAGTGAGTCCAAGCAGCTCCTCAAAACTAACTCAAAAAACATGTGATGACGGCAAGGGAAGTATAACAGGTTGGGACTGAACAGTTTTTGTGGATTTGTACAGGCACCATTTACTTGTTTTGTGTTACTTGGTGTTGTATTACAGTAATGTGCTTGAATCTTTTTCAGTTATACACCACTTCTCCACTGCTTGGTAAAGAGCTATGGTTTGCTGCTCTCCTGAAGATGTTGGTATTTAAGGGACTCCCAACAATTACTCCTTGCCTTGAAAAGTTGCTATTATTGCCAGTCTATTAACCTTTTCAATGCCTGTGAATACTCGGAGCAGCTTACCATCCCAGTACAACATTAATACTTGACAGTCATTTAGGTTAAATTTGGGCTGTAATTTTGTCACTACAGCTTCTGTAAATTATTTTTTCTAAGGCATTAAAAAGAAGTGCAATTTATTACCAGGTTTTCAATATCACAGCTGAAAGTTTAATATGCAAACGTCATTTCTGTTAGTGATTTTGCACCTATCAAAAACTTCAGTGAAAGGCGGAGTTAAAAAAAACAAACAAACTACAATGTACCTCAAGTTGCTGGAATTGTTGCTGCTGCTGTGGTTGTTGCTGATATTTTCTGAATGTTGACAGAGGAATTTTCACTGTCATCACCATCACCCTTGCTTTGGCTGCTTGATGCTGAATCATCAGTTTCTGATGTAGCAAACAGATGAATATGAAAATTTTGTTCCGTTTCTTCATAATTCTTTTTTTTTTTTCCTGACAGTTTCCATTGCAGTGCTCATCTTGTGTTTTAGTGTTTGATCTTACACCAACCATGGAGCACGCCCATCCTTTTTGGTGCCAAAGCATTAAGAACTTATCTTCTTCAATTTTCATCTGTCCCAAAGCATCTAAATGAGCTATGTCAAAGAGATCATCCATCTTTTCCACATATTTTCTCTTTTTTCTTCTTCCCTGTCTGTAGTTTTAGTCTAATTTTTCTATAAAATTTTCCATTCATTTCAGAGTTTGAGTAGCTTATCATTGCCATGGTCAGTTCTTCATGACTCACTAATGCTGTACTTTCCTTCGCAGTAAGATTGTAGAAAAAAAAACACTTAAAACAGAGGAAGATCTATATCATAATGCCACAACAAAATGAATGAGTGCTTAAAAGTTATCATACTTATTATAAAACCTAGGTTGGTTGTGTGTGTGTTCGTTTATATATGAGATCGGATTTTCTACATTTTTCAACTGATTTCAACAAAACTTCAGAGGACTACGTAAAATTACCTTGTGGTGGTTCTGACAGTGCCAAAAATTGGAAAAACACAATTGTTTTTTGCACAAAATCAATTTGAAAACATGATTAAGAGGCATCACTGTCACCAGAATGAAAGGGGGACAACTCATATCGACTAATTAAGACATGCGTGTCTGTCAACCTTAAACAATAATCTTTGTCAATTTTATTTTTCAGTCTTTATGATGGTCGATACTTGATCTATCTCTTACTGTTACATCCCCGGGCAACGCTGGGCTCTACTGCTAGTTACAAATAAAACAACCTTTATTTACAAATACAGATGATGACAAAAAATAGGTGTTTGCTCTATACCTCTGCTTTGCCCCCAACTTTGCAAGTTGCCTTCCCCATTGTATTTAGAGTCACTAATCCTTCTGAACAATTTTATAATTTAAGAGAAAATTATATAATAGATAAAAATTTTTATCTGGAAAAAAATGACTTTCCAGGCAAAAATTTCAAAATTTAATGGTTGATGCAGGTTGCCTTGCAGTTGTCTGCTTGAGCTAAAATTTTGCATAGATTGGTTTTCTGTTAATTGAAACAAGATAGGGTGTTGGGAGCTAAAATTTTAGAAAGCTGAAAAATAAGGGTTATCCTAATGTGGCATGGCAGATTTTTGCTGCGATGAAGAACTGGTGGGACTAAGAAATGTAGCTTTTCAGAATATTTGCCAGACAAGAAGTTTGAGACATCTTGTCTGTGGGAAAGGTTTGTACAGTGGAATTTAATTCATCACCCACAAAGTTGCATAGCTGCTTTAGAAATCTATCAACACTAGCAAATGTGGACTGGGAAGCTCCAGCCCAAATATAGCAGCAATACTGCATTTTTAGTCTAGCCCTTGTAAAGATAAAGCACATCAAAGAGACATGGACCTGTACAGAGCTGATAGGTTCATAATATGAAGATACTGCTACAACCAACAAATAGTAAAGAAAAACATTATAAAAAAATTCATAGGATTGAAAAATCACAATTAAAACAAACATAACACAGATTGCTTTCTGAGATGTTAATTTCCACCTCCAAAACATATTTACCAATCATTCAAAAACCCAAATGACTACCAATTTTACATGAATATTTCTTCCATCCATCCTTCTATTCACCATAATCAAATGCAGATGATAAAGAAATATCACTAAAAACAGTGTTTTATGTGTGCATATACAACAATAATACCAATTTGTAATTGGTAGGGATAATTCCAAGGAGGACATTAGTCCAAAGAGAGCTCAGGGTAAGTAACAGAGCAATATAAGTATGAACGATCCTTAAAAATACATTTCAGATATAATTTATTTCATGAATATATTTAAATATTCATCTCTTCAGACTGAAGGAAATGAAATCAATTTGTCCAGACAAAAGGAAAAGGGAGAGGAAAAAAGAAAGAAAAGGAAAAAAATTTTTATAATAAAAGAGGAAGAAAAAAAAATTTCAATACAAAATTTTTTTTAAAAAAATTTAGGGAAGAGAGAGAGAGAGAGAGAGAGACGGAAAGAAGGAAGGATTAAATTTGAGCAGATAGGTTGACCTAGAAATAATTTTTTCCTTAAATGGCTGAACAAGTTAATATATAGCGGTGGGTATCAGAATTAAAATAGATACAGTAATATGTGTAATGAGGAGTCACAGTGGAGTAATGGATAGTGGCTCGGATTGACGAATCAGAGAGCTGAGTTTGAATTCCAGTCAAATCCATTGCATTCACTTATTTGCTAATACCCTTGGGAAAGGTATGAATTCTCTTCTTCTCCCCCACCAGCTATGGGTAAATAGCAGGACAGGCCAGGTTCTATAGCCTTGGATGGCAGCTGGTCTACTGCAGAAAGAAATGGTAACCTACTGCGAGAAAAAATTTGCCCTGTCAGTCATGTATCTTTCGATACATGATCGCCTAACTGTGTATGATGCATGGCACATAACTAATAATATGTCTAACAGCCATGTAATTTCAGATATCCAACACCAATAAAATAAACTAATTTAAATAAAATAAAGATATTAAATAATATAAAAAAAATACAAATTAATTTAATCAAGAGATAAATAAAAAACAAATATAAAGAACAACTTAAAAATATAGATAAGGATAAAAATAATAAAGATAATATTAGGAAAAATATTAATATAAAAACAATAATTTAAAACTATAACTAATGTAGGCAAGACCTTCTCATAAATGACCATAAACAAAAATGTGAATACACATTGTCACGTAGCCCCGATTTCATTAACCACATAGATGTTAGGCTAAAAAGCACCGCAAAGTAAAATCTTAAATTCTAGTTGAAAATTAGTTAGATATAAAAGAAAAATAAAGAAATAGATAAAAATAGAAATTTAATCCAATGCTTTCGACTTGCGAGCGAATATGTTCTATGATCAGCCATACCCTCCTCTTCTCTTCATAAATTTTTTCCCTCTTTATCTACTCTTCCACCCACAAGCCAAGGGCCCGTGAACTTTGAAGTGACCCGACGCGAGAATGAACTGGTTCCAAAATTTCGCAGCTATTAGGCGTTTGACCATGAGTGAATTCCAGGCACCATCAGGATCTCCTGCTGCGATTCACGTGATCAGAACGTACTAAGCATGTATTGAACTTTTGGCCATCACACAAACACTGCGTGATTTGCGCCCCATCCTCCTGTGTACCCGGTCAAGGACGAAGAGAACCCACGTGACTGTCTTTGGGGACAGCAAAAATCTATAAAAGGATTTTCAGTTTCCCTCTGACCAGCGACAGTGGAACGTCACTGGGGAAAATCGTCAGACTGCCCACTGAGATGAAGAAGGCAGCAAAGTCTGTCGACTAGGGGTGAAAGGACTGCTATGAAACTGTTCTTTTCTTTCTTTCTTTCTTTATTTCTTTATATATATTCATAAATAAATGTTTTATTTTGAAATCCATCATCTTGTGTCTGTTCTTCGTTGATTCCCTTGTGTCGCTTCCATTTCTGAGTGAAGACCGAGAAAAGATCCCACGTTTTCCTTTTTTTTTTAAACCCGTGGTTCATCTATATGCTACAAGTTCGTAATAACATGCATATATGTTAGTACCCATATAAAACACTTCAAGTGTATATTCCCCAAAATCAATGTTTTTAGGGTATTTTAAATCTTTTCTTGTGTCTAAAATTGAGGATAAGTTCATTCCTTTGAGTCAATAATTAGTCAGCATTTTTAGATGTAATCATTATTATTTTCTCTTGTATACATAGATTGCATCTATCCTGGAAGTTGTTGGTAGTCTGAGACTGACAGATGATATCCCATTTAATATGTAGGGTGAAGCCTCTATCTTTAAGTTTCCAATAATGTTTGTATAGCTCCCCAAGCAACTATCCACAAGTTTTTGTTTTTTTTTAATTCAGAGTTGTCTTCCTCCAAGACTGGTTTGCACCTAAAGCTACAGGACCCAGTTTGTCCTGCTATTTACCCATAGCTGGAGGGAGAATAGATGGATTCATATCTTTCTCAAGAGTATTTACATGTAAATGAATGTAACAAACTTGACTGGAATTTGAACTCTGGTCTCTCATTCCTCAGTATGAGCTGCTATCCATTACTCCACTCTGCCTTCACACACACACACACACACACACACACACACACACACACACACACACACACATACATATATATAAATAATATATTATTACATACAAATCAAGAACTAAAATTGAATAAAGAATAAGTAAAATAAACAAAAAAACTAAATAAATAAACAAATTAACAAACTATTAATGCACACATAAACACAAGCAAATGTAATAATAATAATAATCAATAACAAATAAGTTATCAATAATAAATAATGATAAAAAAATCACTATCAATTGGCTACAAATAACTGCATATGGATTCACAAATATTTCTACTCAAAAGTCTCTCTAATAATGGGAATATAAATGATACCCTCACCTAAAATCCATTAGGATAATAGACATTCTACCCATAATCCACCATTGATCAGTATATATAGTTGTGGGAAAACCCAACATGGCCTGACAAGGGGTTGTAGCAGATTTGTAGATGCTTATTTTTAATAGAAACTGTATTCGTTGCATTTGCCTAAATTCCTATTTAAACCGAGAAAGTGAGAATTTATTTATAAAATGTATTTTAACTTGGACTTTCGACTTTCTTGTTGGCATTTAAATGAACTTGCTAAAAGGACACATCTAACATTATCAATACTATATATTATCTTCATCATATATATATATATATATATATATATATAAAAAATTGTGTGTATGCGCATGTGTATGTAAGCATAATTCTATATTATATATAGATAAGTAAATCTATATATACACATATACTTCTCAATGCATTTGTGTTGTGTATATATATATATATATATATATATATATATATATATAAAAAAATAATGCTTGCTCTTTTGTAGATAATAGTTTCTCCTGCTCTGAACAGATAAGAATATTTTGAAATGATTCCTCTTGACATTTTTTCACTGTTTTCTCTTGGCAGCATTATGCCAGCCGCAATGGTCATCTGTCTACGTGCGAAGCCCTTGTCATGCAGGGTGCAAATGTTAACTGTCAAACAGCCAGTGGGAAATCCACTCCTTTACACAGAGCTGCTTACCGTGGCCACCGTCTTGTGGTGAAGTATCTCCTTAGCAAGAAAGCCAATCCTATGATTTGTGATGCAGATGGGAAAACAGCCTTACACAAGGTCATGACAGTTTTAGTTTCCGTTTTTCCTCTTTTTAATGTTTTCTCTTCATGTTTCCTGCTGTCTGTAATGTATTTACGTCTGGATTCTTTACTTGTGGCTGCTGGTGCATTTTCTTGTAATCTATATTTGGTAATATTATTAGCATTTTAAAAATCAATACCTGATATGAATATTATTACTTGATATCCTTGGTAGATTTACTAATAACTGAAGATTAGTCAATATTTGCTAATGTTGGTTCCCTCCCTCCAAGTCAATAGTTTCTAATTAGTTTGTCACACCTGCAGATTAAAATTAACTCAACTCTAGGACTCAACGTCTTTTCCTTCTATATGCTGTGTCCCATCAGGATGATGACTATCATGGTTCTCCACAATCTCTTGTCCTTTATAGCTCTTAGTAAAATTGATCTTTTTGTTAACCCTCCTAAACCCTGTTCTTTCATCTGTTTACATATGCTTATTAGGTAGGCTGTGCTGCTTTCCTCTGTCCCTTCAATATGTCCTGTGAGTATAAAATTTCCAAGCTCTCTTTCCTCATAATGTACCCTAGAAAGTTCAACCATTTATTCTTGATGTTAAGTATAAATATCCATTTTGTTTCCATCTTCTCTAAAACTTTGTTGCATGTTCAGTCCATGTTATTCTCAGCAGCCTTTTATAGAACCACATTTCTATTGCTTTATATTTCTTCATCTCTATGGAGATGGACCAGCATTCACTGCCATAGAAAAGGACTGATATTACATAAAAATGCAGTACTCTTTTTTTACCGTCTTTTAAAACTTTGCTGAGTTTTTGGAAAGTATCTTTTGCTATCCCAATGTACCTTTTCATTTCAGTGTTGCACTTTCCGACCTCTGTTAAAACATTATTATTATTATTTAAATTTTACCGTGAAAAGACATATTGTGACAATGTAATTGTCTTTATTAAGCATTTCACCCCAAGGAATGCGGGAGTGCCACTAGCATGCCAGGGGTTACAGAGAGTGGGAGCAAGTGTAAAGAGGCATGATAGAGGAAAGGATGAAGAGAAGGACTGGGAATTAGATCAAGGCATCTAAGTTATCAATTGACAGTTTGAATAATTGTAGATTATAGCTATCAGGGAAGCAAGTAAGAGGAAGAGAGTTCCACTGATGGGAAGTGAGAGACTTGAAGCTGTTAGAGTAGAAGAGGCGGCTTCATTTAATAGTTTCAAAAGTGAAAAGGTGGGACTGAGATGCCGACCTAGTAGCACGCTTAAATTCATGCAGTTTGGGAACTAGCGAAAGTAACTTGTAGGAAAGTGATTTTATTAAGACATGAGGTGGTAGGGAAGAACATTTATAAGGTGAGAGTGAAGATGGAAAGAGAGAGAGAGTGAATATAATATATAATTTTGGAAAGAAGTGAAGATTTAAAATCTGCTTAGAAAATAAGAATAAATGTAAAATTTCCTAATTGAAACTCTGAGGATTTGAAGCTGACGATCATAAGTAAAGTGTTTAGAAATGGTGATACGAGAATTTCCATGTTAGTAATTCATATCAGGTGGGGCAAGACTGAAATTTCAACAGAGGAATTTTAGCTTATTTTACCTGACATAAATCATACTATTGTGCTCATATTTATATGTACTTTTGGGGACAGTCAAAGAAATTTATGTGGCTTTGGATATCTGTGATCACCTGATCACAAGAGGGTGTCCTTCATAAATACAAGTTGCTGTAATGTGCATTGAGTTAGTTAAGTTCGAGCTCTGTTCTGGTTGCTAGCTTTGTCAATTAGCTCGTCGCATCACCATCGCCTGAAAAGTAATTTCACTTCCACATATTTTCTAGCAGGAGATGACTGAATTGAAGAAAGGCATGTGCTAACACCTTTTTCTCTTCACCTTAAAATACCTACTGCCTGTGTAGAAATAACTTATTTCCGCTGGACAATTTTTGTCATTTGTTTTTAATAAATCTTTATTATTGAAGATAATTCTGCTTATCAAGCTGTCTGTTCCTCTGAAGACAGTATTCACTCAGTATCTGAACAAAAAGAACAGCATAGCTTGGTGAGAACAGACAAAAGTAAATAATCTTTCTTTCTTCTTGTCGGGAATCCTCTAGCAAACCTCTAGCTAATACAACCAACTTCAATAGCACCATAACCCAAGGGGAGGTAGCCAGCAAAGTTACCATGGACACAGGTGTATATTTATAATAGGATGACCAGACCTTATAGAAAACTTACCTGACACAAAATTATCCAACACTGAATTTGAAGCTTTCAGCTTTGGAATAAATTTATTATACCTAAATATATTTTTATTAATATGTAATTTATAGCTCTGTTATATTACACTGAGCACTTTTTTATTAACACCAACACTCAAAGTGCAATATATATATATATATATATATATATATATATATGTCGGTACAGGAAAATATTTGTTGACAACATCAATATACTACACCATGACAATAAACTTCAAATTCTTAAGGCCCTCTATAAACCAACCAACACTCAACAAAATTTATTATGTGTGTAGCAACAATGTGTTGAAGTGCATTTAACAAATATTTAATGCCATTTTGCATTTCTACCAATTTCTGGTTAGCTCTCTTTTATTGCGATGTTTGTTTTACAAAAAGTTCCATAGCTACAATGGATAAATTTAAAATTTTAAAATAATTTTAACAGAGCACATTTACGTATGTTTTTAAAAGTCTCCATCACAATGAACACAGTCACAATAAGTTTGTCTTTGTAATCCCCCCCACCCCAGAGGATAATACTTGGGTAGGAAAAAAGCTATGGTGCCTTCCTTGATGAACTTCATTTTAATATCAAGAAAATGATTAGAGAACTAGAAAGGATTATTATTATAAATATAAATAGACATAATATATATATATATATATTTTTGGTTGGATAGATGTGAGTTTGTGACCCTGGGTTTCACACTTTAGCGATCGTCAGACAAACTCATTGAGCGCTTTCTAATAAGTACCGCGCATATAATATATAAATAATTATACATATATATATTTATTTATATTTATATACACTTTTCACATATATATATATATATATATTCAATGAAACATGTTTGAATGAAGATATGCTGCTTATATTCAAACATGTTTCATTGAATATATATGTACACATAGGTATATGTGTGTACACGCCTATATGTATGTACGTGTATGTGTGTATACACATGTGTCTTTGAACATAGGAATATAGGTCCTTGCTAGATTAGATAATCGTTATATTTATTTTTTATATGTTTATATTTGATTTGTAACCTGTAGTCAATCTTAATTTTGTCAAATTTTCTTAATTACACAGCGACCCTTTTAGTAAATGCCCTTCCCACACCGCTTTTTCTTTTCTTTTCCTCTCCCTCCCTCTTATTCTGATCTTTAACATTAGATCGTCTATGGTGTGTGTATGTCACCACAAAATGTATCCTTTCCGGTTCCATCTTTAATGTATTAGACATCCGACAACATTCATATTTCTCTCACTTAAACCGTCTTTGACTCCCCTCTCTAAAACTTCTCTCTGTTAAATTTGAATCCCCCACCTTCTCTCATCTGTTACCCCTCTCTATAGCTCTAACATTCGTCCCACACTCTCATACTTACACTCTCTCTAAATTTTATTTTTTATTTCCGGAGTTGTTTTTTCTGTTTTCTTTTTGAATTTGTAGTTCTGATGAATTGGATCATATTAATGATTCCAATGGAATAAATTATGACCATGGAATATTAGTGCTTAAGCCTTTTTTTATTATATATATATATATATATATATATATATATATACACATTTCATTAAATAATATAGACAAGTGTTGTCTATTTATTTTATGTAAAATTTGTTTCATAACATCTGATAAGTTTGATAACATTATCATTAAACGAAGAAAGAAATTCACAATATTGATCCATATTTTTTTAATATAATCTAAGCTTTCGGCTTGCTTAAGCCATTATCAAAGATGTAAATCACAAACATATTAAACAATATACGAACACGACAGTGATGATAGTCTGTTATTGTTTACATAGTTGATCACTAAGCAACGATAAACACGCGCATATAAGACGCTAGAAGCGAAAATCGCACCGCATCTCATGACGTCACACATGACTACACGAGAGTGAATTGTAGAATGAAGTAAGGAAAGCCGTTGGTATAAACCAATGGCTTCTGTTACCAATTATAGACATTTAAGAATATTTGTAGAGATGCCATAATTGATTTTGTTTAGGTTGGGTTTTAACTGTTTGATGTATAATGCTTCAAGTATTTTTAGTTTTTGTCTATTGTTTTCATATATAGATAGATAGATATCTCCATGCAGACACACATCAAGTGTAACAGCAAAATTGTCCATTTGATAGATGAAGCTTTGAACCATTGTATTTTACAAATGATTAAAGATATCTTACTGGAACTCTCCAAGGTTTTTATAACACTATTGAACTCTACTTTGAGGAATAAGAATGTATAATTACTCTCTAAGGTTATTAGAAGAATTGTGATAAAAATGATCATAAAGAAAATGATATGTTCATTAATTAATCATAGCTAAGGATCGGAAGCTCATGAATGAGTAAAATTAAGTTCAAACATATATATATTATTCTTTTTCCAACTTATTCAAGATGATTTTTGCCCTCCCTAGCTTTCTAACTTTCTTTTTCTGGAGTAACAAGAAGCCTCACACATCTCACATACAATTTCATTTTCAAGTCTTTTTTTTCACTGCTCTTAGCTGACACACCCCTCTCACATGCCAAACATATTATGGATTGAGTTAGATCTTTTCTAATTGATCTCTTTAGCTCTAAGTTGAAATGATGATCCTATTGTGATCTTCTGATCCAGTTTCCCTCTCTACTGTTTCCTCTTTTTTAAACTTAATTCACCATTCTTTTGATGGTTCTTGAATGGTCTCTGAAGATGGTAGCCAGAGTATGAATGTTGGTACCATTACCGAAGGTCTGAATGGTCTTTGTTATCTCACCGTTGACAGTGCAGCTGACACAAAACAATTTTAACCTGTTCTCCTTCTAACTGAATAACTCAGAGGATTTTGCAGTGATTCTTATGAGAAATGGTGTGAAGATGGCTAAACGACTTATCTGAAAACCTGGAAAAAAGAAACTCAGTTAGTGTAGTGGTCTTTTTAGATATTAAACATTTTGTGGGATGGCAATTATGGCATTACATGATTTGGACAATTTTGCTGTTGCACCCAGTGTGTGTGTATGTGTGTGTGTGTGTATATATATATTAAAAAAGAAACTGCATATGTTTTTGGTTATCATGCAGATTTGTTTTAGTGTATATATTATATTTCATTCTTCATAATAAAATGAAATATAATATTTCCAAATAAAATATAAAATAAAACAAATCCACATTATAACCAAAAATGTTTGCGATTTCTCTCTTTTTTTAAAATATACATTTTTCTCTCAGAACAACTATAATCTTTCCCCCACATGTATGTAAGTATATATATATATATATATATATATATATATATATAAAGAAAGTTTTGGCCCCTATCCACTTCTCAGAATCAGACTTCTGATGTTTGGTCATTGAATATATACCGATTTTTGGGAAGTGGGCTCAGACAAGAACATTTCAGCACCTTCTTGTATATTATTTTAGATAAGTGCACATGTTGTTTTTTGTAATTCACTTTCTTTTGGCAAAAAGCAATTGTCATAGATTTTTACTGATAGAACCGATTCTGTATTTCTTTGACTCCTCTTTTATTCTTTCTTTTGCCAGGTTTTAGTGTTTACTTGCAAGGCAGACAAAAGAATATTGTCATTGTCATTTGAGATTCCTTGCCTTTTCTTTCTTTCTCTCTTTAAAAAAAAATGTAATTCATCATTGATAAATGCTTTCTTTATAATCTTGTTCAGATTCATTTACTATTCTTGCAAGCATTTTTGGCTGGTGGCTTTTTGCTCTTTTGATGCATAAATCTTTCATAAAAGACCTTTTTCTTTTTATTCTTATTACTTCTGAAGGAATTGAAATGAGAATGGAAAAAAGAAAAGAATTTTACAGAGCAAAGGAAGGGAAAAAAAGACATTAGAGTCAGAAAAGAAGCTTTTAAAATAACTGTCAGTGATTTGGAAAATCTTAAATGTCACTTTTCTTTTTAACCCATTTACTACCACATAACACTTCTGTGCAACTTGCAGCTTGTTGTATGTTGCATTTGATGCACCTTTGCATATTATGGCTTGTTACACATTACATTTTTTGATAAAGAGTTATTACGTGACAAAAAGCATTCAGAAAACCTATTTGGATCATGCTCCAGCTCTTTGGATGGTCAAAAGAATTTGTCAGGTTGATTTTAACCTAAATGATCCACCATGCTCTGAGTGACCTTCTGGTGTCAATGAGGAGGCTCTGTTTCCCATTGTTAAGAATAAACTGAAGATGGAAGAGATTGCTAAGCATTTGAAAATCAATATCCCAACTGTGTTTTGCCATATAAAGAGACCTGGGTTGGTTTCCAAACTCGACATGTGGGTGGTGCATTCTCTGACAGAGCAAAACTAGCTCGATAGTGTTGTCATGATTTCTTTGCTGTGAAAAGGACAGAATTGTCATAGGTGATGAAAAATGGATTGTAATAAATTGCAGAGGGATAGTTCACCTTGAGTTTCGTGCATCTCATAAAACAATAGCTGCAAAGAAGTGACCAACTGGCTAGTCACAATGCTGATATTCAAGAAAAATGGCTGATTTTGGTAAATCAAAAGGTGTCATTTCTACCAGGACAACGCAAGACTGCATGTTGCAAAACAGATGTTGCAGAACCTTAAAGAATTGAAATCCTGCACCCACTGTATTCTCCTGACTAGCCTTTGGATTTTCATTTGTTCCAGGCTCTACAAAAAAAGGAAAAAAAAAATTGTCTCTGTACCGATATGTGTTATGGTGTAATGGATATCAGCTCAGAGTGAGAACTCTGAGAGCTGAGTTTGAATTCCACTCAAGTTTGTTAGATTCACTTACACACAAATACCCTTGGGAAAGGCATGAATCCATCTTTTCTTAACCCCCTTTCCCTAGCTATGTGTTGAATAGCAGGACAGACTGGGTTCTTTAGCTTTGATTGGCAACCAGTCTGTCACAGAAAGAAATGACAACCTACTGTGGGGGGGAAAAAAAAATGTTCCTTGTCAGTCATATATCGCCCAAGTGTCATGATTGCCCAAGCGTGTATCAAGTATGGTACTTAAATGACTGACATTCAGTCGAAAACTACCTCGCAACCTTCTTCCAACAAAAATCACAAACTTTCAATATTTGCCAACAATGGAGACTATGTACTTGACTAATATATTTTTTTTTTTTTTTTTTAATATATCAAATTTTCTTTTTAATTTTTTTAATTTGACACAAACTTTTGCGGTGACTTAACACTTTGTTTATAATAAGAAGAAATAATGTTAGGGTCTACTAAATGGTTAGTTTTAGAACCTGATGTTTCGTCATGGAGTCAAATTGCTCTTATTTCCTCTATATTCCAAATGGTTTCTGGAACAGTACAGTCTGAACTATTCAAGTCAATCTGTCCTTTTTAATATCATAATCTTCACATTCTGTCACCTCCTCTTTTATTCATATGACACACCTCATTCATCATAACCATTTTAACATTAACCCTCTACATTGATTGGTTCTTGAGCATTTTATTGGATGAATTTTAAAACGAAAAAATTAACTGGTTGCCACTGTCTATAAAAATGTGAATATTTATATATCTTTCACATTTTCCTCTCTCTTTCACTCACATACGTATTTAGAAAATGTAATCTATCCAGCTCTTAAAAAGCATTTTTTGCTAAAATAATTTTGTACTGAAAAAAATTACACAATCATTCCCATAATAATTGTGACTTTGTTTTTCGTCATTCAAGGTTGCAAATGCCAATTTGATTTATTTATTCATTTTGATAAAGAAGATGTGAACCTCTTTAAGTAACTGTCATGTACATTACTTCCCTAAATTGGAACTCTTCATTCAATTATTACCTCCCTTAGTACACTGGTCAATATATACTTGGCATCTGCTTTAGCTTAGTTTTTTCTTATTTAGTGTTGACCTTGTCACAGGCCACAGTGTTTATTAAAGTCTTTATTAAGGTATTTTCTGGTTCTGTTGTTGTTATAGCAATTTAATAAACAAAGCATATTGAAAGATCATGGAAAAAATCTTGAAACCCTTTGAATTCAACCTCAGCAACTAAATCTGAGTTTTCAACTTTCTGCCTACCCCAATATTTGTTGTGGCATTATTCTCGGCCAACCTCCTAGTGTGTTGTTTGCATATAAAAATCTAACTGCTTGCAGTCTACCTTCTAATTCTCAAACATCCTGGGAATGATGATAAACTACATCTGGCAACAAGGCCTCTGATCAGGAGATTTTGAGGATCGTAGAACCACCTCTTAATTGCTGTTGTTCTCCAGTTCATCCTGACCTGGGGTGGTAGCATCTGTTAGGGCCCCAGCTGTGGGCAAATAGTTAACTGTCTAGTGTTAAAATAAAAAATTTTATAGTAAAAAATTACCAGCAATACATTTTTGTAAAAGAAATTACTAATGCTCCCAAGAAAATTAACTTTTGGCATTAAATGACCCCGAAGGAGTTGATGTCCTGCTAAACAAACAAATTTATTCTCAAATCTTGATCCTAACTGCAAATCTATTACTACTAAATCTAGATGCTCTGGAAATGCTGATTTAAATTTACTCTTCTTTGGATTTTGAAGAGCGCTTATTTCAAGATACCCATTCCAGAGGAAGACAAACTGCTGTATTTGAAGCCAATAGCAAACTATATCAGTTTTGATGAATTCCATTCAAAGTCACTAACGGCTTTGCCTGCTTCAAGAGAATAATGGACAACATTATTTTGAGGAATAATTTTGGTGGAACTTACACTTCTATAGATAACATTGTTGCAGTTAGGAAGAATCAAGAACATGATAAAACCTTCTAAAAATCTCTAGAGGTAGCCAAACTAAATAATCTCACTTTCAATAAAAAATAATATCCTTCCTATTAGCCTCTTCTATCAACTTTCTCAGTTACACCATTTCTTATGGAGTGCTTAAACCTGATGTGGATCAATTATGCCTACTTAAAGAATTACTTATCTCTAAAGATAAGGCTGTCCTATGTCAAGCACTTTGTTTTCCTTTTACTGCCAATGCATATCCAAATTTTTGGACAAAACCAAACCTTTAATCATGGCTGACTTATTCCCTTTAAATTCCAAGTCTGTGGAAGCCTTGAAGAATCTTAAGAAAGAAAATGGAACTGTTTTACTTCATGTTATTGAAGAAAATATTCACCTACTAGTCAAGACTGATGCTTCCATTGCTTTGAATTAGGCCAGCCAATGAGTTGTCTTCTCATGAATGCTAAAATTGACTGAACAAAAGTACACTTCAGTAGAAAAGAAAGCTTTAAGTATTGTAGATGTAAAAAGGTGGTCCTACTTATTTGCTTGACGTTTTATCATTGTCATGGATCGCTAGGGAATGAACTTCATTAAAGTATTTTCTGGAATTGTTGTTCTTATAACAGTAACATTTAAAACACCCGACTTTTTTTTTTTGTTTTTGAATCTGATTAAGATGGGGGGGGGAGTGTGTTTTTTTCCCTGCTTGTCTGCCATTGTCCATTTAAAAAAAAATTTTATGAATACACCATCTCTTGCCTTTGTTTTCCTTCATTATCGTCATTATGAATAAACATCTAAAAACCAAGATGATCGGATCCCTACAGTTAATCTTTTTTTGATTTAGCTCTAATAACTCAATGGGAAAGTAAATGGTTTGTTCCTTTCAATATTTCAAAAAAACAATCAGGTATCATTCCATAATCACCCAACAAGTTCTGAATGCTAGCCAATCATGATGAATGGTTTCATTTTCAATGATGCTCCATACTTTGAATGTCTCTTGTATCTTGAGCTCATTTCAATCCTCAAGGGGAATTCATATATCCAATCAATTGTCAGAGATTCTGGGAAAATGGTTGACACATTCTATCACCCTATCTAACTCCATCATTTAAGAGTCAGATTTGTAGCGATATCAGTCAGCTGGACATGTTGCAATAATGGATTCAGACAATCCCCCCCCGATAGTTATCAGTAAGCGAAGTGGACTTCACAAATACAAGCCAAGAAGTCTGAACAAATAGAAGTCATTGAATGAATATAAATTAAAAGATAAAGATAAATGACAAGTCAAAGAACAATGTTCTCTATATAACAGTGACCACTGCCCACAAAAAATTCAAAGACCACGAGTGCCCACACAGAACAACAAATGCCTATTCACCTATGTCTCAGCTCAGCCCACTCTTCTATAGCAATAGGTTACATTTTTAAGCCACAAGCATTTGACTGGAAGAAGCTGCACCCTGTCAATGAACTGGGTATCTGGTCTGAGCATTAACACTACAGATTAAACCAAAAATGGATTATTGCAACCATGTCTGGATTGGAGCTGCTCAATCTTTACTTTATAGTTTTAATATAGTCTCAAATTATTTATACAGTCTTGTTGGAGGAGACTGATTCTCCAATCTGCTGCCTTTTTCCTATAGAATCAATATCATGAGCCTATTATTGTTCTGTCACTACTTTTATGGCAGATGTTCAGATGAACTCCATTCTCTAGATCCACTAGTTCAGATCTTCACATCTCAGACTTGTCTTGCTACTTACTTGGAGTTTAATAATCCTTATTTTCCTTCATATTCCAAATGTAAGAACTTTGTGGAACAGTCTCTCACGTAGGGGCTTGATTTAACACTTCCATCTTGACCATTTTAATTCAAGATTCAGTTGTTATCTATTCTCCCTATCCTCATAAACTTCATTTCTTACCAACTTCTTCACCATATCAAGGTATGGCTCCATCTCTTCTTACAATCAATGGGTTAACTATTAGAACCTATATTTGGAAAAATCATTGTTATTCTCAAAACAATTGTTATTGAAATATTACTCACAAACTCTGTCTCTTCTACAAGTATTTTCATGGAAACTGTTCTGATGAGCTACTTTTGCTGGTTCCCAGACTGCATGAAGTGAGTTATCAGGTTGGCATCTTGGTTCCACCCTTTCATTGTCAAAACAGTTAAATATAACCGTCTCTTCTACTCAGTTTCTTCTCTCACACTATTAACATACCAGCAGTAGACCAAGAGAAATGGAAGCCTTATTGTTTATCTGAAAGGAGGTTTTGTGAAGTAAGATGCTTAACCAATCCAGCATTGATTAAAGCCTCTAATTCTTTGCTGAAAAGACGTAAGAGACTAATTTGACAACCAGTTAAGGGGTAGATAGTTCTCCAGAGTTTTTAAAGATATGACCTACAGTGGAGGACTTCCAACAAGTTTGAAAGCAAGAAGTAGTAAAATATTTCTTGTAAAGTTTGAAAAGAACAGGAGCCAATTCAGAAGCACCTTTCTTTAGGACATTTTCAGTGATACTGTTAAATCCAAAAGCTTTGTTGGAATCTAGTTTATAAATAATACTACTAGAACATGTATTTGGAAAAATCATTGTTATTCTCAAAAAAAAATTGTTCTTGCAATATTACAAATTCTGTCTCTTCTACAAGTATTTTCACGGCATCTGTTCAGACGAGCTACTTTCGCTGGTTCCCAGACTGCAGGAATTTAACTGAGCTACCAGGTTGGCATCTCGGTCTCACTCTTTCACTGTCAAAATGGTTAAATGTAACTGTCTCTTCTACTCAAACACCTTCTTCTCCCACACTGTTAACACACCAGCAGTAGACCAAGAGAAATGGAAGCTTTATTGTTTATCAGAATCTAGTTTATAAATAATAGCAGAAACTATAGACGGACTTGTAAGCCTATCATTTCTCTATTGCTCTTTCCATGAAAAATGTCCTGATCTAATGTAGTTCTGTCAGTTCAGACCTTTACAGAAAAGACTTGCCATGACATGTTCACAGGAACAAACCATTCTCATTCCCTTCACATTCCACTGGTTAAGAAGTTCCATTTGGATAGCTCTTTCCATGCTTTGTGGGGAAACTCCCATGAGAATGCTTCCCTGACCACTACACTCTTAAACTCTTTAAGCCTAGGGATAACTGTTAGCTATCCTATATATCCTCATAATCTATAATTCTTCTTTTTCTGTGTGCTGTGTCCCTTCATGACATAGGCGATCATGGCTCTCCACAATTTCCTACCCTTTGTAATGCTTAATAAAGTTTGTCTTTTTACTATCTCTTCTAAACCTTGCTCTGCCATCCATTTACTCAATAGGTTATGCATTGTTTTCCTCTGTGCCTCTTTATTTCAATCTATCCTGTGAGTATCAAATTTTCCAAGCCCTCTTTCCTTATTATATTCTCTAGAAATTTCAACTGCCTCTTTCTAATGTTATGTATATTTGTCCTTTTGTGTTTCCATTTTAGACAAAAAAACTTTGTCATTGCTCACATGTTCGGTCCACGGTATTCTCTGCATTATGTCCACGTCTGTAACCCTCTATTTTGAGTGGCTTGTATTATGCTAACAATAGTGTAAAGAAAATTGTCGATAAAGAAAATATTATTTAGATTTGCCTTCTCACTAATTATGTTTTTTTTTAATTTTTATAGTTTTTAACTTTTATATTATTTTTAACTTTTATATTTTTACATTTTTTTTTTAGATTACTTAATCGATACCTTGTGATTTACTACTTCTCCCAACATAGTCTCTGTATGTTTTGTTTTACTTTTATACTAACTTGCATTTTACTTTCTTTTACCTTTTTTTTTAATTTCCAACTTATTGAAATTTTAACTTGTTTCTCCATTTTTTTGTAGGCTGCTGAGAATGGTCACACAGAAATCCTAAAGGAATTGTTGGAAAATTCTCCAGCATTAAAGAGTATTACTGATAATAAAGGAAAAACTGCCTTTCAGTATGTGTCTCATGATAAACAGGATGCCATAGAAATATTCAATTCTTTTTTAGATGATAACCATTAAAACTATTTCCCTAACTGAGCATTTCAGATCAAAAGCAATTTTTTCTTTTTTACTTCTAAGAATATAATTTTTGACACTATTAACAACTTTTTAATCATTGTTTAAAAAATAAAATAGACTGATGTAAATTTTCATAAAAATAGAAAAAATAGCCTAGTGGATTAAAGACTTGGTCTGTGAATTTGGTGACACAGTAATTGTGAGTTCAATCCCTGGACCGAGCAGTATGTACTTGGATTCAGTGGAAACAGTGCAAGCAATAACTGTGTAGTACTAAAAATGAGGTCTAGATGAGATCACCTTAGACATGGAATAAGAAAATTCTACTCCCTAGTCTCTTCTTGATTTTTTTTTTTTTTTTATAAAGGGTTCAGTTTGGAAATTTCCTGTAGGTTACCTGGGTTTACATATGCCTGATGAAGGCTAGAGGATACAATGGTCGAAATGTGATAACAATGAGTAAGAAGACAATAATCTGCATGTAAATACATAGAAAAACAAATCTTTTCGACAATATTCTTCATGTTACAGTACAATAAAAATGCAAGCTTGGTCTTAAGCGTAAAATTCTTGATTGTTTAACTTCAAACACACTTGAAAAGTATTCCAGACATATTTCCTCAAAAAAAGGTGCAGATTTTTGGCATTGTCAACACTATTATAAAAACAAATAATTTATCCATTGTATGAAAAAGTAAACATTTAAAATGAAATCTTTCTAAATAAAACATAATACCAATTTTAAAATGCAGTTATTATGTTTTTCTTTGACTGCCATATTTAATGACATAAGACATTGACTTTAAAAAAAAAATATATTTCCCCAAAAATATCTCAAGTTTAACGGAACTGAGGTTAAAGTTTATAAGAATTTGTATACTACCTGCACTTGTACCAATACTGATTTCATAATAGTATTTTTTTTTTTTTTAACAATGAAGTTCACCCTGTACAAGGCCTGATAGCCACTAAAGGCAGAGGGTTGAATGAAAGAGACACAGTTTATGCAGACATGTGGGGAAGGTAACGGTTAACTCTAGACTTGAACAGATTAAGATTGTAGTGATCGGCAAACATCCTCTTGGGAGTCGGTTCCACAGAGCAGTAGTTTGTGGAAAGAAGCTGCTCGAGTAGAACGTACATCTCACAAATGAGATAGGAAAGGAATGAGGGTGGTTTGTTATAATGTGTGTATCATGGTGGATCTTAGCCATGAAAGTTAGAACTAAAGAATGTAGCCTGTCTAAGCACTTTCCATCGAAATAGCAATAGAGCAGCGAGAGGCTTGCGACATTTTGTCTGTGAGAAAAGGGGTTGTAGGGTGGAAAATAATTTGCCACCCACAAGAACACGGAGATGCTTTTGAACTCTATGAGACTGGAAAGTGAAGACTAAACAGCTTTTGCACAAATATAGCAGTGGTACTCCATTTTAGGCCTGATCTGGATCTCATAAAGGTAGACGGTGGCACAAAAAGTCAGGTATTTACTGGAACAGTACAGGTAACTGGCTCTAATGCAGTTATGAGGTTATGGCTCTCCGCAATTACCTGTCCTTTTTCCCTCAATCTGTCTTGTGAGTATCAGATTTTCCAAGCCCTTCTTCCTCATTATATGCCCCAGAAATTTCAACTGTCTGTTCCTCGTGTTAAGCATAAGTTTCCTTTTTGTTTCCATTTTCTTTAAAACCTCATCATTGTTCACATGTTTGGTCCATGATATCCTCAGCATCCTTCTGTAAAAACACATTTCTATTGCTTCAAATCTTTTCTTCATCTTTGAGAAAACTGTCCAGCATTCGCTACCATATAGGAGGACAGACATAACATAACACTTCAGTACTCTTTTCTTTGTCTCTAACAAAGTTTTTAACTAAATGAAGCACTGTCAAGTTATGGGGCTATGGTATCTCCTATATCTTATAGCGATTTACTGAGCTTAGATGTTGCACAAGGCTGAAAGTATGGAGCACCCAGTAAGGATCAAACTCACTGCTCAGTCATAATTTGCTAACCATTACTCCATATTGAAGTACCCACATATTTTATAGTATCTGATGTAATATATTATTCTATGTAATGTCATCTTAATATTCTTATAGTATATGATATCTTATATATGTCTTTAGGCATATGTGTGAGATAAAGTTAGGGCTTTGTTTGGTCAAAATTCAATCCTTTGGTGGTGAGACTGGAGTGACCTCTCCAGGACACAGACCAAGGCAATGCTATATGGAGCCTGTCTGCTGCCCAGAATATATACTCCACCTCACTCTTGACTGTACCAACAAGATACAAAGGAATATAGCATATTATCTTATATCTTCTCATAGTATATTACCTTATATATTATATATTTTTATTATACTAGTGTACCCATGCTGTCAAAATTGACAGCAAGAAAGAATGTATGATAAGTAATACCTATTATATTTTAAGTAATTTTTGTTTAATCATTCTACAGTTTTGTAATTTAAAATAGTTCATTGCTAATGTTAATAATTGATCAGTGTACAATTTGTAAACATCTATGTTACATATTTACAACCAAATTTTTTTTTTTTTTTTTTTTTTACTGCAAAAGTTCCCAAAGCACAGTAATGTAAAGCTGTCCATCCTTCTATTAAGGTTTTTGTTAAATATCAAAATTCTGATTGTTGAGAATCAATATAATTTAGTTCTTATGGAGCAGTTCTTGTCGTAGTTCAACACACTCTTCCTCACCATTCATGCAAAGAGATAGGGGAAGAAGGCTATTGGCTTGTAGTTAGCTTTTTGCATGTGGATGTGAATGAGGTCTTTTGTATACTGCCCTTAATTGTTACACAAAAAAAGCTTATATATATATACACCTAAATAATCCTAAGGAACCAGGCAAGCCTACCTAAGTTTCACTTAAACAGATCCTCAGGGTAAAGCTGCCTTACCCTGAAGATCCATTTATCGCTCTACTTAGGGTATTGAGCACTTTACGTCATTGTCTTTTTACTCGTTTTGGGATTTTTTTTTTTTTTAGACTTGGAGCTTAAACACTTGTTTTCACCTTGTTTTAATTTTCTTGGTTCTTTTTTTTTTTATTTTCTATTTTTCCTTGGGTACTGATTTGTTCTACTGCAAGTTGAGCTAGGTTTTTCGAGGGAGTACTACCATATATATATATATATATATATATATATATATATATATATATATATATATATATATATATATTTAAGGATAGCATAATATCTGATATAGCAATTTGAGGAGACATACTGTCACTTGATTCCCACTAATACACATGAGACAGTTAATTTTGAATGATATTTTATAGGAATATAATATAGCTGGGTGATTGTAATTAATCTTTGATTAGCTGATTACACACACATGAATGCAGATTATGCTGATAATTTGACTCTATTCTCTGATTTAATAAGCTAAGCAGAATCCCTTCTTCATAGTCTAGAACATTCAACCAAAGGTATCAATCTCCATTGTCTCAGACAAAACAGAATACATAAGCTGAAACAAACTGAAACAATCAAAATAGTATCTGGCACACATCACATAGAAGAATTTACTTATCTAGGTAATAAAATCACTAGCTGCAAAAGTGATGTAAGTACACAAATTAGTAAAGCCTGAAGTGCTGTCTACAAGTTATCTGTAGTGTGACCGTCTGAACTTCCGGTCAGCATGAAAAGGAACCTCTTTTAAACAACTATTACCTTTGTTCTATTGTATGGCTGCTCTGCATGGACCCTTATCTCAATCTCAAATATGGAAAAAAGATTGGATGAAGCCGACACTTGCATGCTAAGAGTGGCTTTGAATGTCACTTGGAGAGATCATCTGACCAATGAGCAATTATATGTGAACCCTCATCCAATATGAGACATTATCAATGATTGTAGAGTCAGATTCACAGGACATTCCTGGAGAGCTAAGGACAAAATTGTTAGCAAAGTTCTTTTGTGGGCGCTTGCACAAGGAAAAGGAGCAGAGGACGACATGCAAAATCTGATATTAAGCAGATTTGTGAGGACGTATCATTAACAATAGAATTGGATGGCAATAGTCCTGAGAATCTGTAAACAGAGTGAATGGGTAAGAATAATGATGATGGTAAGTGGGGATAAAGTGACAACATGTCTCTTCAAATTGCTTGTACTGTCTTTTAGTACTGTTGCTAATTTTCCATTTAAATATCCTGTAAACATTCTTGCATCAAAACTGAAAGATTGAAGTGATGTCAGGATGTGACAAACTCTGCTAATTTAATTTACAATCTTCTTTCAGTGTTTTATAAACATATAAAAACATTAATTGCTGATTACCGTCAACTAGATTTTATCAATGTTTTTTCCAAAATGCATAAAATGGATCCTCCCTAAAAATCAATTACATAGTTGGGTGACAGGAAATTCTTTTGCTTTTGAAAACAGGAATTCAGTTATCCAAGGCAAGGATTAATTTTAATTTTGACAATTTTTTTCCCCCTTTTTTTTTTTTAATTTTTTTTTTATAAACTGGGGTTTCTTCTTGCCATGAAACTTAGTTCTCAGTAAAAGTTTATTTGAACATACAGCTGAAGATTCTGGTTCAAATTCTTTGTCCAGTCTGTTAGACTATGAAAATAAAGATTCAGTTAATAATCCAATTAAAAATATCAAATAAAAAGGCTTAACTTTTTTAACAATGTATCAATTTCTCCAGACTGTATAAATAAAAACACAGTCTTATTTTGTTGATTCAATATTGTTCTCTCCTACGGCTAAGAATTTATTGAATAATACTGTTATAGAGTAATAATTGTAAATTGCCTGATGGCTTAAAAGTCCAGTCTCAGGTGGGAATTATGGAAGATACTTTTTATAAAAGTCAACTTCATTCACAAATTAAACCCTCTAATGTTAGTGAAAAATTAATTAATTCTTAATTTATTTCCTTATTTTCATCTCTTTAGGATGGAGACGATCGTTACACTCCACAAATTCCTTTTCTTTATTATCTGTGAATTAACATGTATTCTTGGGAAAGACTATGAAGACTATTGTCTTCTCCAGTAATTACAAATTTAGAATTTTTTTTGTTTCTTTTTACACTAATGTTCACCCAATACATCGCCCGTGAGCCACTCAAGGTAGAGGGTTACTGCGTGGAGTTGTATGAGCATTAGAAAGGGCAAGAAGTGAAGTTCTTCGGACTATGCATGAAAGATAAAAGCTAACTCTAACGTGAAGATGTCAAGATTTATTAGTGACTAACATTTCCGAGTTCAGTCGGAGACATTAGAAGTATAGAGTGGAAGTAGACTCTAGAAGGGACTGGAAACCCCAATCCTAAACGGGGAAAGACGCGATACACTTCTACTCCTGTTCACAAGATCGGGGAGAAGTATGAAAAAAAAATCTCAGGTAGGAGTGTCTGGTTGCATTCAAGACTAGACAATCCGTTCTGCATTGCTATTTAACACCTAGCTAGAGGGAGATGTTATAGATTCTTCGCCTTTTTCAAAAGGCATGATTATGAAAGTGAGTAAATTATACCGGAATTTGAACTCGGCTCGCCGATTACACTTTCAGTGCCGGTAACCATTAGACTACCCACGCATCCTAATTTTCTTGATTAAAGAATAAAAGTCGATTTATTTATTTTTTTTTCAAGATTAGTTCATGACTTCATTTAAAAGCACATATTTCTCGAAGATATATTTTTCAGTAATTCCAAATCAAGATCTTACTTTGATTATTGTATTACCGAATATAATAGGATTAACTTAATCTTTTCGGTTATTTAATCTTTCTCTGTCATATCTATTTAATACCGAGAAAGCATAGTCGAAATATTTGGTTAATTCATAAGTATTAGGTCATTGCAAAAGTTTGTGCCCGATTAGAAATTTAAAAAACATTTTACATACGCACAAAAACATTTGTTAGTGAAGTACATAGTTTCCAATATTTTTAATAACTGATTCCCCTAGTTCTACAAACTTGATGCATTTTTTGTATAAACATGGAGTTTTCTTTTTTTGTTGGAAGAAGGTTGTGAGGTAGTTTTCAACTGACTGTACAAAGTCAATTTTTTTGTCATTTAAATTGTTCTATAAAAACCAGAACAAGTAAAAATCCGAAGGAATTAAGTCTGGAGAATATTCCAGGTATTGGAATGTTTCCCCATTTCAATTCTTTAAACTTCTGTAAGGTTTGTTTCGCAACATGCGGTCTTCATTGTCATGGTGGAAAATGGCACCTTTTCATTTTGCCAAATTCGGCCATTTTCCTTCAACTCGGGTCTCTTCAAATGACGAAAGGCAGTTGAGATATCGATCTTCAAACTCTTCGTAATCTCTTCCGTCAAAATCCTTCTTTTTTTCTCTCTCTCTCTCCACGATAGCCAGCAGAGTTTTTCCTCGATGTCGGAAGGCCGTTCGTAGCGTGGTTGATCGTTTAGGTTAAAATCAGCCTTAGAAAAGATAGACAATGTCAGCAAGTTGAGTGCTTTGATTCCAAACACTTTCAGAGAAAAAAAAAAAAAAAAAAAAAAGAACAAAGCGCATCGTTTATCCATAGCGACACCTCTACTTTCAAAACAGAAATAACCCATTTCTTAGATGTTATAAAAAGTAATAAAACATTTGTTGCATACAAATGCTCTGCACAAAAGCCAGTGACTTAACAAGGCTACACCTTTTTTTTAAAGAGTTTTTTAATGCAGAAATTTGCACACTAATACCTTTAAACAAGCAGAAAGGTAGTTAACATAAATTTAAAAAAAAAAAAAAAGAGAGAAAAATTTCTTTTTTAAAGCAAGAGAAAATTAAGCTAACACTTTCAGTTTAATCCAGCATTGCGTACCACAAACATCAAATAGATTCTGGATTTTATAAATTATATTTTTATATGGAACCGAGGGATAAGTTCCGAAAATCAAACACCGGAGGAAAAATATTTGTGGACGAGGAAAATTACAGTTATCATAAGAAAAACGCCGATCGCTCTACACATACTGGTGATGTCATCGCAATTTGAACAAAAATAAACTTTTAATTTTTAAAAATTTATTCGTTTTTTAAAAAAATATGATTACTACCTATTTATATATATTTTTTTCAAAATTTGTGGTATTAGCTTTTAAATCTTTCAAAATATTATCAGAAGTATACACTTATCCAGGGATGCAAATATGAAGTACGCAACTGACGTGAAACCAAGCGTACATAAATGATGGTAATTTTTTTAGACGCAGCCTAGATGTGGCACAAGGTCGAAACTATGAGGCACCCAGCGAGGAACAAACTCACTACTCAATCGTAATTGTTCTAGCAAGACAAACTTGCTAACTATTACACCACGTCGAGGTGCCCAAAAGCACATAAGTGAATGCTAAAGATGAAGTATTAAGAAATGGATATTCAGTCAGCAATATTTGGGCAATTATGACGAAGTAAGCGTGAAGATTGGGAATTGTCCCGTTGTTTTTTTTCTCTCAGTCGAGCTTATTTTGGTACACGACACACAATAGAGATTTTCCAAGCGTAGCTTAGATGTAGCACAAGGCCGAAAGTATGGGGCACCCAGCGAGTATCAAACTCGCTACTCAGTGTTAATTGTTCTCGCAAGACAAGCTTGCCTACCATTACACCGCCTCGAGATTCCCGTAAGGCACAAAATACGAGGGAGCCTTTGGTGACATTCGCCTGGTGAACTTTATAATGAAATGATTAAATCTTAGTCACAGTAGCAACTCTGGTCTCTGTGTTTGTGGCAATCGCTTCTTTTTGTTAAACGGCAACACATATGACTTTGACAATCAATTCAGTTCTGGACTGACTCGTCTTGCTGGCTGATTTCACCGTGGTAGAATGTCTCGTTCGGTGGTAGAAACATGTATCCAAAACATGTTTCAGAAATACATTTATCAGTACTAAGAGGTTGGGTTGAAAAGTTCATAGGCTTACTATGAAAGAGTGGCATGATAGCTGTGAAATCTTACATGCTTTAATTTCAACTCTTCTAATTAATAACTGCCTCGTTTGTTTCCAGGTCATCTAACATCTCACTCTTCTGTCTCAACTGTCCTATATTTATAATAAAATGGAATCCACCACAGGACCTCACTGCAGGTGGTCGACCTTTTGATTTGACTTCCAAAACATGATGAGATTTTCCAATTATTCCAACAAAACTGCTCTGATACATTCCTTAGTTCCGCCAATTATAACCTTTATGACTAGGACCCGCCATACCACGCGAACTACCCTCATTCTCTCCGTATTCCATCAGCGAGAAGTTAGTTTCCCTCGAGCAGCTTCTTCCCGCGAACTTATCTGTTGAACCGACTCCCAAGAGGATGTTTCCGCGATCACAATAATCTTAACCTGTTCAAAATTAGGGTTTACCGTTATCTTCTCGACATATCCGCATCTATTACTCTGTAACCCTCTGCCTTGAGTGGCTCCCTGGCCTTGTACAGGTGAACCCCGTTATAAAAAAAGAAAAGAAAAATCATCCCAACACATCAGTGCACTGTCATAGAAATTATAGTGTGGTGTTCATAACGTCCATTAAGAAAGTCACATGGAGCGAAATGCAAAAGCAAGGGTCGGAAAAGATAGAAATTAGCATCAGAAATGGTGAGAACTCATTTTAAGGACGGACTTCAAATGTTTTTAGGGTGCAACATTTTCATTATCAGCGTTGCCGGTAAATGTCATCGAGGTATTTATTAGGTTTAGCGCTGTTAACAAATTTCGTATACCAAACACTGATCTACGGCACATTTTATTACCCTTAAACTTTTTGAACTAACCTCATACCCTGAACCCTCCTTTGGATTTGAAAAGTCCCGTATCCAAAATAAAATAGCTATCTAAAATAAAATATAGTTTATTTCAACGGTTTTTTCCGAAAGTAAAAACTGAAATTTAATTCAATTTCCGTGATGAAAAATGAAAATATATGTTTCAATTTAGATTTCGCTCTTGTAGTGAGCCCGTTTCTCTTTGGGTGACTCATTCCCGTGGCTTTGTCCCAAATTTTGCTAAGCTTAGTACTTTTGAATTTAAAATGGACAGACCGGAACGATTATTATTTTTTGGATAAAAATCCACCCAAGACATCCTCATTCCAACCACCCATTTTGTTAAATATTCAGGAAATCTAGGCTGTGAATCGACTAGGATAAAGCATTTCATATCAATATTTTTAAAAGAGGTGTTTGGAATAAGTATATCCCGGGTAGACTCTTTTCCAACAAAGAATAATCGTCCCGGCGTGTGTATATGAAAATGAAAGTTAATGAGAATATAAGCGGAAAAATAAAATAAAAAAAGGACACATAATGAGTAAAGAGAGCTTAGAGAATTTGACACTCACAGGATAATATTGAAAGTAATAGGTTTTGGGTAAAACAATGAATCACTTATCTAACGCGCTTGTATGAACGGAGAGCAGAATAGGAAGTGAGGGATGATGAAAAGATAAACTTTACTAAGAGCTACAAATGATGGAAAGCTGTGGAGAGCCATGATTGACCAAGTTCTGATGGGACACAGCACAAAGAAGAAGAAGAATACAGTAATTGTCAACGCGGTAGTTGTACCTGTATATAGAAAACAAAGAAATATTTCTTGAAAGGAGAGTAACGAAATTTCTACCTTTAGGATGAGTATCGAAGCAGCTGTTCCTTGAAAGGACAGCGGAGAAGAAACGACTGTCATTTAGTCATGATACGGCTGCCTGAATGTAGTGAAACAAGACATGTCTGTCAAATGTGATGGCTGGTGAAGGAAGAGGAAAATTTCTTTTCTACATTACCAAAAAGTGATAACATTTACCCATCGCAGATTATTGATATCGGTACAGCCCAATGCGATTTTGCTTCGCTATTCTTCTAAGTAGCGTGTAGCGTGAGTTGGGCAATTCCTTCTTACTTTGGGAAATCCTTTTTTTTTATCTGAGTTTGAAAGCTAGCTACTTGACACTAGTCCATAATGATACAGCCACAGAGCTAGTCATACTGCTAGGAAGGTAAATGTATTTTACCGCTCCAATATAGCATTACAATACCCGTAATAGGTTAGCACTTTGTTCATTAGTGAAAACTAACAAGGACATGTATATACAGGGTAGCAATAAAATCACTATACAGTTACTTACAATAACAATTAACACAAAGCAATTAATCAACTCCATGAATTTATTATTAGAATAGTATAGTAAATTAATTACCGTTACTGTTCGAACTGCAAACCATCTGCTTCAATGCTTTGCTTTTTTATTATAAATAATTGTTGCTACCCAGTATGTTTGAAAGAAAAGAAATATCTACCGAATATGAATGCGACATTACTTTGTTCAAGCTGCGAACTACATACACATTACCAGATTTGGTCACAGTTGAAAGGATTTTATATCCGACATTATTTATTATAAATATAAACGTTATTTTTAGTGAGTACCCTTGTTTGGGTTACTATCCTTGTTTTTAGTGGGTACACATGTGTGAATTACTACGTTTGTTTTTAGTGGGTACCCATGTTGGAAGTACTATCTTTGTATTTAGTGGGTACCCATGTTTGAATTACTATCTTTGTTTTTAGTAGGTACCTATGTTTGCGCTGCTATCCTTGTTTTCAGTGGGTACCCATGTTTGAATTACTAACTTTATTTTAGTGGGTAGGCATGTTTGAAGTACTATCTTTGTTTTTAGTGGGTACCCATGTTAGAGTAACTATCGTTGTTTTTAGTGTGCACCCATGTTTGAGTTCCTATCCTTGTTTTTAGTTGGTACGCATGTTTGAAGTACTATCTTTGTTTTTAGTTGGTACCCCTGTTTGAATTACTATCTTTGTTTTTAGTAGGTACCTATGTTTGCGTTGCTATCCTTGTTTTCAGTGGGTACTCATGTTTGAATTACTAACTTTATTTTTAGTGGGTAGGCATGTTTGAAGTACTATCTTTGTTTTTAGTGGGTACCCATGTTAGAGTAACTATCCTTGTTTTTAGTGTGCACCCATGTTTGAGTTCCTATCCTTGTTTTTAGTGGGTACCTATGTTTGAATTACTATCCTCGTTTTTAGTGGGTACCCATGTTTTAATTACTGTCTTTGTTTTTAGTTAGTACTGATTTTTGAGATACTATCTTTTTTTAGTGGGTATTCATGTTTGAATTACTATCTTTGTTTTTAGTGTGTACACATGTTAGAGTTGTTATCCTTGTTTTTTGTGGGTACCCATGTTTGAATTACTAACTTTATTTTTAGTGGGTACCCATGTTTGAATTACTATACTTGTTTTTAGTCGGTACCCATCTTTGATTTGCTATCTTTTTTTTAGTGGGTACCTATGTTTGAGTTAATGTCTTTGTTTATAGTGTGTACCCACGTTAGATTTAGTATGCTTGTTTTTAGTGGGTACCCATGTTTGGGTTACTATCCTTGTTTTTATGAAACTGAAATTGATAACCACTTTCTTAAATTGAGATGTTCGACTCAAGAAAAATTGTTCCTCCAACAGAAATCGAACATGCGTTCATTTTTTACCTCAGAGAAACCACTTCTTAAGCTAAAGTGTGCCTCTACCTGTTCAGCCACGGAGCCAGAGAAGTGATTTCCCTGAGGTAAAAAATGAATTCAGGTTCGATTCCTGTCGGTGTCACAATTTTTCTTTATTAGAACTTCTCAGTTTATGCCAGTTATTATTAATTTCATTGTTCAATAAAATAAATAAACAGGGATAGAAACATAAACACGTGTACCCACTAAAATAACGTTTAAGAAATGAGCGGATAAAAGGAATGAATTAAGGTCTTATTTAATAGATGATTTGGTCGTTCATTGACCAGCAACTGACAGCGAGATAAATTAAGGTTTGGAAAAGATGCGCAGTCGTTCCATTGAACTGACATCAAGTGACCAGGTGACTTACATTTCGCGCCTACTATCACGTGGTATTTTCTTTTACTCTTTGGAATTATAGCTGAGTCAACTGATAATTGAGCGTTGTATCATTAAGAGACTCTTTTTATCATTGTTCAAATATATTTGCCAAGGTAAAACTTACGATAGATTAATAGTCGAACAGTTTTAGAAGCCGTCAGAACAAGACGTAAAAATACACAATGCCTGTTAAGTCTTGCTAGACATTTCATCCCGTCTTTATAAAAAAAAATCGACATTCATTTGATTAAATCGGACCACACCAACCCCGTATTCGAGCATATTATAAATATCTTCTGAAAGTAATTAACCATATATTCAATTATACTAATTGGATACATTTGTAAACTGTTGCATCGAAAGAAATAAGTACGTTTAAAACTTTTCTTTTATTGTAATAAATATCTAGCAGGATCTGGGGAAAGTTTTAGTCTTGGATTCATTCGTTTTTACTTCACTTGACAAATATTCGCAACAAGTATATCGATTAACTTTATAGCCGTTCTGAGACGAGAGTGTGGTGCAGGCAATCATGGTTGTCTCTCTCCTCGAACTACTCTACTATAAAAATAATGGTCGAAACTTGTATATGGGCATTGACAAGTTACACTATATAAAACTTCATTACCAAACTAGTAATATTCCACCATCACCAAGGGAACCCTGGATTTTCACTTATCGCGATGAACGGGTGCACTCTCAGGGAGCGCCTGATGGGGACTTACACCCAAACCAGACCTCAAGTGCAACTCGCACATAAAATCCATCGCTAAAGATGCTGGAAAAATTGTCCATTCCCTGAATAGCTCCACTAAATAATTGACTTCTACTGCTATCCTCTACCTTTAAAAGAGCCAGATCACACCTAAAATGGAATACTACTGCCATATTTGTGCAGGAGCTGCCAAGTTCTCACGTTTCAGTCTCGATAGATTCCATGTGAGTCATTGTGGGTGACGAATTAGTTTCCACTCCAAAACCCGTTTCTCACAGATGAAGCATCCACAAGTCTTTAGCTGCTCTACCGCTATTTCCATGGAAAATGTTCAGCCGAACTAAATTCCTTAGTTCCACGAGTTCTAACCTTTACGTCTAAGACACGCCATGCCACCCACATTGTAGCGAACTACTTTCATCGTCTTCGTATTCATTTAGTGAGATGTAGGTTCCAATCGAGCAGCTTCCTTCCACATACAGCTGCTGATTTGTAGAACCGTCTCCCAAGAGGATACTTTCCCGATCGTTACAATCTTAACGTGTTCAGATATAGGGACAACCGTTATTTTTGTCACATAACCCCATAAACTGTGAATCTTTCTCTGCAACTGTCTACCTTGGGGGGATCTCAGGCCTTGTACAGGATTAACATCATTGTAAAAAATTACAAACTGAAAAATTCACGTTTTTCTTTATAATTTATTCCTGCATTTATGAACATTTAAGAACACTTGATTGTTATATAACATAAATCTCTCAATATAGCAGTGAATGCTGGACAATCTCGTTACAGAATAAGAAGAGACTTGAAGCAGCAGAAATGTGGTTCTATAGAAGGATGCTGAGAATAACATAGACTGAACATGTGAGCAACGACGAAGTCTTAGAGAAAATGGAAAAAAATGAAACATACGTAACATCAGGAAGATACCATTGAAATTTCTAGGGAATATAATGAGGAAAGAGGGTTTAGAAAATGTGATACTCACAGGACAGATTGAAGGGAAGAGAACAATGCATAACCTACCTAGCAAGACTGAGTAAGTAAATGGCAGAGCAAGGTTTAGGCGAGATAACAAAAAGATAAAATTTATTAAGAGCTACAAAGGACATGAAATTGTGGAGAGCCATGATCATCAACGTCCTTAAGGAACATGGCACATCGAAGAAGAAGAAGAAGAAGAACTGAAACCCGAACGCTTAGACCTAGATGCATTTAGCTCAGATACTTCTGGTAGTTGGTCGCACGGGAAAAGGTTATTTGATAACTTTCTCGCAGCTCTCGACGAATGAGAATATCAGGGGCCGAAAAGCTTCTTCTATTATTTAAACATGTCCTAACGAAGATTTGGACTAATATTCGAAACAAGTATATCCTGGTGTATTTAATTAAGTTTATAACCATCCTAAAAATGAGATAATTTATATATTTTTATTACGCTTATTGTATTTATATTTTATCATGATGTAACTGTTAAAACGTTTTGTTCACTTAACAGTAAATATAAGTTGCTTTTTTTTTTATAATATATCAATCTTCCACACAGTATTTAATGTTGAATTATGTCGTTTTGACAAACAATAACTAGGTTAACTGGTTTATATGTGAGACAAAACGATAAATATGGTCCTGGTTTGCAAGAAAAAAGAAAAAAACAACAAAAAACATGGCTCTGGTTCGCACGAGGGACAAAAAGGTAAACATGTTTCTGCTTTACAGGAGGGACAAAACTGATAAACATGGTTGTGGTTTGAACGAGAAACAAAAAAAGATAAACTTGGTTGTGGTTTGAACGAGAGACAAAAAAAGATAAACATGGTTGTGGTTTGAACGAGAGACAAAAAAGATAAACATGGTTGTGGTTTGAACGAGAAACAAAAAGAGAGGTTTGAACGACAAAAAAGATAAACATGGTTGTGGTTTGAACGAGAAACAAAAAAAGATAAACATGGTTGTGGTTTGAACGAGAAACAAAAAAAGATAAACATGGTTGTGGTTTGAACGAGAAACAAAAAAAGATAAACTTGATTGTGGTTTGAACGAGAAACAAAAAAGATACACATGGTTCTGGTTTGAACTAGATACAAAAAGATAAACATAGTTCTGGTTTTGAACAAAAGAAAAAAATAAACATGTGTCTGGTTTGAACAAGAGACAAAACTAAAGAAAGATGCAGCTTGCACCAAATTCAAAAACCCGAACGTACGTCTGGTATGCATGGGAGTCAAAATAAAATAGATACATGACCTGTTTACCTGCGAGGAAGGTATATTTCGATTTTTACGAGAGTCAAAAAGTAGAAATCTTCTTTTATGTGCCTTGTTTCTTCATGACGGAGGTGATCATGGCTCTTCACAATTTCCCGTCCTTCGTAGCTCTGAATAAATTTTGTCTTTGTTATTTCTCCTAAGACTTGTTCCACTATCCATTTTTACTCAAGCTCGCTAGGCAGGTTATGCGTGGTTTTCTTGTCTGTCCTACCTTCAATCTGATCTATGAATATCAAATTCTTTAACCCCTCTGCCCGCATTATCTGCTCTAGAAATTTCAACTGTCTCTTCCTGGTGTTAAGCATACGTTTCCTTTTTTTTATTTTTGTTTCCATTTTCTCTCTAACTTCGTCGTTGCTCACATATTCAGTCGATAATATTCTGAACATCCTTCTGTAGAACCTTATTTCTATTGCTTCAAGTCTCTTCTTCATCCCTGAGGAGATTGTCCAGCATTCACTGCCATATATGAGGGCAGATATCATGTGACAGTTCAGTATTCTTTTCTTTTTTCTAACAATTTTTTCTGCTCCTTAATACTCTTCTTAACTTTTGGGATGCATATGTGGAAGAATCCACATTTGCCAGATACACCCCATTGGAAAATGCATTCTTCCTCTATCGTAATTATCACCACATTACATAAACACAGTACATAGACAAGCATTTATTGGTTAATCTACTCAAAACTAGCTCGCTGATTAGTCAGTTCTGACCAATCAAACCGCCTGCACGCGACAAATCTGTTTTCCTGCTCAGTAAGCTCTGAGCCTCCCATGTGATACACGATCTTATAAAAACAAAACACGTGTAAGCTCCCTCGTTGTTTCTTTTCATTCATCTTTCTCCTTGCTGCCAAGATGTAATCTTCAAGAACGCCCGTCTTGACTAATGTAGGCAGACGTTAAAGACCATTATCAACATTCACGCAAGTACGAATTCTGAAATCTCTTCTGAACTTTTACCAACTTGTACAATACACAATTCCAAAAATGCTAAAGAAACTTTATTCTTTTAAACTACAGGTTAATAATTACTTTCACTTTATGAACTCAATTACAAATATTTCCAAATCTAAGAGACATAACTCTATCACACATTCAGATCTTATGCCTGTACACCAAACACTAATAAATTCAATTGTTATGTTTTGAAATCATTACATTCAGTTTTGTATTTTATACTATGTGCTATTTTACGTCAAATATAAATTGCATTGCGTCACGCATTGTCGTTAATCCCACATTTCCTAGCCAAAGTTAAATATATGTAGTACACACCCTTACAATATTGGTAACACTGTCACTACACATAGGTACTGCAAATAGGTGGGCCTTTTTTAAGATGGTCACTGCATGGAGATACAGTCGACATTTTCCTGATCCCCACGGACTGGGGTGTTAATATGAGTATTTGGGCTTATCTAAGTATATGTAGACATAAATAACAATGTGAGTTATACATTCGACAAGAAATGTGTTGGAGTTAAGAATTTTTCTCGGTCATAAACTTATATTAGTCGAAGATTTCTGTTGTTCGCATAAATGCGACCAACTAGAAAAGAGAAGTGGACTGAGTCATTAAGTTAAAAGTATTCGACAAAATAACAGCTCACTCACTCGATCACTTTATACGTCCCAACGAGTGGGTAGGCACACGAGAAAGCTCAAATTAAGTAGAAAGACCAGGCAGAAATGTCTCCTCGGCCATTACTGTTGACGACATTAACAAGATTCGGAGTTGTCTCCCTTAAGCCTCCTTGCCGTTATTTATAGTTTTCTGTGAATTTTTTTTAAAAGCATTTGTTAAGTACGTTGGGGATTGTAAAAAGTTTTATGAGCGATAAAGAGATTTCAGAAGGAATCCGCTTCGAAACACGTATTAGATTAGATTAGATTAGATTAGATTTGGAATCTTGTACGATTCACTTTCACTTGTTTCGGTTTCTGAAGATGGCCGAAAATGTTAGCTATGTGAATCTTTCATATAATCATGGAAGAAAGCAAGGTCCAACCACAACCAGACTCGTTCAGATTCATTTTTGTTTGTTTGTTTGTTTGTTTGTTTATGTGTTTATTGTCTTTATATTATCTGTGGGTATAAGTCTAGGGCGAATAAAATTCGGTGCCGATTCGATTATTCTTGCTCGTAAATGTGACTTGAGCGTGTTAAAAAAAAGGAGACTGAAAGCCACAAGAAAGAAATGACGAGTAGAAAGGATTAGGGAAACGGATTCAGTGAAGTACGTGTCAGTGCGCTTATGTGAGAAAGGAACCTTCTTATATGCACGTCTTAAATATATACGGTTATAGATAAATGATATAAAAAATTATATGGGCATATATATATATATATATATATATATATATATATATATATATATTCTCAATTTTAAAATCCTTGAAAAACCAATAACATCCTCACTTTTGTATATAAACACATGCAACAAAATAAATCTTTCATTTCCTTGATAAAGTTCCTCAGAGAACGAAACGCGTCGGCTAAGAATAGTTTTTCCTCTGGTCTCTTTTTATTTATGGAGCACTCTGGCTGCTGGCGTTTGTATACATTCGTATATAATACGTTAGTATTTCCCTTTCTCTGCCGTGCGCCGATAGCTTAGAGGTAGTATCTAAATTGGTCGGGTTTCGATCCCTCCTTGAAGCAATCAGATATCTAGCCACACTAATGAGCTGTGATACAGTGAAATATGTGGATGACTCTCTCTCTCTCTCTCTCTCTATATATATATATATATATATATATATATATATATACATTACAGTGAACAGCTTATATTTTATATCATAAAAATACAATTTATATAATGAATTAAATAGCAATGTGAATGTGATTAATGGCGAAATCAATTTGCTAACAGAACTTAATGAGATATGAACTTACTATCAATTCCTTCAATAATAAGATCCTTATATTTGAGTTGTTGTCAGGTCGAGGACACATGCCAAGCAATTTCGACAGTTCCAAATTGTCGTCTTCCACAACACATATACAGCTGTCAAAAAATAGCATAATTAAAAAAAAGCATCGTTCTGTCTACACATCTTTTGTCTTAGTATTTGCCTATATATAAGAAATTTTCGCCCTGAAGATGTTATAACATGCATATGTTATAATTTTGAATATATATACAACATATATACATACATATATATATATATATATATATATATATATATATATATATATATATATATAAAACCAAGCGCCAATAATAAGCAATTAATCACACACACACACAAAATTGGAAAATTCACACCAGCATGACTATTCTACACAGCACTTCTATTCAACTCAAAGAGGGCTTGACAAATTTGGCACTCACAGGACACAGTGAAGGAATAAAACAACTATGTTCTACATGCTATTTCCTTTCAGGACGTGGACGATCGTGATTCGCCATAATTTACTGTTTTTTAGCCCTTAATAAGGTTTATCTTTTTGCTATATCTCTTAATTACTGTTTTACCAACCATTTACACAAATTCGTTAGGTTGGTTATATACTGCTTTCCCCTGTCCCTTTTGTTTTCAGTTTGTCCTGTGAGTGTCAAATTTTCCAAACCACCTTTCTTCATTATGTGCCATATAAATTTCAATTGTCTGTTTCTGATAAGTGTCCTTTTTGTTTCCATTTCCTCTAAACCTTTGTCGACAGTGGTCAGTCCTTCAATCAGATTACAGTAGTCAAACCGAGCAGTTGACCTTACACGGGTTTCTGTCCGGGGCAACCAGATCCCACGTGGCGCCGCTTATAAGCTCGTGACGCCGTTTTACTATGGAAATATATCTTCGGCATATATAGAAATTATATACGGTTCGCAGTCCTTCATTTGAGAAAAACCCACGACTCGCCGTTTCCTGTTTGCGGAGTATGTCCTCGTTAGCATCATAACAGATAAATCCGACCAGCTCGAATCTGAAATCCTAAATATTGATTCTCCAGAAACATAGAAGTATCTCCGGCAGATCCAATTTCCGTTGGGAATTATTATAAGTAAGACTATATCTTTTCGTTTAATTTTCACACCGCTTCTTGTGTAGATATATGTTATAGTTTCTTTGCGTGGTACAGATGTAAATATAATTTTGTGTATGACTTAGCGGTATAAAACTCTCTTTGAGAACAAAGCATGTTTTTATTTCTTTCCTTTCAGCTATTCCGTTCCGTCCGTGAAATAAGGTATTATATCATGTATATAATAATGCCCATAGTGGGGAAATTGCAAATGGGGGAAAAACATTTTTCTATAGCTCACATACTAAAAGTATTTGTGTAAATGCGTATGCAGATAATTTTTTTCTCATAAGTACCTTTCAATTTACTCACATGTCTTTCGAAATTGATTAGTTCGGCTAGGTTTATTTTGTTTGACGGCATATCGACATCTGTGGGGTTATTTAATACCGAGATCTAAATATTTTGGAAGCAATTTTATGGCTTCAGCTAGATATATTTTGTACATAATGTTATACTTTCAATGTATGTGTATGTGTTTTAGATATATATTTTGTAGACGATAGAATGTATTGTTGGTAATTATAAAAATATTGCTGGTAATTATAAAATGTATTTTTATACATTTTAGAGTAGCATTGATGTATTGTTGGTCATTTTACAATAAAAATTTATACTTTTGGTATAAACCCGTAGTACGAGCGTCAATGAGTTGCTCATATAAAAGCGTTGATAAAAATTTGTGAAAAGAAAAAAAAAGAAGGAAACGTTGTAATCAGTACAAGATGGAGATCTTTTTTATATGTCATGTCCATTCAGAATACATCCTGGGTATGACAATTAACTACAAGGCCTTTGATCGGGAGATTGGAGGTTTTGAGGAGCATGTAATCATCTTTTATTTGCTGTTGGTTCCTGGTTCACCCTGGCCCAGAGTGGTAGCACCTGTTAGGGGTCCTAGCTATGGGAAAATAGTGAACACCAAAACTAAAATAAAAACACCAGGAAAGAATAAAAATACATCTTTATTGTAAAAATCCAAGGAATACATATTTATAGTAAAAATAATTTTTTTAGTGAAATAAGCAGCAATACATTTTTATTAGAAAAAAATACCAACAATACATTATTTTAGTAAAATGACAATCAATACGTTTTATAGTAAAATTGAAGACGTGGCATACATTGTCAGAAAACAAAGACTAAAAACAAAACAAAACAAAAACATATGCACTATGATTAATCTCGTGTCACGTAAGGAGGAACAAGTTATCACTCAGGATTTGATTTTGTAAGATTATTTGGTTAAAAAATGTAACTAAATAACTATAATTTAATTATGAAATAATGTCATTCTCTTGAATTAATTACGAAGTTTGAATTTCCATATTTAGATTTCGGTATTAGATACTCCATAGAGGTGATGATATGCCGCTAAATAAAACAACCAACCAACCAACCTTCAAGACGTTGGGGATTATAACTTTCGACAACTTCCAATCCTTTGTCGCTCTTAGCAGTGTTTACTTTTTACTACCCCCTTTTTCTGTCATCCATTTACACAAGCCCGTTAGTTCGGTCACACACTGGTTCCCCTGTCTCTGCTGGCTTCAATATGTCCAGGGTGTGTTAAATTCTCCAAACCCTCTTTCCTCTTTATGCGTGCCAAAAAATTAAAATTGTTTCTGATTCTAAATCTGAGTCATTTTTGCTTCAATTTTCCTTAAAACTTCCCCATTGATTACATGCTCCGTCCATGATATTCTCCTTCTGTAGAAGCACATTTCTGTTGCTTCAAGTTTCCTCTTCATCTGAAAGAAAATTGTCTACCATCCATTGCAATAGTTGCAGGAGAAGAAAAAAACTATTTCATTCATTAACATTCTTGACAGAAAGGCTAATCATTCTCGCCATTAGCTGTCTAAAGTTTTCTATCCTCTTGTATTGGTGGAAATAATTAGAATGCTCTCCATTTGTCTGCGCATTCTCGCGTCTCAGTTCTTTTCCTTTTTTTTTTTTTTTGGAGCAGCTCATTATTCTTCTGTATTTACTCAATGTCAGCAGTAAGGAAAGCAAATGCCATTAACTGTTTCTTGTAAGATGAATGCTGAAAAGGCGCTTTTAGTGTTGGAGACATCTTATTGCTATCTTATAAATCAATACGATCAGCGGCTGCATATTCGAACTGGAGCAGGCAAGCAGATCGATCACTGGTGATTGATGAGTCTCATACATTTATAATTGAGGACGCTCAAATAAATCTGTAAATTGAAAGTTAGGACTGGAGATATTTTATTTTGAAATAATTACCAATAATCCTACAAGGGAACCGTGTTGGCTCGATAAAGTTAACTGAAAGGAAATAACCTCTCTCTCATGGACGTCGACGTAACTATTTCTATCAAAGAAGCAAAATTAACAACAATGAAATTCAGACCGCTTGTGAGACGAGGGCAGTTTTTAACGAATGGAGATCTATTTTTCTTATACATACATACATACATATATATATATATATATATATATATATATATATATATATATATAAAAATTAATCACATAGAATTAATAAAAATATCAATGCGATTATTGTTAACATCCGTCACTAGAAAACATAATATATGCATTAAAAAACTGTTCATCCATAGTGCGACTTTTGATCAAGAAGAAAAAACTTGTTGTCTGGATTTTTCAGGATTTTTAAAATGCTATATTATGTTTTCTAGTACGGATGTCGCCATAATCGCATTGATACTTCTTATTAATTTATGTGTGATTAATTCTTATGTAAATCATATGCTGCCCAATGTTTTATATATATATATATATATATATATATATATATGCAAGGTATATCAAAATTACTTTTACCAAAATCCTTCGTTTTTGGGTTATTAAGTTTAAAGAAAGTTTACTGTAGATGGCGTTGTGATGCAATGTAGACTAGGTTACATTTGTCATTCGTTTATATTTGCGGCTAGTCTTTAATCATTTAACGTGTGTAATAGCGAGTTAACTGGGAAGTGTTCCGTTTAAAAATGCCAGGATATTCATATCATGAGCAGGCTGCATGGCTGTATCAGATTGCGTTTCCAGACAGAACGCAGCTGAGTTATCCAAACTTTGCTGCTGTTTAGCATCGAATTGTTGAGACAGGATCCGTGTCACCACAAACTGTGGATAGCGGAAGACGGAGACAGTAAAGAGCATATTCTACAGACTGTCGGAGACAATCCAGGTATCAGCACATATGTCGTACATCTCATAGTACCGCATGGAGGGTACTTCAAAAGCAGCTCCTGTATCCGTATCATTTGCAATGTGTGCAAGGTCTTTCGCCATCTGATCATTCACCACGGGATAACTTTTGCCGATGGTTTATTGCACAAACTGCCGATCCGTTGTTTGTCTCTCCAGTCTTGTTTACGGTTGAGGCAAAGTTTGAAGAGACGGAATAACAAATTTACACAAACAACATTTGTGGGCGAATTGAAATCCCCATGGTCCAATACAGGCTAGACATCAGCATAAGTTTACGATTAATTTTGAGCTAGATTTGTAGATGACTGTCTTGTAGGTCCATATGTTCTTCCAGCACGTCTTGCAGAAGCTGTCTGCATGAACTTTATTTCGAACACACTTTCAGACCTGCGAGAGGATGTACCCCTGATGTGGTTCATGCATGATGCGGACTCAGCACATTTTAGCCATACTGTTCGCGATACATTGATAAGGAAAGGTAGGGGAGGACTGATTCCATGACTCGCACGTTGCCCCAACCTCAATCCTTTGGATTTTTATCTATAGAACCACCTAAAACAATTTGTTTATGCAGCAAACATTAATAATGCAGTGACGCTTCATCAACGTGTAGGGGTCTGCGAAATCATTCGACACTGAGTGGTAGTATTTGAAAGGGTGAAAGAGTGTGTAAAAGTAAGTGGAGGACATTTTGAGCATTTGTTATGAGTTGCTGTATTGGGGTACAATGATGGCCTTTTGCACATATGTTTATATTGACATTTTATTTGTTTTGGTGTCAGGAAGCCACCCACAAAATTTGTTAAAATATTTTTCATACACCGTATATATAAGTTAACAGATTAAGTAGGTCAAGGTCTGGTCCCTCCTCCCCCAATACTAAGTATGATTGAGAGAAATATTAAATAAACCCTCTCTAAACTCGACCATGTCTCTCAAACCTCCCTTCATTACCCGCTCTGTTAAATTACAAAAACTTACACTACCCATCAAAAGTATGAATTTTCATTTCATTTCGTTTTATCATTTGGAAGTCCTATCTGATGATCCAGGGTCCTTTAAAAAGGGCTCTGGTGAAATAAATATATAATGGAACCTATATCTGCTTTTCTTTTAAAATATATATATATATATATATATATATATATATATATAGTTATCGAAGGAAAAAAAGCATTGACTATTAATTAAATGGCACACTTTATGATCCTATGTCTAGGAAATGATAATTCTATTTTCTTTTTAGATCTTTTTTAGTAAATTTAGGTATTTCTTCACGTTAACTTTTTTCCAAACTAGCTATATATTTGATATATTTGTTTTTTTACGAGTATATATATATATATATATATATATATATATATATATTCAATCTTTATCGCCCCAAGCAAAGCAGTACAGCCAGTAGTACTCAAGTCAGGAGGGCAGGAGATAGCGATTGACATTGCATTTAAATTTTTACAGATTAAAGTTGGTTGTAAAGCATGGTAACGAGTGAGGAGTTCCACAAGCGAGAAGTGCGGGATAAGATACTGTTAGCGTAGATGTTACGGCGACATCTAGCAAGTTTAACTATAAATTGATGAGATCCCGCCGCCACTCTAGTGTTGCGCTTAAATTCATACAGTCTAGGTACCATGGCGAAGAGCTCAACTGAACAATTACCATGAAAGTATTTATAAAAAGAAAGGCACAGAGAAGCAACCTTAAGGCGGTGGGCACGTAACTGAAGCTGAGCCGCCAGATCTGGGCTAATAATATTGCTGATTCTTTTTGGGATCTTATCGAAGAGCTTTAGGAAAATAGCAGGTTCACTGGTTATATATGGCAGCAATATTCTAAGGATGAACGGATCGTAGTCTCATAGATATGTAAGATAAATTCTGGAGAGAAGAATTGTTTCGGTCGACACCGACTTTTTTTGGCAGCTGATCTTTTCACCTCATGTCAGCTGAGAACGTTTGCCCGAAAAGGCACAATGAGTCACTTTCTTGGAGGATAGCATCAGCCATACTGAGGGAAGTCAGAGAAGGGTCTCTCAGATGATTAACAAAGAGAATTTTAGTTTGGGAGGCGTTAAAATTGGCAAACGATCTTTTCCCCCGGTTAACGACACTCTTGAGCTTATCTGACTGATCAGCTTTACTATCGAGGCAGAAGTAAATAGTAGTGTCATCAGCGGAGACACCAAGTTGAGAGCTGATGTCATCGGGGAGGTCATTAACTGAAAATTAAAAACAGCGTAGTACCAAGGACAGACCCCATACGGGACACCGTGTTAGTAGGTTTATACTGCAACTATGGTGAGCAGACCTTACTTATAGTTTATGGGAAAGAGCGTCATCAACAATCTGAACAATGCCAGCACACTCACCCCCTCTGTCACGATGACTTGTAACTTCGTGCTAGTACAGCTATCAGCGGCCCCCAAGTGTTCTGTCTACCCAATTTTACTCACAAGGCTTGGATCAACCGTGTTATGATATATATATATATATATATATATATATATATATATATATATATATATATATATATATATATCATCCACAGACAGACTGTTTCGCTGTTTCACAGCTCTTCAGTGTGGCTAGACATCCGGTTGCCTCTAGCTAGGATCGAAACCCGACTGAATTGGTGTCAGTTGGAGATTCTACGACTAAGCCGTGAAGGTGAATTTTAGCGTATTTATTTTTTAGATAAACACACACAGTGACTCAATTCGCTTTTGCCGAAGAGTCTCGCTATATCAGCCATAACAAACCCACGTCTATCTATCTATCTATCTATCTATCTATCTATCTATCTATCTATCTATCTATCTGTGTGTGTGTGTGTGTGTATCGAGAGGCTCTTTGGGAAGTATTGAGGAAACTTGGCATCTCTGAAAACATGCTAAAGGTCAACATCTCCTTTCACGAAGAAATGAAAGCTAATATCGTGTCTGGTGGTATGATGTCAGAATCCTTTGATGTCACAAATGGCACCAAGCAAGGTTGTGTCATGGACCCTGAGAGATAAAATCTAGTTTGTCCGCCCGAAGGCTGATACTACACAAGGCCAGGTAAAGGTGCGCTGACCTGAGGTAGAAACGCATAACGCTGGTACATGCCAAATAAACGGATTCATCGAAAATATGCTTTATTAAGGAAAACAAAAATAAGTTCCAAATTAAATAAATAAATAAAATGAAGATGTTTCGCATTATTTCCTTAGAGTGTTACCTTTTTAGCTTCTCTTTTCGAATCTCTTATTCATTTTCCTGTTTTTATTTTTTAGTTTCCTAATCTTTTTCCGTCTATATTTTCTTTCTTTCTCCTCTTTTTCCGTCTTTCCCCATCTCGTATTTTTAAACGCCCCCACTTTCTTCTCTGTTTCATTTGTTTCATTTTTAACTACTTCATCCTTTCTTTTTTCTTCTGCCTTTCTCGTTTTACATTTTATATCCTTTCTTTGCATACTTTTTCCTCCTCCATTTTCTCTTTACTTCCCCAAATTCTTCTTCTCCGATTTTTTCTCTCTCTCTTTCTCGATTTTCCTTTTCTTCCTTATTGTCTCCCATTTATTTTTACTTTCCTTCTTTCTTCTACGCCTTCTAGTTCCCTTTTTCAATTCTTCCTTTTTATCTTTTTCGTCTATTAAACATGTTTCCATTACGTTGCAGATCAACGTAAAATATCGATAATTGCTTTGCCCTGACACTCAACTGAAAGTCGAAGCAAGATGTACGCATGCGTTTCTGCATTTGCGAGCATGCGTAGATCGGAAGCACCCGTTTTCTCACACATACATAATGGAAAAAAGCGGTTAGTGGAACCAACTTGTATGCGTCCTAGATTAATTTCAATGGTTTCGCACCTTCATTTCCCTGAATCTTGGTCAATCCACTTAAATCACACGAAATTAATTATTGTCTCTGTTTTATAATCAAATTATCACTAATAATTAATTTTATAGGCGTCTTTTTTTTTTTTTAACTTTCTCGCCATTTTTAATGAACCATAAATGTGCTCCTTTATAAGGAAAAGAAAAATGAAATTCGAGACGAAACAAGTGAAATTAAATGCAAAGATCTTATTGCAGAACATAGGTGGTGTTGGAGGAAGCATTTTATTATATTAACTTTCTGAAAAGAAAATAGAGAATGGAAAGAACTAACATTTTAAACTCCCGTTTTAAACCAAATTTATCTATAAGAATTGATTGCCTTTCTTGAAAATCTTTTTAATGAACTTTCGAAAGTTGCGAATATCATGGACAGATTATGTGTGAATTGAAAAAAAATGAAGAAAATGGAAATAGCAAAGAAACTAATGCTCAAAATCAGGAGGGGATAGCTGATATATTTGGGATACATAACGAGAAAATAGACTCGGAGATTGTAACACTCACATGATAAATCCAAGACAAGAGGAAAATACTAGATAACCAATATGCCATGTTTGAGCAAATGGATGGACGAATAAGTAGCATAATAAGAGAATGACGGGCCATAAAGGAGCAGAGCGAAAAGACAGGAAGATGTGGAGAGCCATGATTTCTCATATCTTGAAGAAATATGCCTTCACCTATATCTACAGGGTGCGATGGATAAATTGTCGTCTAAATTAGGCAAAAATGTAAATAACACTGACATCTCCTTTTAACAGATATATTTGCTAAAATTACACAAAAATATCTTGAAATACTAAAGAGTAAATTTATTCAGTAAAATCAATATTGGCTTCAGCCACGGCCTCCAGACGACTTCGGAATCTCCTGCATCTCTTTTGGACGGTCTCCTTGTTTAAGTTGGTGAATGCTGTCATAATCCTTGCCTTCAGTTCATCTTTGCTGTTACAAGGTGTTTTGTTGATTTGTCGCGCAAATGCGCCCTACACATAATAATCAAGGGGGGTGCAGTCTAAGCAGTTAGGTGGCCAGATGTAAGGGGTGATATAGTCACAGAAATTGCCTGACAGCCATGACTGGGTTCTCCTGCTTATATGGGATCGTGCAGAATCCTGTTACCAGATATAGGTTCTTCCTGTATCAACTATCTTGATCTAGGGCAGCACTACCTCCTCAAGGCACTAGATGTAGGACTCCGTGTTGAGTCCTCGGTCCTCGGCAATACATTCGGGAGTTTTTTGTTATTAGAACGATCAGAGTAAGTTTTCCGAGCTACCGTACCTTCGTAATCATCATTAGACTCATCCAACTCTTTCTGAATCGTCATCACTCTCCTCAGATTGACACCCAAACACTCTGAAATGTTCATACTGGAGCTTCCAGCGCGAATGTCAGGTAGTACAGCATGCCGTTTCCAAATTTCTGACAGAATGAAAAGCTTTATGGTGCATTTTTTTTTATAGATGGCATCCACCAGACTCTATTATTCTGTGCAGTCGACAAAATCAAAAACAAATAACACGCATGCGCGAAATTAAAATATAAAATGACGCAGCCAGTATATTTAGTAAGAGTAGCGCACATGTGGCACAAGGCCAAAAGCATGGAAACCCAGTGAAGATCGAACACACTAAGCCGTAATTGGTCTAGCGAAACAGACTTGCTAGCCATTAAATTAGGTCGAAGCGCTCTAGTGATTTACTAAAAGTAGCTTAGATGTGGCACAAGGCCGAAAGTATTGAGCGCTAGGTGAGAATCGTACTCACTATTCAGTTGTAATTGATCTAGCGAGGCAAGTTTGCTTTCCATCAGACCACGTCAATGTACCATGTACAAAACAACCGTACATGATTATGGGTGAAAAATTCAGGACCTGCACGGTGATGATGGAAGGTTACTAGTTTACGGCTTATCAACCTTTTGCAGGCTATTTAAAGGAATATTTTTACATTTGGGGCGAGGGTTAATAATGATCTACTGATACACACCATTAATTTCAATGGTTTGGCACATTCAGTTCCCTGAATCTTGGTCAATCCACTTAAATCACACGAAATTAATTATTGTCTCTGTTTTATAATCAAATTATCACTAATAATTAATTTTATAGGCGTCTTTTCTTTTTTTTTTTAACTTTCTCGCCATTTTTAATGAACCATAAATGTGCTCCTTTATAAGGAAAAGAAAAATGAAATTCATGACGAAACAAGTGAAATTAAATGCAAAGATCTTATTGCAGAACATGGGTGGTGTTGGAGGAAGCATTTTATTATATTAACTTTCTGAAAAGAAAATAGAGAATGGAAAGAACTAACATTTTAAACTCCCGTTTTAAACCAAATTTATCTATAAGAATTGATTGCCTTTCTTGCTGGGAGAAGAAAAGGTATACTCATACGTATTCCAAGGGGCTTTGTGTGCAAGTGAATATAATGAACCCATACTGACGGGTTGGAATTGAGATTTAAGTTCCAATAACTTAAATCTCAATTCCAACCCGTCAGTATTAAAACATCCGCATAATATAAGCTTACAGTACCTGTTACTTCTAATAATGAGAACATCATGTCCGAGGATGTAAATAATGAGAACCTCACGCCCAGGAATACAAATAATGATAACTCTACACCCCAGAATGTAAATAATGTTAATTCCACGCCCCTAAATGAGAACTACACATCTAACGATGTAACTGAGAATAGCTGCTTATAACAGGATGCAAATAATGATAACTTCACGTCCCAGGATGTAAATAATGATATTTCCACGCCTATGAATGTAAATAATGAGAACTACAAATCCAAGGATGTAAACGATGGTAACTCCTCATAACAGAATGCAAATAATGATAACTTCACGTCCCAGGATGTAAATAATGATAATTCTACGCCCCTGAATGTAAATAATGAGAACTACACATCCAAGGATGTAATTGACGTTATATCCTTATAAAAGGATGCAAATAATGATAACTTTAAGTTCCAGGTTGCAAATAATGATAATTTCACGACTCTGAATATAAATAACGAGAACTACATATCCACAGATGTAAATGATGATAACTCATCATAATAGGGTGCAAATAATGATAACTTCACGTCACAGGATATAAATAATGATAATTCCACGCCCCTGAATGTAAATAATGAGAACTACACATCCAAGGATGTAAATGATGGTGACTCCTCATAACAGGATAAAAATAACGATAACTTCACGTCCCAGGATATAAATAATGATAACTCCTTATAACAGATTGGAAATAATGATCACTGCACGTCTCAGGATGTACATAATGTTAACCAGCGCGGGTGCAAAGGTCATATGAATCCCCACCGAATCTATGATACGCGGTCCTCGAATCTGTTATACCCCTCCTCCCTACTCTATTACATCTTAATATTCATAATGTAGCATTCATATAAAATATAAATTTTATTGTAACTTAATTATGTACAATCATGGATCATATGCGATATAAATTTATCTAGAAAAATTGAAAATAAATACGATGTACAATGTCATGATAGATCATTTCATCTGAAATAAATTAACTATATTTTGCTGCAATTTTTAGTATCAACTTGAGATTTTTCTCATTAAAATAATTCAATATTATAGATAAAAAATGTGAATTTTATATAGTGTTTTTCGAGCCTTATGAACCAAACAATTTCATGGATTTGTACGAAAAAAAGAGCCCACAATAACGTCAAAATCGGCGAAAATCTTCCATCCTTTAATAGTCAATTGTGCTTAGTTTAATTTGTACTTTATATAAATGTAAGTAGAAAAAAGCAAATGTTGATAAGATATTGAGGGTCAGAAAGCAGTACCAAGCACACCAAATCAAGCTTGGGCCTCGAGTTGACTGGGAGTCGGCGGTAGTACGCGCCGGGTCTGATAATAACTCCACGTCCTGGGATGGAAATAATGATAACTCAACGTCCTAGGATGGAAATAACGATAACTCCACCTCCTCGAAATCCAGATAAATATTCTCTCCACCATTTTATTATTTACCACAGATGCTTGATCAGATAATTCTCCTATTCTCATATATATCATTTTTGCCCATTGATTTTGTTAACTTTCCTCAGTTAGACACTTATGTGCAATGCGTGATATACGCTTAAGCGATCACGTATCGAATGATACGTGACTAACGAGGCAGATTTTTTTCCGCAGTAGGTTGCTATTTATTTCTGCGGTAGACCGGTTGCCATCCAAGGCTATAGAACACGGTCTGTCCTGCTATTTACCCATAGCTGGGGGAGAAGAGATGCAAAGACAAGATAAAATTGGCGCGCACTGAAGATGCATTTTTAATATTCTCAAGATGTAAAGTAATATAGCTGGCTTACAATAAATGATCATATATAGATATCAATACGTGCACAATTTCTGAAATAAAGTGTGTGCTAGCAATACTCACAATGTTAATATACTGTATATTCTCCATGGTCGTTAACGGAAAAACACAAAAGCTAAACTATCACCTTTTAGTAAACATCGCAAAGAGAAACGGCTAAGTCGGTTGAAATACAAGAAAACTAATTTCTCAACAGCATTTTCTATGTATTTTAAGGGTATTAGCACATAAGTGAATGGAGTCGACTGGAATTCGAACTCGGCTCTCCGATTGCTCAGTTCGAGCCTCTATCCATTACTCCACCGTGCTTCCTACTGTTTCGAATTACTCGCAACATTTTTATTGCTTCCAAGAGATCTTCTTTCATCAAATATTGTTTTACATCCTCATACATATCTATTTTAAACTGTTTCTATTGAATTCATATCTGGGGACTGGGGGCCACTCTATTAGTTGTATGTCTTTGAAACCTTTTTGGAAAGGTGGTTGATAGTCAGTTTTGCAAAATGCAAAGGATTATAGTCTTGCATAAATATACTCTTTTCTCTTACCCCGTTTTTGAACAGGAGCAGAGGTTTATCCCTTATTTTCTGTTTAGGACTGGGTTTCTGATGCCTTCTAATGTCTTTTCATTTTCCTTCAATCCCAGTAACCTTTTGCGTCTTAGTGACATTATCGCCTTGTTTGGTGTGAAATGATGAAAAAATGAGTTAATGGTTGTGTTCTGTACAGATTCCAGAAACATCCAAGAATTTCAGCTAATTCTTAGACATTATGGTGACGCCGAAATCAAATTTGAAAGCCCTATATTATTACCCTCGTTGTTGTTTTAACCTACCCTGAAGACTAATCAGTCAACTGTAGCTCTACATATCTCACTAAAATGCTGTTGAGAAATTAGTTTTCTAGTATTTTAACCGACTTAGTCGTTTCTCTTTGTGATTTTTTACTAAAAGGTGATAGTTTAGCTTTTGTGTTTTTCCGTTAACGCCCATGGAGAATATACAGTATATTAACATTGTGAGTATTGCTAGCACACACTTTATTTCAGAAATTGTGCACGTATTGATATCTATATATGATCATTTATTGTAAGCCAGCTATATTACTTTACATCTTGAGAATATTAAAAATGCATCTTCAGTGCGTGCCAATTTTATCTTGCGTCTTTATCTCTCTCTCTATATATATATATTCCCAAATGAGAAAAGAAAATAACTGAAAATGACAAATGACTACTTATTTTCTAACAGAGATGGATAAACAGATTAAACAATTATTCAAATTTCACAGAGTTTTCAGTAGTGCACCTCCTGTTCACATTCAATACATATACAGGGTGCAGCGTATACATTTATCCATTATTCATTTTATCAAATAGTTTTCAGTATTGGTTAACGGAACTTTAAAGGTTCATAGTTGTCATGGGTCCTTACCATGGCGTTCTATACTCCAGGCCAAGTCATGGCGCAACTGAGAGCCAGAACTGGAGGCCTATTGAAAAATGTAGGATTTTCAGAAATTTTAGAAAAAAATGATGTCAACCACTTTATGAAATACTTAGAATAACATTTTTATTCACACCTGAGGATAATAGGATGTGTTGAAAGATAAATAAATGAAAATATGTATTTTTGTTATGAACACTGATAATTATTAAACAACACAAAGGGGTAATTATGATTTCTGGTAAAAGATATATTGAATCAGAAATATATATGATTTACAGGTGTCACTGAATCCTTTATTCAATCTATTCCCTGTGAGTGAATAAAGACTTTGGTTTAAATTTACATTACAGTTACTGGGTTTGACAAACAGAACCCAAGAAGGCTGGAAGACATCAGCCGAAGTGTGTATATAACAATCAATCATCACAGAAATATAGACAAATAAAACAAAATCATTCTCGGAAAGTTTCAAAACTTTTAGAGCTGGTCCTTTTTCTGATCTAGGTGTGCCATGTTTGCAAAAAATTTTCAAAACTATATTTGCAAAAATAGAAGCATGCTTCTTCTTCATGTTGAAAAAATGAAACTCAGAAATAAGCATAAAAATGTTACTTAATGATTTATAACAAACCTTTTCGTTTATTGTATGGAAAAGGATGGAACAAAAAAATAACCATTGACAAGTGTGGTCAGAAGGAACTTTTAGTTTTCCATGGTCAATTAAATTGGTATATTTTCCATACTTTTCATAATAAAAATGGGTTTCACATTCACTGGGTTGATTATCATTTCTTGTAATATATCCAACTATGTACACAAGAGCCATTTTTATTTCATTGGAAAGAGATGGTTCTAAATTTTCCAGATTGTCAAATATTTCTGAACCTTCTTCACAAAGTTTATAATAACAAGATCTACATTGGTGACCTGGATTAACATCAAATTCATCAATATTTACATTTTAATTTAAAAGTAAAGATGTCTGCTTAATATGCAGCTTTTCAATACATTGTTGAACATAGGTGCCACCTGATCCTTGGCGAAGTTTACCAAATTCTTTTTCTAATGGATCAGTTGAAAATTGCCCAAGTAGTACATATTTATGAGTTGTAGCTAAAAGGTGTCGACATAGACTAACAATTCCATTGCGAATATGATGTATGTCAGTAGCAGTGTTTTTGGATAATTGTTTTTTACGATTACCTTGACTGCCAGCCATATTAAGAGCCATTTTACCAAATTCAATGATAAAATCAAGTCGGGTGTCATTTGGAGATTTGATTTCAGCTTGTAGAGGATCATTATGTAATTTATCAATTTGAAGGCATCTAACATTTAAAATTTTCCACCATGTCAAAACCTTGTTTATGAAGAGGGCAGTATCATTCTTACCTGCACTTATTTCAGACTGAGTGAGAAGTGCATTATATGTTTTTCAGAAAACACTCTGAGGCAAGTAGAAACCCGTTGTCTTTCTATTGGCTTTGGAGCAATGGAAATTTCATTTAAATCTGAAAGTTTGACTAGTCTTTCAGATTCAAAATGATATAACTGTTTAAGATGTGTCCATTTTGCAACTCGACTTACTCCATCATCATCAAAAATTAGTTCTCCTGTTTTTTCTGTCAGCCACAAATTGCGAATATTTTTCAACAGATAAACATAATCAAAAAGCAAATGTTTATTATCTTCAGTTAACCAAGGTTTTTCAGGAAGTGTAGGATATAATTAAAAAAAAAAACTTGATTTACGCGGTTGCCATCACATATAATAGCCTTTACATCAACTGGCACAGATGTGATGGTTTGGACTGTTAACTCAATTTGTTCAAATAAAAAGGCGGATGTTAATTTTGAAATTGGAATCAATTTTGTAAGAAAATTTGGACCCCCATTGAGACATATGAACATTATAGCAAGTACTGTTTGAGCAAGTACAGATGGATTGTCAACTGATTTACCAAATAGTTGTTTGCCATGATATAGCAACATCTTTTTGATATATACTTCATCATGGAGAATTATGCACCCTTTTTGACTGGTATTAAGAGTATTAAATATAGATAACAAAAAAGATTTTTCATTAAATTTTGAAACTTTTGACGTCATCCTTCATAATGTTGCTAATGAGGGTAATTGAAAATCATATTTTAATTCATTATACAATGTCCGTGATCTTGCATAGTACTCAAAAGCATTCACAACTGTATCTGAGCTGTATTTTATTCCAACAATTTTGGGAGCCATTGCTAAAAATTGTTGACTCAGGATATTTTTCTTGTGATCAAAAGCCATAGAATTTAAATATCAGATGATTTCTTCCAGTTTTGACCAAGTATCAACTGTATTTATACGATTTTGGACAGGCTGCTAATATAACACTTAACTCCATAATGAAATGTTTCAAAGCGCAAATTGTTATAAATTTTCAACATAAAGAGAGGAATACAATCAATAGATTTTGATGATTGAACAGTTAAAATATTTTCATCCAAAAATGCTACAACTGGACGAATAAAGTCTTTTTTGTTGTTAAGCAGACTTTCTTTCAAATTTGTATAATTTTATCTAATTCTAAAAAAGCATTAAGTTCATCAGCAATTTGATTTCTAACAGTACTGGAGGTTTTTTTTATATTCCTTTGAACAGCTGAGGGTTTTGGATTTGACTACTTGGCACACTTGGCCATACAGATGGTGGATTTTTTGGACGTATTTTTCTATTAACTTTTTTGGTATCAAAATTTGAAGGCGAATGTTGTTTACTTTAAAACTTTATATTAAATTTAAAAACATTCATAAGTAGCCTTTTCTTTAGTTTTTTTTTTTAATACGCTAAAACTATATAAATAGGATATAACTTTTTTTTTTTACCTTAAAGCAAAACAATTAAGTAAAGTAAAAATAATGCATTTTGTCCTTTAACAACAATATCAGAAAAATATTAAAATAAATATGATAAATAAAATGGTATTATTATACTTGTCTTGTAAAATAAATTTTGTAGTCAAAAGGCGTAAAATAGGAGACCTTTCTAAAAAAAAATAATTAAAATATTGATATTAACTGCATGTAATAAATTTATTATTGTTATTTTTTTCTTTAATTCTAATAAGTAAAAAAATACTTACAGTTCACTAATTGGTAACTAAAAATAATCATTTATTCTTTAACTTCGGAAACAAAAGCCCGAAGAAATTCGTTTGTTTGTTTTTTGTTTTTTTTTTTACTTTTAATGGAAATGTTGGATGAAGTTTTAATAGAGAAAGGTTCATTGATGTTTCTCTATTAAAATTTTATTCAAATTTATTATTCAAACTTAACTTTTTAATAGAAAAATGTTGACTTATGCTAATTTTTTATCATGGTTAAAAACTTGAGAAAATCTAAACTTTAATTTCGTTGACGTTGTTTTCACTCATAACAATGTTTTTTTTAGCGATATCAAAAATAAATATCAAATTAAGTAATGACATTGAATTTATGAAAAAAAACCAAACATTTTTAATTCATTTTATAATAAAAATAGTTTTCTTTACGTCTTTGAAGAAACTAAATTAAATTCTGTTCAAATTTGTTAACCGTTGTTTTGTTTTGCTTCTTAAAATAACACAAACTACTAAAAAAGAATTGCATTTTATCAATAAATAATTCTTTAAACTTTAATCAAAAAATGTTGAACAAACTTTAAGAGGAAAATGCCAAAAATGAATTAAACTTTAATTTTAAAATGTTAAGGCTTTTTTAAACTTAAGTAAATCTTTTGTGCAGTAAATTTAAGCACCAAAGTTTACTTTTTACAATTTAAATATAAATAATGTATGGACTCAAACTAAAATAATCAAATATACTTACTTCAAATAAATAAGTTAAATGATATTCCAACCAAAGGTAAAATTAAAAGATTCCTTTGAATTTCTCGAGCCAACAACATAAGAGTACACAGTACGCAGCAGTTCTCTCAAATTGAAACTAAAACTAAAACGATCTAATTGTCAGCCGGCCTCCAGTCTATCAAGGTAGCGGCGTTACGCCGAGGCCTGTTAATATAGAACGCCATGGTCCTTACCTATAACTTACCTATAACTACAGAATGAACTCTTCCTAACACTATGTATACTTCGCCTCTCAAGAGAGAGGGTCGAATCGAGTCGAGCCGATAGTAGTTCACTCCAAACCAGACTGACAGTCATACACCTTCCACATCTTGTATTATTATTTCGTGTAATATACCTTCGTTATTTCTACTCTTGTGTTCGTGTTGTTCCTCCTTGGTCCTAACCTGGACTATAACAATAGTTATATTCATTGACAATATTTTGCATATATTTACAATTCAAAATGACTATCCTTTGCTTTCATCATAGCCCTTAATCTCTTCTCAACTAAGGTGTATGACTTCTTCACCACTTCTTGGCTCAGGTGACGTCATAAAAGCTTCTTTCAGGTCTGACACCTGATTATGAGATATATGAAACATCACTGTCCACTATGAGCCATATCGAAAAGTCCATAGGATTAATGTCTGGTCTTAATGGAGGTCAAATTGATTTGTTAAAGAAATCCATGGAAATGTTACTTGCATGAGTTTTGGGTCATTTGGCCGTCTATGCTGGAGGGGGGTCTGTTTTGAGTGACCACAGCGACTTCCAAAATGTGGCTGACAGCTAGGGAAATACATGTCGTTTCAACATTGGAAAGAGCTGTCTTTTCCTGGTTGTCGTAACGTGGTTTTCCTCTGTCTATTCTGTAAATATTTTCATGGTAATTATTCTGATTAACTTTCCTTTTCTTTATGAATTTAAGCGCAGTATTAGTTTACTGGCAGTTCTCATCATTTTACAGTTGAAATGGCTAAATGTAACAGTAAATTCTTTTCTAACAGTTTCATATCTCGCAATTCTCCGTTATGGAACATTTTTCCGGCTTCTTGCTACCCAGATAATTTTGATCTTCAAAAGTTTAAATCTAATGCCAATTGTTATTTTCTGTCTTCTTAATTCCTATTCTTTTATTGTTCTTTCTCTTTAATAGTGTTTTTTTTTCTTCTCATATTCTCTAACACTCATTCTAAATTCCAATTGAACTCACATTATCACATCAGTTTAGTATTACAGAAGAATCAGAAAAGAACAAAATATATTTGTAGTATTTGAGTAATGGTTCCTGAAAAACTACAAATGAGGGTGATAATTAAGTTGAGACTCTTACGCCATTAGTGGCATTCTTTGTGAATTTAAATTGAAAAAAAAAAAAAATCGGTGGAATATTTGATTGTCGAAATGATAAAAAGGAAGAAGGAAAGAAAGACGATTTAAAATAAAGTATACACCTTATTACACTATTAGTGCAGAATAAATAGGTGTTTCTTCGAAATATTTCTAAGCTAGGTACTCCTGTTTGGCAGTTAATGTTGGGCAATATCATCACAGATGAAGAAGAGACTCTAGGCAACAACAAATGTGGTTCTAAAGAAAGATACTGAGAATGCTGTGAACATTACATTTGATTACAGAGTTATTAAGTTAGAATGAAAATGAAAAAGCGACATACTTAGAATCAGAAAGAAAGATACTGAGAATGCTGTGAACAATACATTTGAACAGAGTTATTAAGGAAAATGAAAAAGCGACATATTAGAAAGAAAGATCAGAGAATGCTGAACATTACATTTGATTACAAGAATGAAAATTAAAAAGAGAACAAACATTATTACAGAGTTGTTATTAGACAAAAAGGACATACTTAGAATCAGAAATGGCTTCATTTGATTACAGGTTATTAAGTTAAATGAAAATGAAAAAGGACATACTTTAGAATCAGAAAGAAAGATACTGAGAATGCTTTAGACATTACATTTGATTACAGAGTTATTAAGTTAGAATGAAAATAAAAAAAGAGACATAATTAGAATCAGAAAGAAAGATACTGAGAATGCTGTGAACATAAGAAGACGCATTATTAAGTTAGAATGAAAATGAAAAAGCATTTGAATGAAAGTCTGAGAATGCTTTTGAACATTAAAAAAAAATCGAATGAAAATTAAAAGGACATATTTGATTGTCGAAATTACATTTTGATTAAAATTAAGTTAGAATGAAAATGAAAAAGAAAAATCAGAAAGAAAGATACGAAAACATTAAATTACAGAGTTATTAAGTTAGAATGAAAATGAAAAGCGATTTGCTGTGAACAATACATTTGATTATTATTAAGTTAGTAAATGAAAAAATTGGTTTAAAAATCTCTTATACTAAACAGGTTGTTGATTTTTTTTTTTAAACAAAAAACTGAGTTGAAAAATAAAAAGATTGGGACGATCTTAAGGGGGAAGAAGAAGGAAAGAAAAGAAAAAAAAAAAAAAAGAAGAAAGAAAAGGTGTTGTAGATGAAAAAAATTGAAATATTGGAAGAATAGAATTATAAATAATAAGAAAAGAAAGGGAAAAAAAATGATATCAAAAGAAGAGTCAAAACATACCGACTTTTGCGTGGAGAGACTCATATTTTGGTTTTACAATAGAAATGAAATTTTAATCAGAAAAAAAGTGTCTTTGGGTTGAGGGGTGATTAGTATACAGATCCTGACCTGTTAATAAATAAAGTGGGTTTCAAGTAGATAATTAAGATTTTTTTCTTCAGGAAAAAAAAAAGAAATATCCTTTCTAAGTCAAGTAGATGTTTGACAAAGTCCTGGTCATTTTCGTACGTGCGAAAAAAAAAGGAAAAAATTATTTTGTTTTTTACAAGAACGATATAAGCCCGCCCGATTGATTGCAGAAATGAAAAAGAAAAGAAAATGAAAATTAGCCGACATAAAAGAAAAAGAAAGAAATGCTTCAGAATCTCATTATCGAAAGAAAGATACTGAGAATGCTGTGAACATTACATTTGATTACAGAAAACCCCTGACGCCGTTTGTTGCGGCGTCATTAAGTTAGAATGAAAATGAAAAGAGACATACTTAGAATCAGAAAGAAAGATACTGAGAATGCTTGCGGCTAAGTTGAAACAAGAAATTTCACAATTGAAACATTAAAATACCAGCCCAACATTACAGAGTTATTAAGTTCGATAGAATGAAAATGAAAAAGAGACATAGTCTTAGAATCAATTTTGTTTTTAAGAAAGATACCCTTTTTTTATCAGAGAATGTCGTGAGTTTTTGTTTTTTTTGTGTTTTGCCACCCCGTCGGATTACCTTGGTCCCGATTAAACACAGAGACAGACCGGAGATCGGTATATTAAAGCGGAGTTGGTGATCATCTGACCAAAGGGTTGGAAGGAAAGGAGCGACCAGGAGGATTTGACGTGAAAACCAAAGGATCCGACACTGGGCCAGGTGTGTAAGAGACATACTTAGAATCAGAAAGAAAGATACTGAGAATGCTGTGAACATTACATTTGATTACAGAGTTATTAAAAAGAGACATACTTAGAAAAAGAAAGATGAAAAACATTACATGAAAAAGACATACTTAGAATCATTTGAAAGAAAATGAAAAATAAAAAGACTGAGAATGCTGAGAATTTTTGAACATTACATTTGATTACAGAGTTATTTAGAATGAAAATGAAAAGCGACATACTTAGAATCAGAAAAAGATAAAATGCTGAACATTACATTTGATTACAGAGTTAGAATCAGAAAGAAAGATACTGAGAATGCTTTGCTTACATTTGATTACAGAGTTACATTTAGAATAAATGAAAAAGCGACATACAAACCAGAAAGAAAGTTTACATTTGATTACAGAGTTATTAAGTTAAATGAAAATGAAAAAGAGACATACTTAGAATCAGAAAGAAAGATACTGAGAATGCATTTGAACATTATTATTTGATTACAGAACCAGTTATTAAACATTAGAATGATTAAGATGAAAAAATGAAAAAGATACTTAGAATCAGAAAGAAAGATACTGAGAATGCTTTGAACATTACATTTGATTACAGAGTTATTAAGTTAGAATGAAAATGAAAAAGAGACATACTTAGAATCAGAAAGAAAGATACTGAGAATGCTGTGAACATTACATTTGATTACAGAGTTATTAAGTTAGAATGAAAATGAAAAAGGGACATACTTAGAATCAGAAAGAAAGATACCGAGAATGCTGTGAACATTACATTTGATTACAGAGTTATTAAGTTAGAATGAAAATGAAAAAGCGACATACTTAGAATCAGAAAGAAAGATACTGAGAATGCTGTGAACAATACATTTGATTACAGAGTTATTAAGTTAGAATGAAAATGAAAAAGCGACATACTTAGAATCAGAAAGAAAGATACTGAGAATGCTTTGAACATTACATTTGATTACAGAGTTATTATATGGATAATGTATGTTACTCGAAGAGAAAATAATGTCAAGATATTGACGTCCGGGACTACGTCAAAGAAAAGGATAGGAATGAAGACCCAATCTACCAGGAAATCATCAGATCCCGAATCCCGTGACCCCTTATGGTCATCGTGGCTCCACACCTACTATAGCCACAGCAGCAATGGTGTTTCATGGGCAATTCAATCTCTCCAAGATGATTTGAATTCAAAGTTTTTTCTCCCAATTGTTGCTAACCAAGGAAATAATCTGTTTTGTTATTTACTCATCGCTGGATGCGAGGGGAGATATGGATTCCTACTTTTCCAACATAAGTAATTGAATGTAATGAACTTGACGGGAATTCGAACTCGGCTCTCCAATATCTCAACACGAGTGGTCGTTTATTATGCCGGCTGGAAAGTGGGATAACAAGTAAATGGTTCATTGTTCCCTTGACGGTCTAGTGGGATAATGAGTACGAATTCTATTCTAGAACGATACTACATATATGGTTGCTCGGTGAATGTATGCAGAATGTTACCTTATAAGGAAACGGCTAATATTACTATTAGTATTACCATTACCATTAAAGGCGAGGAGTACAGATAGTACACTTGAATCTCAACCCGATGAGCGAGGAGTAAAGAAAATCTTAATTCGCTTAACACTTACTGATCGGTCAGTTAATGCCGCATGTTTCCTTATAAACGGCTAATATTACCATTAACATTTTCATTGTTATTAGAGGTGAGGAGAACATATACTACACTTTGATCCCAACGCAATGGCCAGGGAATTAAAAATATCATAACAAATATCCCAGAATGAATTTTGAATGTTTCCTGATAAGTAAAAGATTAACATTCCCATTAAAGGTGAGGAGAACAGATACTACACATAGATCCCGGCCCGATGTCAAGGATGTGAAGAATAGATTAACACGAGCAGCACTGGATGCTTGGCCACAAAATGATAAATATTTTCTTATAATGAAACGGCTAATATTAGCCTTACTATTAGCCAGGAGAAGAAAAGTAGTACACATTGATGCGAGTCCAATGCCCAGGGAATGAAAAACATTCAAACTAGTTTATAATTCAGATTATTTAAATGTATTCGATAAACTCTCTGTCAACTGCTACTTATTTTTTTAAATCCGCTCATTAAATTCCCCTTAATCAAGTATCCGTGACATGCTAATTAGGAACTAATAATTAGTTTTTTGTTTTGTTTTTATAAATGTCGCCCATACGTGAGTTAACGTTTTTAATTAACCGGACTCGTTAATTACAATGTGAAAACGTTTGATGAAGCTATCGTCTTCAGTATGATTTAAATATGATTAAATAAAGAAATGTTTCCATTTTCTTAAAAAGAGTAATCATTTTTTTTATTTACCATTTTTTTCCATCCTCATACAAGAAAGAAAGCGAAGTCAAGTTAACATGATTAATTAAAAATCAAGGGAACTGCAATCTGGTAATTTGAATTTTCAGTGTCAATTTTTATTTTTTACTGAAGTATGTCGGCCAAGAATTGCACAATTCTCCACAGACCAAAAGGCATGGCTGGAGAGTTTTGGAGAGAAAACATGAAAACGAATATGAGATGCCTCTGAGAAAATCACGGTCCAGCATTTCAAGTTATGTACCATCTTAGAATATCGTCCTTAGAACTTATTTTTAAAATGTTTAATTTCCGGCATGCCAGGATAGGTATAGTTAGCCATTCTTTTACGCTTTTATGTGATTCTTCCACCCTTTATTTGGATCTTGGGGGCAGACGTAGAAACTTATTGTAGTGATATGTAAATGACCGCCTAATTAGCATAGCTAAGGTATAGATTATATAAATATCCAAGCCGTAAGCATAGAGCAACTATGCAAATATTGTTGAGACCAGCTGCAACCTGTTCAAGCTGAACAGTCGAACCCTCTGCCTCTGAGCAGAGAGGAACCCGGACGATGCTCTGCCGAAGGGCAGAGTCTCGTTCGGGGAGGTAGACTGACCCTGAACCCGTTTATACGCGTTCAAATAGGGAATATTTTTGGCCGAGCCTACGGGCTCGGAGAACCCACGCTAAACCGGTCTTGTGCCACATGCAACCGTCGTGGGTGTGGTAGCTAAATATATTATGCAAATATTGTGTGCTGGCCAGTAGAAAGGTTCGCTACACTGCCAATAATATTCGCTCTGGAAGTCATCTGCACAGGAAGTACTTTTCCTTTAGTAAGGGGTCTGGATTTATTATCCAGCGCCAGAGGCGGCCCTTAAAATGGGGAAGTGCCTGAGAATTTTTCAACGGTATAAGCCCAATTTAAACTCGACCTTGTATCACATAGCGTTGCGTCGTGGGCGCGTGGCTAAAAACCATCCGAGATAAGCGGCTACCGTTAGACTGATAAAATACGAAGGAAATCTCACTTCATAACTGCTATCCCGTGCGTTGCGAAACATTCTTTTTTAGCCAAAATAATAGAAGAACAAATATATAATGGACAATATAAATATTAAAATAGCATAAATTTGGGTAGAAGGTAAATCGTAAACTATACAAGTTAAAATTAACGGTAAAATTTTGTCTCAGATACCTCTGTGGACCTCTGAAAAAATCTTGGCTTAGTGTTTCAAGTTGAGTATCAACTTAGAATATCGTTCCAAAATACCCAATGACTGGCATATCTGGACATATGTTTTTTGTTTTACTCCTTTTTACTATTTTCCAATCTTTATTTGGATTGGGGGGAGTTATTAAATTATCCTGTGTGCCACGAAACAATATTGTTTTTAAATAAATGTAGCAGAAGAACAAACAGTGATATCCTTTTTTGTATGTACGTGTGAGAAAGCATCATATTACAGATATCATGTGAGAGATATGTTGATATGTTGTCCTTTGTTGGTTTCGCATAGTTATTAGATATGCCTACGTGTAAACAAGTAAGCCTAGGGAAATTGTGAGCGGTGTTGTGTTTAATGCAACACATGGTTCGCTGGGGGACTGAAAAATCACCCAGGTGAGGAAAGAAACACTTCCTGCCCTTAAGATATCTTGTGGCTATAAGAGAGAAAAAAATGAATGACTTTGTATTATTTTCTTACATACTGCTTTTGGCATCGCCATTTAGCGGTACTTAAGCTAAGTTCTTTAGCAAACAAGTGCAGTAATCCCACATTTTCCACGACTCCTTGTAACGTAGAGCGATTGTTTCTATGCAGATAAACGATGTTGTGTTTACAGTTTCTAGGGAGGAAGGAAGAATACTCTACGAAATGACTATTTGTAAAATTTCGTTAAATTTCGATGTTTTTATATTTTTTTGCTTTTATTTTTTTGTCTTCCAAATCGAGAAACTTGTAGCCTATACAGTTCCATAGAATTGTATTATATACCCTTAATTGGTAGGCACGCTATCGGTATGAAACGTGAGATCAGGAATTATGGTGTAAGAATACAGAATGCGATTATCTCCTTTTCGTAGGCGAATCTACGAGGGTCACAAGACAACCGGTGAATGACGTCAGCATAATAGTGACGACTTGTGGATGATATACGTGTACGTTTAAACGTGTGAAAATAAAGAAAATAAACTAAAAATTTAAATTTTATTATTGAGTATTTTTATATTGAAAGAAACAAATTACAAAAACTCTTTGAGAAACAACTTCGCACAAAATATTTTTGCTTGAATTGCTTTACAATGCAAGCGAATCATTTGCGTTTGTATGATAGAAGAAACAGAATGTGTCTACATAAGGAGAGTGTCACATATTTACGTTGTTTTATCAATGCATGTAATTTTCTAGTAGCAGCAATAAGCAGTCAGTGAACGATAGCTTTATTTATACTACTGCTAAAATCGGTGTTGGTAACTCTGTTCATATGTTTTAAATGTGCTTAATTTAACATCATTAAGCTTTTGTAATAAAGTATACATGAATTTAATATGCGAAAGATTTTGAGAATTCAGCTTGTCTACAACAACGAACGACCAACCCTGGCCAAATGTTTGCGGAAAAACTGAAAACTGAATAACTAACTTAACATCACGAATATTTATAAAAAATATATAGGCCCCAGAAATCTAAAAGTTAGGTTTTACTAAACTCAGAGTTTATTGGTTAATAAATATGTTTCCCAATTTTTAAATATCTCCTTTTAGGAGAGAACATCGCTAATTGTCTAATATATGTGAATGCGGAAATTCAAATCGGAGCCGACTTGTGCATAAAAATAAATCAATTCTGTGTGAACCAGTGTTAATACAGAATTGGTTTTTTTTTAGTGTTATCAATTAAATCTATAGAATTTGTTTGACGGAGTTTCATATATGTGATACCCTGAGGTAGAATGGAGAAGAAATAAAAACCACTTGGTCCTAACAAGAAATATGACAGGTATCACACCTTTCCAAGTATTTTCTCTCAAGGAAACTTTACAAGTGTTGTGATGATATAACCCAACTTCCCCATTCACGATAATGGACGGACTGGTTGCCGATTAAGTACGACCACAGCGGGCAGTCAAAAAGGTCTTCGTTTATTAACACCTATTGAGGTTAGCATACTCCCGACTCTGTCTCTGTACTTGACACACCTACCTCCGATTATAAACCTATTATTGACAAGCAACACTTGGATTACTTTGTTTATCATATCTTGCACGAGATATAACAACAAGTAAGACCCTCTCGATGTTCATTCTTTTACATTGCTTTTTTTATTAATATATTTTATAGTTTCTCTGTGTAGGACAGTAACAGATACATACATATTTGTATGTAATTGCTTGTACAACATTTTCGATTTCTATGTGTCATATACCTTCAGGGCGTTAACGATCATGTTCCTCCACAACTTCCAGTCCTTCGTATCTTCTAATAAATTTTGTCTTTCTGTTATCCCTCCTAAACTCTGTTCTGCCATCCATTTATTCAAACTCGCTAGTTAGGTTATACATTGTTTTCTTGCCTCCCTCATGTTTTCAATATTCCCTGTGAGTATTAAAATTTCCAAGCTCTCTTTCCTCATTATCAGCCCTAGAAATTTCAACGATCTCTTCCTGATGCTAAGTATAAGTGTCCTTTTTGTTTCAATTTTCTCTAAAACTTTGTCGTTGTTCTCATGTTCGGTCCATGGAATTCTCAGCATACTTCTGTAGAATTGCATTTCTGTTGTTTCATGTCTCTTCTTCGTCTATGAAGAGATTGTTCAACATTCACTGACGTATAGCAGGACTGATATTGCGTAACAATTCAGTTCTCTTTTCTTTCAGATTTTAATGTCGCACTTTCCGCTTTCTGTTAAATCACTTTCCAGACATTTAAATTGTTCTACTTATTCGATTTCGTTATCTCCAATTTGTAATTTGCATATTGAGCCGTCCCTTTTGTTGACAAATATGCACTCCATCATCTTACAATTGATGCTTAGTCCTTTATTCTTGCTTTCCTTCACTACCTTCTGTAGGAGTTCTTAGAGTTTCCTTTCTGTGTCTCCTATCAAACCTGTGTTATCTGCATATATTGTTAAGATTGTGGCCGCCAATAATGAATCATGGTAGGGCTTCTAATTCTCTCAGAATTGCCTCACTGTATACTTTAGATACGTCTGTTGAGAAGACACATCCATGTATTACGCCCCTTTCTACTTTTGTTTATTTATTGAATTCATTTTCTATCCTATGCAGGCGGTTTGTTGCCAGTATAGGTTCTGGGTTATTCTAATATCATTCAAAATATGTCATGGTTACCTATTAGTTCCAACAATTCTTCCGCGATGTTTTCATTAATTTTGTATGATAAGCAGGGAAGATATGCCCAAACCTGGTTGCGGAGGAGAAGATGAAACATCAACTAAATACGAAAGCACTTCTCTAGTAGATTAGGTTGAACGTTAAATCTTACAGGAGTTGTTATGTACATCACAGGATAGAATTGAATTTGAAAGTTTATATGTTTCAGGTTTCAAAATCTCAGGTCAGAATTTATAATTATAAATCAGAAATTGGTAACTTGCCTTACAGCTCAGAGAAATTGCGCAGTTTGCACAAATATTAATGGTCAATATCCAAGTCGACCTAATGGTGGGGAAAGGATCTGGAGTAGAAATTTTCAAGGAAGGCGAGGTGACTCTCCGACTTCACCATATTAATTTAACTTTAGATTAGGAAACAGGGCTGACGCAGCAAAGGATAAACAAAAGACATTGTTACACATAAAATATGTATTTAACAAGATGTACGATATCAAAAAACGATGTGAAAGAAAGCATGCATTTAAGTAAGAAAAGGTTGAATAAAACAAGAGTTGTGTCTCTTTAACTGTTATTTTAGTATTTCAAAGTTCACTGGAATAATGTTCATGTGAGTCTCTTATAATGATTAAAAAGATTTTTCTGTGTAAGAAAAGATTATGTGAGTGCATACAAGGTATGTTCAGCATGTGAGTGGTGTGTGTGAGTGAGAAGGTTGGCGCATGGTTTCAACTGTCGTGGATTCGTTTGGCAGCTGAATTCTCACTAAAGAGGGTTAGAAATTTCTTGCTTAAATAGGTGACTGTAGGCTCCAGGTCGCTGCGCGGGAAGTATTATTCTTCACGTGCAGAGGATCTGATTGGTTGGTATTGAAGTGCACAAAACTGACTACATAAAATTAGAGCGATTACAAAATTGTTGCATTGCTGCGATTTGTAAATTGTCTATAATAACAGAGTGGAGATTAATTAACCATTGAATGCTTGGAGTTGTATGTAATTTGTATTTGTATGTATGGATGTATGTTCGTGCGTAATAGATCCGCACAAGATCTTCCTTACTTAAGTAATTGGTGATTATTTTTAACCGAAAATTTCGAATCCTCGGGTATTGTTTTGCACTGTGCTGTGACTAAGTTAACCTTGGGAAATATCTGTCATCTGTTTTACTCATATCATTGAATTTCACTGATCTGACGAACTTCATTCTGATTGGTTCCCTGCTTTCCCGCTTGCTATCATTCTCCATTTTGTATCATTATAATTATAAGCCCGATTCCGACATCTTATTTACCCGATCCGTACTTCTTGCAACACACCTTGTTGATTAAAAGGAAGCCAGAAGGGAATAAACAGTAGGCACCGATGATAGATGAAATGGGACTCTGGGTAAAAAAAATCTATGGCTTCCTTTTTTTTACCATTTTTGTGAACGTTTATTTTTGTTTGTGTAGTCTAATGAAATTTCTGTTTCATTGTCCGCTATCATTTCTGTCGTTCAGAAAACCGTTCGTTCGTTTCTTCCACACACACACACACACACACACACACACACACACAAAACACCTACACACACACACAGCACACACACAACACACACCCACAAACACCCACCCACAACACACACACACACAACACACACAACACACACCCACACATACCCACACACACACAACACACACACACACACGCGCACGCTCGCTTCTGTTTTTCTGCTATTGTCATCGTCCATTTTCTGTCTTTTGCCTTTTTTTCTTCTTTGATTGCTATAAAAGCGACAGTTTAATGAAATCCACCACGAATGTCAATCTGAGTAGAAACAAGAAAATTAGGCGGCACAGAGTAAGGAAAAAAGAAAGAAAAGATTCTTCAAAATTAATAAAGCGAAGGGCCCTCCCCACCACACGTACGCATACACATTTTATTACTTAAACCTTATTTTAGTGGATACTCATATTTGAGTAGACGCTCCATTTATTTATTAAACACTTGATTTATCTATTTACCACTGTCAAATGAATAAATAAAAAAATATTCCCATTCTTTAGAAATTGCTTTGTTTACGTTAGAAACGAAACTGAGCAGATATGTCTGTTTCGAGAGTCAGAGAAAAAAAAGTATTTAAAGGCACTATTCAACTTTGCTTGACCATCGACGTACTCCGCGTCCGAGAGAAGCTAAGGAACGTCAGATCTAATGTCAGTTTCCCTACGGAATGATTTGTCAAATATTCAGAGCGGTAGACGAAAATAAATAAATATATTGTTTAATGAAATAAACAGCGCGTCTACTCAAGTATGAGTATCCATTACAAATAACGTTTAAGTTGTACAATCTGTCGGATTAATAAATAAAAAAATGCACTCCGTTCTTTAGAAATTGCTTTGTTTACGTTAGAATGCGAAACTCGGCAGCTATTTCTATTTCGGGAGCTGTTGGGGCGCACCCACCTTCTAACTAGTAATGGACTGGTCCCTCTTATATAAGTCAGCTCTGGAGAGAGTGAAGGGAGCGTCAGAGAGAGAGAGAGAGTCAGCGTGAGCAGTCCAGAGAAGCTTACCCGGTACATACCGTTGGACTATAGACTTTGGATATTGTTTCGTACTAACCAACCTTCGTTCTACTAATCACTCTATTGTTAATTGCTTTTATGAATATACCAGTATTTTCCTCTACAACTGTGTTTGTCTTGATTCATACACCGACACGCGGGAAACTCACAACATCTCAACAGGAGCCAAAGAGAATTCTGCATTTAATGACACTATGCGCACATTGCTTGACCATCGACGCACCTGGCCGACAGGTCTAATGAACATCAGATCTAATGACATTTTCCATTAGGGAAAGATTTCTCGAATATTCAAACCGCTAGACAAAAATAAAGACACGCACGCACACAGGATTCTGTTTCGATGCCATTGTTTCCATTCTCACCGTCCATTTTTTGTCTTTTGCTTTTTTCTTCTTCTTTCATTGTTATAAAAGCGACAGTTTAATGAAGTCCACCACGAATGTCAATCCGGGTAGAGACAAGAATATTAGGCGGCACAGAGAAACAACAAAAAAGAAAGAACAGCTTCTGCAAAATGAATAAAGCGAGGGCCCCTCCCCACCACTCGCAAACGCATACACACACATACACACACAGAGAGACATATTTTAGTACTTAAACGTTATTTTTAGTGGATATTTGCATTTCAGTAGACGCTCCGTTTATTTATTAAACAGTACACTTATTTATTTTCGTCTGTCGAATTAATAAATAAAAAAATTATCCCCTTCTTTAGAAATTGCTTTGTTTACGTTAGAATATGAAACTGAACAGATCTGTCTGTTTCGAGAGCCAAAGAGAATTCTGCGTTTAATGACATTATTCACACATTGCTTGACCATCAACGCACATGGTCGACAGGTTTAATGTACATCAGATCTAATGATAGTTTCCATTACGGTAAGATTTCATGAATATTCAGACCAGTAGACGAAAATAAACACACGCACACACACATACACACAATGTATAAAACTCAAAGTTTTATGTGTATCCCGAAAAATAAATATACGTACCTATGTGCGCAATATGGCCGATTTGTTAGAACGTACGGTTTCCGGGTTCGAATCTCACCAAGGTCGATTGGTCAGGCTGGTGACTTCTTTTTGCTATCGGCCTGCAGAAGCGAGACCCCAGCGGGCACCTTTGGAAAGTACCTGAAAATACCACGAGTTGTGAATGAAATTGGATAGACGGGACTCATGCCGGGGATAGTTGATCGTAAGTCATCGTGACAGAGAGTCTGAGCGTGCTGCTCTTGTTCAGACTGTCGATCACACTATAAACTGGAACTGATATCTGCTAAGCATAGTTGCAGTATCAAATAAAGGTGGGCCCTGTGGGTGCTGAATAAACACAAATATGGATAGGCTAGCAGACAGGTGAGAGGCCATTATTATTATTATTTGTGTGTTTTCTTTTTGATTTTAGCTTATTTTTTAGTTTTTTTTATTATGTAAAAGAGTGTTATCAAATAAATGTAGTGTTGGATTAATTCGTGCAGAATATGGGAAATGGCTGAGGTTAAAGCGGAAGTCTTCCGCTTATATGGGTATATAAGCAGATATACTCCTGTCCCCAACCTCGGCATTTTCTTTAGGGACGCGTATGGCACCGGCGATTAACTGGGCTCTCCTTAGAAGGAGAAGTATTACATGCAGAGATGATCCCTTGGAACTGAACTTAATAGTGATCGCATATGTTGTTTTATCGGTTTGACCCAAGAGTATGTGTCTTGTATCCTGCCCAACTTAGCGGTTCTTGTTTCACTGTGATAAACAACTTGCATATTCAGCTTCAAAAGCCAAATAAAATATGATTCGAAAGCTTGAATCTAAATTTTTTCATCTACAACCCGTTCTTTAGAAATTGCTTTGTTTACGTTAGGATGCGAAACTCGGCAGCTATTTCTATTTCGGGAGCCAAAGAGAATTCTGCATTTAATGACACTATGCACACATTGCTTGACCATCGACGCACCTGGCCGACAAGTCTAATGAACATCAGATCTAATGACATTTTCTATTATGGAAAGATTTCTTGAATATTCAAACCGCTAGACAAAAATAAAGACACACACACACACACACACAGGATTCTGAAATCCGGGTAGATACTTATATTTGCGATAAGTGATTCGTTTATTAGAATAAAAAGTTTAACAAATGTAATAAACATGAAATGCCTATTCATTTTAATATTGATATATAGGCAATTGAATGACGAAGTGGAAAAATTCGGTGTAATGTGTTTCGTCCTTTAGAACAGTGGTCACCAACCGGTGATTCATGGACCACTAGTCGTCTGTGAAAACTATGATGGTCCGTAGAAAAAATTGAACATTATTTAATTTTTTATGAAGCTTCAAATTAAAAAAATGACGAGTAACAAAACGTATTATGAATGGTATGTATGCTAAAGACCTTATGTAATCTCGAAATAAACACGAATACACAAGTTAACAAATATGACATCATCCAGCCATAGTATAACTTTACATGACTTGCAAAATCATGTTCAATACTTGTTACTGAATAGTTTCTTATCGTTACTGTTGATAACTAGTTACTAGATAGTTTACTAGTATAATTTTCTACAAACACGGCATAGTAACGGAGTAATAGCGGGATCTTCAAGAATTGGTTTACGCACCAGATACAAATTCATAAGCATTCGTACTCGAAAACTATTTTTGAAAAATATTTTTAAAAAAAGCAAACTTTTTAGAGGACTGGATCATGTACTGATGGAAGAGGGCGATACTGAAGTGGTGGGAACGCCTGAATTTTACATTTTGAAATGTAAGCTTTTTTCAGATTGCCTGGATGCACAGACTATCCGATATCATTGGGTTTTCCTACGCTTTCGTTTTTGTCTTTATGTTATTTTGTCTTTTTTAAGAATTCCACATTTTTAAATGGAATCCGAAAGTTATTCCTGATTTTATTTTCTTGCTCTGTAGCTGTCGTCGTTTTTTGTTATCGATTAATAGTAACATAAATAAAAGTTTAAGAATACAACGAAATTAAATTTTGAAAAAGTTGAAAACTTGATCTCTGACGAAGCTTTAATAAAGTGAAACATGTTAGATTGAGATCTGTTTCCTACTTGCTTTTTATCCTATCATTTTGTCGGATTCCTATGCAAACTTGATCCATATTTAACCTCCTACTCATATATATATATATATATATATATATATATATATATATATATATATATATATATATATATATATATATAAGAAAAATAACCTTGCACCAATTAAAAGTGCATAAATTATTTTAATTCTGTATAAAAAGATGACGAGAAAATAGAACGGTCAATTGCTGATATTTTCTGGCGAGTGGATGGAGTGATTGCCGGACGGTCTGTCTACAAAACCCACGAGTCTGAATGCTGAAGGTAATATCAATCAGCTAAGTGATAAATTTTATATTTACATTAATCCTATATATATATATATATATATATATATATATATATATATATATATATATATATATAAATTTCTGTATATGAGAAGATGAGAGATGTTATATATATATATATATATATATATATATATATATATATATATATATACGGTGGACAGAAAATTACTGTAACAGTATTTTATACATATATTATGTATGGAGAAGGAATACGCATACACATACTACCAAAAACACATACGCACATATAATGCACAAAATGGAGATATGTCTAAGAAGATACGGGGGTCATAAAAAGATAACGAAGACCTCCTTCCCTCATCCTTTCTCTGACCAATTCCAATTGTTTTATTACACCTTAAGCAGGAGAATACTTTCTCCACCAGTCCAAGAAAAAAAATTCGGGTGGCTATTACACACAAAAGACAATGGTTAAACATCTAAAACATATGGAAAATTAATTCCTTTTAAAAATGTGTGGAAATAACCACTCTTTACTTGATGAAGATCACGAGACCGGAAACATGTGTAGCAAAAATATGGAAAATAAAGTATAACATATATTTAAAAAATTCCACATTATAACCCAAAACGTTTGCGATTTGTCTCTTCTCTTTAATATATATATATATATATATATATATATATATATATATATATATATATATATATATATATATTATATAAAATTTTTGTATATGGGAACACTGTTAGATGAATGTATGTATATACGGTTGACAGAGTATTACTGTAATATTTTTGCAACATATATTTTCAACTTGCAGTGTATTTGAAATTTTAAAACTTGAATTAAATTTTTTATTTATCTGTTTTCTAGATAACTGAAAACGATGGCACGCGCTGAACATCGAATAATGTCGGAACAAAGAATTTTTATTGAACATTGACATTTTAGGAGAAAAATACTTTTTAATTAATAAATATAATATTTCAAAAATCATGAAAAAAAAACAAAAAACATTCCACTCACTTCTGATGTACACGTCAATTAAATATAACTTAAGGAATACTGTATCTTTTGTAATCATTTTCCCCAAGCAAGGCAATAAAGCCACCAAGACACAAGGGGGTTACTGTGTGTGAAAAATATTATTAAAGAGAGGGAGCAATAAAAGGATAATAATTAAAAAGTCTGAAGATAATGATTGACATTGCATTTACATTTTTGAGAATCAAAGTTGACTGGGAAGCAAGAAGCCAGAAGGGAGTTCTTAAGATGAGAATTACAATAGAAGAAACTATTAGCATAGAACTTACGGTTGCCTCTAGTCATTTCAACTGTAAAATCTAGTACTGCGGTTAAATTCATAGAATCTAGAACCAAAGAGGAAAGTACATCAGAACAATTGATGAAAGTATTTATAGAAAATGCTGAGGGAAGCAAAGTTACGACGGTGGGGAAAGTGACTGAGGCCGAGTTAGGATAAATAACATTTAGTTGAAATTTCTTTTGTTTTTACAAAAAATTAGTATAGGTAGTCAAGATAACAATTACCCCTAGACTTGGACAGGTTAAGATTGTAGTGAACGGGGAAACATCGTCATGGGTGTCAGTTCCACGGAGCAGTGGTTCGCGGGAATAAGCTTTTTGGGTGTGTCATATTCTCACCAGTGGAATACAGAGGGAATGAGGGTGGTTAGCTGCAATGTGCGTGGCATGGCGGCTTCGAACCGTTAATCAGGACCAAGGAATGCAGTTCGTCCGAGCACTTTCCATGGATGTAGCGATAGAGCAGTGAGAGACCTACCGTATCCCGTCTGTGAGAGAGGGGCTGCTGGGTGGAAAACAATTTGTGACCCGCAAGGGCGTGGTGACATTTTTGGATTCTATCGAGACTGGAAAGTGAGGACTGGGCAGCTCCACCCCACATATGACCGCACTACTCCATTTTAGGCCTGATCTGACAGAGCATAGCACGAGGAGCCTGGGGCGGTACATGATTTTTCCTGCATCTTTAGCGATACATCGTATATACAAGTTCCACTGGTGGTCTGGGGTGCGTTTACCACCCAATAATCACTCAATGCACGGAGCCTTCCCGAGGGGACATTCATTCAACGTGACTGGCGGTAGTTCGGGGTCTGATTGCCGATGATAAAATGTAAGTAGTTTGGTTTTCGAGGCATTGAATGTAACCAGCCAGTTTTTTTTTTCGCAATTGAGATGTTAGAGCTGGATCAGATAAGAGATCAGCTGCCAATCTCTGATCATCACGAGCACTAATATATCGTTGTCTGTCGACATCGATATTCACAAATGGTTTCCTTAGTTTCTTAGGCAGATCATTTATGTAAAGTAAAAAGAGTGTTGGCTCAAGAAGCCACCCCTGGGGGCCCCTGCGTTGATAGCTAGGGTCACGGAGGACTGGCCGTTAACGATTACCTCCAGGGACCTACCATTAGGTAGGACTTTATAAGTGAGAAGTAATTCCATAGCTATTGAGCTTGAGCAGAAAAACTTTTTCGAAGGTCTTCGAAATAGGCAGTAGTTATTGGGGTCTATTTGTTGACCAGGGCCTCACTGATTATATGAGTAATGGTAATTAGGACATGTGGGCCGGACGGGTCGAAACTTATACTGCTTGTCGCGCTGTGCTTATCTAGGTGTTCAACAACATACTTGCTGATTATAGCTTCAGAAAGCTTGCTAATGTTACTGGGGAGGCTGCTGGGTCTATGAAGAGAGCAGGATGAGTGCTCGCCTGCGTTCTTGAAAACCGGGCATACACATGTCTCTTTCCAGAGGTTTGGGAAAGAATTCTCCTTCAAGCTGCGGTTAAATAACTTTGCTAAGATCAGGGATAGTTCAGGATTAATATTCTTAAGGATTTTTGCTTTTGGTGTCTAGAGACTTCTCGCGCTGTAATGGAAATATTTTTGAGATTGTGTTGAGTGAAACATTTGGGATGCGTGGAAGGGGATAAACTTTGTCATCTTACGTTGAATTTAAGGCGAAGAGCATCGCCTTATCTGTCGAGGACGATATAACTCCGCTTTGAAACTATTCATAATTTGGTTGGAGATCTTCCAGAATTCTCCGGGTCCAATTTGTTTTCAACCTTTGCCTGTACCGCTTGTGTATAACTAAACTTTGCATTTTCCAGAATTTTCTTGCTGCGATTACGGGCAGTTCTGAATGTAGTAAGACACAAAATACACCACCCCTTGCCATAGATATTGTAGTGGTTATGGTGAGATACAGCGTATTCAGGGGTGAACCAATGCTGGCTGTTCGGATTTCTTTGAATTTCGGGGGGGGGAAACCTTTCCATTCTAGAAAGGATCCATTCAGGACGAGGATAGCTGTTTAGGAAGCAGCATGTTTGAAGAAAGTCGAGAGGGGATCTTCCATAATATAAGATCTAAAGCTGTCCCAGTCTGTCTTCGTGTAGCCAAAAATCGTTCTATCGGATGGCAAATCAGGGGATGCTTTTGGTTTGGCATCACTTTTAACACTGACTAGGGAATTCTCTGATGTGTCCAGTGGATAGTGATAAAACATTTGATAAGCATTTTTCATGGCAGAATCTGAAGAAAGGTCGTGGAGGTTTGCTTGATATCCCTTTGCGTCAGGGACGCAATGGATTCTTCGATGATCAGAGCTAGTTCATAGTCAGTCAGTTATGTTATACTAGAACATACCTATTCTATTGTAAATAGACTCTCCAACATATAATAAGTAGTAGTAGTAGCAGTCGCAGGGGGTCAGTGAGTTGGTGAGTCAGTCGATGTCGGACATTAAAGTATCAACCACCACAACTAGATTGCTGCGTCATTAACTATTATTTCAAGTTCCTAACGTTTTGTACGTCGAAACTTTTTTAGGACCGACTTAGTGAAATACAAGACTCCACTGTGAAAACTACTCTACAACAGCGTGATACACGCGTAGGCAATCATGTATCTTTCGATACATGACTGACGAGGCAGATTATTTTCCCGTAGTAGGTTGCCATTTCTTTCTGCGGTGGACCAGTTGCCATCCATGGCTATAGAACCTGGCCTGTCCTGCTATTTACCCATAGCTGGTGGGTAACAAGAAGAGGTTTCATACCTTTCCCAAGGGTATTAGCACGTAAGCAAATAGTTCATAGGCGATGGCGAAATCTCTGCGATATCCACCTTCTTAATCTCTTTTGCTCGAGTGGACTTTAGCAACTCTTTGTGGTTGATATTGAAGTCACCACATATGAGTGCTAGCAGAGGAAAATTAAGTCAGGATATTATCAATTCTCTATTCGATGGAAAATTAATCTCCCATCGTTCCGAGAATGATAGAGAGTGAAAACTAATGTGATACTATAGATAAATGTCACGCGAAAGCACATATATGGGAGATCAAGGCCCTCACATTTTGCGTCCATGCCACAGGAAAAATCCATCCTTAATATAGGCACCGAATCCGTGGCAGTGGCGATTTAGGTCGTCGTGTTTGGTTATTAGAGGTGAGTGACACCTGCAGTGTGACTGAGGCATTCATACTTATTCTAGACAGAAACAGGAAGTCGCGTTTGAACTCAACTCAACAAGTTTCCACTTCTGGAAAGTTGTAATAATGATCCCCTACCACATTGGTCTAGAAGATGCTAGACATGGGATCTACTTATTTGAGTTTGGGTTTGCTAATTTTGATCATTTAATCGATTTCAATCGTGTGGATTGTATTTTGTTTGGTGGAAGACTAGCAGGTAGTGAGCTAGACCTCACACACACACACACACACACACACACACATATATATATATATATATATATATATATATATATATATATATATATTAGACCATGCGAATATGCACAGTGAAAAGGGGGATTTTTTTTCCTTTTCACTGTGCATATTCGCACGGTCTAAATAAAATATATATATATATATATATATATATATATATATATATATATATTTTTTTTCCCCTCATCCCTTTAATCTTTTTCATTTTAAAGTTTTAATTGTATGTAGGGTTTGTGTGTGATATATAATATATATATATATATATATATATATATATATAAACACACATATATATATAATATTTATTCGAAAATTAGAACATAAATATGTTATAGAATTACTACAAAAATAGTCATTTTGTTTCAACACTTCTGGTGTCTTATCAAGGGATTATGTTGTTACATTTGTGTGTGTGTTCAGTTTTTGTTTTCTTTTATTCATTTCACTCCAAGTAAAACAGGAATGCCACTAGTACGCAGGGGGGGGGCTACAGAAAAGACTGAGTATAGAGAGGATTAAGGAAAGGACAAAAGATGAACGGATTCAAGAAGATAGGGGATGACGTTTGGCGTTGCATTTAAATTTTTGAAGATTGTAGTCATCATGGGAGTCAGAAGGGAGTTCTATAGAAGGGAAGTGTAAGAAACTATTGGAGTAGAAGTTACGGTTGCATTTAGCTATTTCAACAGTAAACGGGTGGGAACTAGATGCCAGTCTAGTAGCACATTTAAATTCGCATAGTCGGAGCACCAGGGAAAAAAAAAACAACTCGTCAAAGCAGTTGCAAAGAAAATATTTGCAGAAAAGACAGAATGAGAAAGTGAGTGAAGTTGAGATGCCAGGTCAGGATCGATTACATTGCAAATGCTTCTTTGGATTTTGTCAAGAAGCTCGAGAAGGAATTGCAAATTTTATTAATGCGGGGAGTGAAATCATTGGCATAGTCAAGTAAAGTCTTTTCTGCTAGGGGTCATTTTGTCAACTTTTCGGAAGATGACCTAGCCAAGAATTTATCAGTATCGCTTCTAAATATTCTTCATTTTTTTCCCCATTAAATTCATTCTTCATGAAATTTATATCTTATACCCCCAGTTGATTTACAGATAAATTTAATTAGTTTTATATTATATGAAAAGAAAAAAAAAGTCACACTAAACTTTAAATTATGATTTTTAGAAATAAATATTTTTTTTTAGTAATGGCGATTCGAGTTATTAATGTTACTGTGAAAGGTATAAATCCATTTTCATCTAGATACTCATTAAATAGCGGAACAGACTGACGGTGCTCTCTTGCTTTTGGGTTAAAATCAATCTAGGAGAAGAAAATCTTTTAGATTCAAACCGGAGAAGGGATGTTTGTATCAAACTGTGCACTATTTTCCTGCTGTCAGTTCTTCGGGAAAATTTGCTTCCCAACAATTTTTCCCCAACCCCTGACCAAAATGTACTCCCTCCGGACAAAATTTGTCCCCTCGGCAAAAAACGAACCCCCCAAAAAATCTATAAATAAAAAAAAAAAAATAAAAAAAATGAAAAGTTATAATCAGAACAAGATTAGGATCTTTCTCTTTTATGTCCCGTGTCCCTTCAGGACTTGGACGATCATGGCTCTGGACAGCTTCCTATTGTTCGCAGTAATGTTTGCCACCTTGCTATCTTTCTCATTCTCTGTTCTGCTCTTCATTTTTGCAAGCTCGTTCGGTAGGTGACATGGTGTTTCTCTTTGACTCTCTTGCCTCCACAATGTCCTGTGAGTGTTAAATTCTCCAATCCCTCTTACCTCATTATGCATCTTAAAATTTTCAACTCTTTCTTATTCTAATTTGTTTCCATTTTAAAACTTTCTCGTTGTTCACATGCTCCGTCCATGGTATTCTCAGCATCCTTCTGTAGAAACACATTTCTGTTACTTCAAATCTCCTTTTTATCTGTGAGGCTACCCGTCCGAACAATTTACGTAATGATGTATGATCTTAGCGCCTCAGAGAACAAAACAACACACGAAACAAAAGACAGGAATTCTCATACAGATGACATATCACCAAAAATTAAGACGCACACGTGTGTCTCAACATTAACCAAACCAGATCTTGTTTTTCACCATTCATATTAATCACAAGGATCTCAAGAAGCGGAGGTAATAGAAGAAGTAAAATTAAACACTTTAATTTATTTCGTCTATGGTATCTCGACTTTACAAATTTAAGTGCAGTACTAGTTTGGCAATTTTACAATTGAAGTGGCTAGATGTAACCGTAAGTTCTATGTTAACAGTTTCTTCTCTCGAACTTATTCTTTTTTGGAACTCTCTTCCATTTGTTTTTTTACTTTCCAATCAAATATGATCTCCCAAAAATTTAAATGCAATGTTTTCTTCTGTTTTCTTAATTTCTATTTTTTTCTTCATTGTTTTTTCTCCTTAATAATATATTTTCTGTTTACGCATTCTTTCACGCTCAGTAATGCCTTGTATCTTAGTGGCTTTAATACCTTGCTTGGGGTAGACTTATTTTTTTTTAATTTTGGAAGTCATGATATGGATATAAAACAAAGGTGAGGGTGTAATCGTTGGATTTCTTTGAACTATAGACGAATGAATTTATGAGTTAAGATCCAAAGTAACTGCAATGTATTAATAGTGAAATCAAAACAGTTGACGATGATATAAACATCGAAATACTTACAAAACCAGCATTAGGTAAAAAAAATAATACTTTGTCAGTGCTTGGCATTAGGAGCGTTCAATTTTCACTAGTATCGTTCAAAATGATCGCTTTTGCTTATATTGGAACAAGGCACATTTTTAAAAAAGTGTCTGAATTGGTTCAATTCTGTTTATTGATTTTCTCAATGACGACAGAAGAAAATAAACCATATTTTTGCCATCTTATTCTTCTATGTCGAATGATCATAGCTCTCCACAACTTCCTATCCTTTGTAGTTCTTAGCAATGTTTGTCTTCTTACTGTTCCACCTAGTCCCTGTTCTATCATCCATTTAAACAAACTCCCTAGGCAGGTTACTCTCTGTATTCATCAGTGCCTCTTGCCTTCAGAATGTCCTGTGAGTGACAAATTTCCCAGGCCTTCTTTTTAGATTATATGTCCCAGAAATTTCAACTTTTTCTGATTCTAAGTGTCATCTATGTTTTCATTTTTCTTAAAATTTTCTCGTTAGGTACATGTTCCGTCCATGGTATTCTCAGCATCCTTCTGTAGAACCACATCTCTGTTGCTTCAAGTTTCTACTTCATCTGTGAGAAAATTGTCCTGCTTTCACAGTCATAGGGGAGGAACTGATATTCGACTCAAAGGCAAAAATTTCAGTTTATGGAGAAGGTAACGTAGCTTCATACTAGAGAGTTTACTACTGAAGGATGTTTAACTTCCAAAGATCCACTGATCTTTCCTGTACTGGCCGTAACAGCTCAGTGGGGGAAAACCTGGGCGGTGACATTCAATGCCTCGAAAATCAAACTAGTGACTTTCCATCATCACCTACCAGGCCCAGATGTTTCCCTGATCACAATGAACGGACGTTCCCTAAGACACCTTGGCTTGAGATCCTATTGGAACTTAGACTCAAACAAGTCCTCAAGGGGAACTCGTATATCACTAAAAATGCGGTAAAAATAGTCGATTTCTTGGACCGCTCCAGTAAGTACCCGACTCTACTTTCTATCCTCTACCTTCTCAAGATCCAGATCAGGACGAAAATTTAGTACTGCTGCCAGATATGGCGAGGAGAAAACGAGACGTAAATCTTTCACAATTAAAATTACAATTTATTGAGATCTTGACTTTTTTCAATTAATCTCAGTTTGTGTGTATGTATATGTATATGTATATGTGTGTGTGTGCGAAGCCTCGTAAAGCCTTCAACGGAACCTGGAACTTAAACACTCGTCTGCAAAATCTGGTAAGATTGTCCAATTACTCTCTGGAGCGATAGAAGGTCTCATCAATTCACAATTGAATTTTCCAGATGTAACCATTCTATCCTAACGGTTTCTTTTTCTCACTTTTCTCTTTCGTGAAACTTTTTTCCGGCTCCATGCTTTCCAGAAAACTTTGATCTTGAAAAATTTAAATGCAATGTAAATCGTTATCTGCTGTCTTTTTGATTACTGTTCTATTGTTTTCACTCTTTAATAATGTTTCTCCTTTTTTTCCTTTCACACTCAGTAATCCTCTTGTGTCTTAGTGGTATTAATACTTTCTATAGTGTGATATGATTAAAAAATGTATTTGTCTAACGGTTTTTCTCGTGTGTTATCATCATTACATCATTAGGCCTCTTAATTCCTTGGTGAACATAGGTCCGCAACAACAACTCTAAAACGGACGCGGTTCCTAGCGATCTTCTTCAGCTCGGATCATGTCGTGCCGGCTGCCTTCCCCGGGGTGGGGGAGGGATTTCACCAGTAGGCATCATACACTCCACTTTGAAGGACTCTTTCGCGGCCATGTTGTTGTTTGAAGACCTGTTGAGCTTGGTTCCGTCCTGATGGTGTGTCGCCTTTTGGAAGCGCGGATTGAGTGCCTCAACGACCACAGACCTATGTGGGAGGGGGCTTCGGCCCTTAGCAGGACCAAGCAGGTTTCTCGTGTAATTATATAACCAGGTCCACAGATACTCACATCTTGGTGTCAACAATGATTAAAGATCGAATCACGGATCTCTACCCTCGGCAGGTGTCACCTCAGACCGACTCTGCATCTGGCTTCCTTGGATTGGCGTGAAGTTGAGTGCAAAGCATATTTCGACATTAATATTGTAAACGTGGCATTTTCCCATTCAATTCTAGCGTGAAGGAGTTAATTTAGGAAAGGGTCGAACCGAATTTTAGAAATCTGAATCGATTTTTAAAAGAGTTTAATTGGCAGATTTTGAAAGAATGTTCATTATATTTTTGCAGATTTAATTTTACAGAAGAGTGAGAACCAGCGAAATATTATAAGACATACAGAAGCTTCAGGAAAAAAAAACCTTTAGGAAAAAGGAAAAAAATAGCAGAAAAAGTAACATTCGTGATAGATTTAATATGATTCGTTTCATGTTTGAAGTTAATGTCCCTTTGCACAGATCTCTGGTAAGTAATTCACTCGTTTGATTCTCTTGTGAAAACAGCAATAAAACGAGTCAATCAATTGGTTAGATGACGCACATATATATATTTTCCATACATCGCTGGATTTATCTCATGTTTTTCTCTTCTATCTAATTCTACTCATCCCTGTCTGCGTCTCTATGGCAATTTACCAAGGGTAGTTAAGATGAGGTACAGCGCCGAAAGCATGGGTTACCAGTGAGGATCGAACTCACTATTTGGTCGTAATTGATATAGAGAGGCAAGTTTTCTAACCATTACACCACGTCAAAGAGCCCTGGTCTGGCTCTCTGACTCTATATATATATATATCAATCCATCTGTTCATATCCCTACTCTCTCTCTCCCTCCCCCTCTCTCTCTCTCTCTCTATATATATATATATATATATATATATATATATATATATATATATATATATATATGTATCTTAATTCCGATTCAAAAAAAAATTTGCTCTGTTTAATGTTAAACATTGAGCGCTCTTTTGTGAGTCAGTTTTAACATATTTCAAATTCTATGCTTTGTTAATAGGACACGCCTGGATTATACCAACAGATTACTACCACTACCTATATATATATATATATATATATATATATATATATATATATATATATATATATATATATATATATATATATATATATATATATATATATATAAATGGACAAAAGTCCGACAATTATTTTAAGACATTTTTATGTTTATACATTCTTTTCATTTTCATTGATACAAATATTTAAGTAAATGCTCTGTTTATAATAAACAGTATTAAACCGGCCTGAATGTCTGAGAAAATTTTTTCAAGCTAAATGACGGTTCCGTATAGGATACAGGTTCGAATCCTGTCGGAGGACGAATATTTTCCGTGAAAATTTCTCGGACATTCAGGCCGGTAAATGTTGTTTAATACTGTTTATTATAAACAGAGCATTTACTTAAATATTTGTATCTATAAAAAGAATGTATAAACATAAAAATGTCTTAAAATATATATGGAATTCGTAGGTGAAAATGGCCATTTCCTGGGGTATCTTAATTCCGATTCAAAAGAAAATTTGCTCTGTTTAATGTTAAACATTGAGCGCTCTTTTGTGAGTCAGTTTTAACATATTTCAAATTCTATGCTTTGTTAATAGGACACGCCTGGATTATACCAACAGATTACTACCACTATATATAATATATATATATATATATATATATATATATATATATATATATATATATATATATATATATATATATATATTGTGTGTTTTTTGTGTATATATATATATATATATATATATATATATATATATATATATATATATATATATATATATATATATATATGAAACTTGAAGCTACAGTGGTGTGTTTCTACAGAAATATGCTAACAACACCATCAACTGGATATGGGAAGTTTTAAGGTAAGTACAAACGAAAAGGACTCTTACAGTTATATTCAGAAAAAAAGCAAGTGGAACAGAGGGTAAAAATCGAATAAATTTCCAAATGTGTTCATGTTTGTAAAATGAATGATGGGCAAATATTGGGAGCAATGGCAAGGGACAAAAGTTGCTTACAGCTACAAAGGGGAGGAGGTAGGAGAGAAATATGGTACCCCACGTCCTGAAGATTCATGACGCATAAAAGAAAACCTGTCTGTCTGTCTGTCTATCTATCTATCTATCTATCTATCTATCTATCTATCTATCTATCACACTCTGTTGCTATCTATCACACTCTGTTGCTATCTATCTATCTATCTATCTATCTATCTCTCGCTCGCTCTATCTTAAGCGGTACATGGCTGTTCGTATTCTTCTTAAGACAGATCGCTTACTTGTACGTGAAAAGAATACTAATGATAATGAGAAAGCGAGTGAGAGCGGGTAAAGCGAGAAAGCCAATGAAAAGAACAGAAAGAGAGAGAAAGCGATTTAAAAGGAGAGAAAGATAGAGAACGCGTGAGAGGGAGAGAATGAGAGAGAAAGCGAGTAAGAGGAAAAGAGTGAAAAAGAGAAATAAATTATTCATCGTTTTAAACGATGTCTTGACTCATCATCAATTTGCGCGCTTAACAAAACAAAAAACTCTTTTTGTTATTATTGATTTCTAATTAATAATTTTTTTGTCCCGCGTTACTGTTTTTGTGCACATTTGTAACGTTTTAACAGCAATTAATTCATTTATTTTCAGATCATTATCTTCGGGTCTTTTTTTTCTTTTTACTTTTCATATTTTTTTTTTAACTAGGCATTTTCACTGCTATATTCTCGGGTTTTCCGCAAGAGTATGTTGAAGTCTAGTGCCCTTTAGAAATAGTTAACTACATTTATTCGACAGATTTTGTCGGAGTTAACTCCTCCTTCAGTCCGTTAACCCTTTCACCAGGGGTCTCTCTTCCCTGGCTATAAATAGCCGCTGACCCTTCACCTCTATCTCTTTTTCCTTCAGGATTTCAGCTATCAACCTCGAAATGTAGGCGCTAACAAGGGATAGCGTGGAAACATGCTAAGCACAATACACACACACGCACGCACATACAGAATATTCACACACGCACGCACGCACATACAGAATATTCACACACACTTCGTCCTTTGTACGGTTTCCATGTATTGTAACTTGTTATTAATATATATTTGTATATACATATATTATCGGTCTTGTGTTTTGTTTGCTTTCTTTGCCTTCTTCTTTGGACTTAATCAAAGTCCAACCTTTTTATGTAGTTGGGCTCGGCGGGCAGGAATATCTGAAGCTTACATGCGTTTCTTCTACGTCTGACTTCTATCAACAACATAACAGCCACGGCCCTCTACAATTTGTATAAAAGACACTGCGTTCAAAAACATTCATTTTCTTTTCTTATTACTTTTGATAAAGCACTCCACATAATGTATATTCAAATGTTATATAAAAGGGTTCAGTTTCTTAAGTAAGTTAATTGTAAATTGATCCCCTTACGGAAGTCAAAACAAAATATGTTCAACCACGTGATCTTTTAAAACCCAAATTGATACACTTATGAAAACTAAAACAAAATATGTTCATAAACTTTAAAAAATTGATACAAAAAAACTAAATATGTTCATACCACGTGATTTTTTTTAAAATCCAAATTGATACACTTACGAAAAACTAAAACTAAATATGTTCATACAAGTGATTTTTTAAAATCCAAATTGATTTTTACGAAAACTAAAACTAAATATGTTCATACCAAGTGATTTTTTAAAATCCAAATTGATGCACTTACGAAAAAAACTAAAACTAAATATGTTCATACCAAGTGATTTTTTTTAAATCAAATTGATACACTTTTACGAAAAAAATAAAACTAAATATGTTCATACCACGTGATTTTTTTAAAATCCAAATTGATACACTTACGAAAACTAAAACTAAATATGTTCATACCAAGTGATTTTTTAAAATCCAAATTGATACACTTACGAAAACTAAAACTAAATATGTTCATACCAAGTGATTTTTTAAAATCCAAAAAATTTAAAACTAAATATGTTCATACCAAAAAATCCAAATAAAAAAGCCAAAACAAAAATTTGAATAAAACAAAACTGAAATTTGTAATCTGATGTTCTATTTTGTTTTATATACATTACTATTTTTTTAGAATGGAGTTTTATTAATCCGACAGATTTTGGATTACTGTAAACGTTGAGTAGATACTGGTATTTAATATTCATATTAAACAGTACATTTCTGTATTTTCACCTACCAGCCTGAATGTTCGAGAAATTTTATTCAAGTAAAACTTTCGAGACATATTATTAAAGATACATTTTTCTTTTATAAGGTTTCTCGAACATTCAGGCTGGTAGGTGAAAACACATGAAAATACTGTTTACTATATAAACGGGACATCTACTCAAATACGTTTATCCACTAATAATAACATTTAAATTGCTATAATTATATTACTAGTGGATACTCGTATTTGAGTAGGCGTTTATATATATATATATATATATATATATATATATATATATATATATATATATTGTGTGTATTTAGGCAGCATTTTTTTCATTCATACATGTTTCATTAAATAATATAGACAAGTGTTGTCTATTTATTTTATGTAAATTCTTTTCATAACGTCTGATAAGCTTAATAAAATTATCATTAAAAAGAAGAAAGAAAATCACAATATTGATCCATATTTTTTAATCCAATCTAAGCTTTCGGCTTACATAAGCCATTATCAAAGATGTCAATTACTGTACAAGTGTTCTCTTTGTTGTTGTTAAGGTTGTTCAATTTTTCCTTGCCTATTTCAATTTGAATTTTCACAAGGCTATATTTATAATTCCAACTATTGATAGTATTGTGGGCTGCTGGATCATGTGATTTACATTGTGTGTATTTAGGCAGCATTTTTTTCATTTATACATGTTTCATTAAATAATATAGACAAGTGTTGTCTATTTATTTTATGTAAATTCTTTTCATAACGTCTGATAAGCTTGATAACATTATCATTAAAAAGAAGAAAGAAAATCACAATATATATAACTTTATGCGGTGGGGAGTACACTAACACTGATCTATTTGCATTATCATCGAGGCACATTTATGTGACGTACTCTATGCTTGCCCACAATTACTGCAGATATACACGTGACGTCACAACAAAGTGCTGGAAATGGTTTTGGATGTAGTCAGTACACAGTGTGAAACAGCCAACAAACAGCCTGTAACGGCCAGAGAATCTAAGAGCCGTTTTCACAAGGAAGCTGAACGCCGTGTGCGAAAGAGCCAAATAAGTCCAAAACATGACACTCCTGAGTGAAACCCGTGATTGGAGAGTGTTAGTTGATCTTAGAGCACCTCTTCAATTTCCGGTACACAACATTCAGACAGACGCACGCCCAGACATCGTAGCGTGGTCTGATTCAATGAAGTGTCTCCTCCTAGTAGAATTAACGGTTCCATGGGAGGAGAACAGGCAAAAAGCGGACGAGTGAAATAAAAACCGCTATGAATGGATGCGATCCGACTGCGTGGAAAAGAGATGGTCGACCTATTGAGGTCGGGTGATGTGGGTTCCTTGGCTGGTCAATCGTTTCCTTCCTTTTGAAAGTGGGCATCAGTGGCCGAGATCTAAAGCGGGCTTCACATCGTCTCCAGAACATAGCTCCATAAACATCGAGCTGGATCTAGTTAAACAAAGTTAAATAAAACTATGCTCGCAGCACAATGCTACTTCCGGCGTGAAACACATGTGTTTACCTTCCTTTCTGTGTCATTGATAATGGTCCCTACGAGCGCATTGTGTATTGGTTAACGATCAACAGCAAAGGCTTTTAACACAATGTTGAAAATCTCAGCTGCAGTTTTAAAAAGAAATGACAAAAACAATACTCTGTCCAGTGGCAAAAGCTGCTGGTAGTGTTAGGGGTGGCAATACTGCCTTAGCCACCGAAACTGTGTTACTTCTAGTTGGCGGCTGACGAGGGAAGGGTATACATGCTTTCACACGTTGAATATAGGAAAAAAAAAATTAAACTATATTTTAATTTATTTTTACCTACCATCCTGAAAATTTTCTTTAACAATTTTTCTCGAACATTTTTCTTCAATAAGCTTTCTCGAACATTCAGGCCGGTAGGTAAAAATAAATAAACTGTTTATTATGTAAACGGAGCGTTTACTTAAATACGGGTATCCACTACTGATAATGTTTAAAGTGATAAAAAATATATTACTATCAATTAAGCACTCCAGAATTCGAATTATAAAACAAGTATTTTTATTTATTTATTTTTTTTTTTTACATTTTTAGAAATCGCGTGATATGAACATATTTTGTTTTGGTTGTCCTCAGGGGAAAAACTTACAATAAATTTGCATATAAAACTGGACGTCTTTATTAACTTTTATAAAAATTAATAAATCTTTTGTTAGATATTTGTGCTACATTTATAGTGATAAAAAACTGAAAAAAAGTGATTAATTCTGGTGGCACTGAACTAGAACCCTACCTTTAAAAAAAAATCCTTTTCTTTTTGTCTCCTATTCCATAATAAAACTGGGAAGTCACAAAACTGGGAGCCAAATTCTCATAAATTCATGTGAGAACATATGAAACAGCAACTCAATATCGATTGTTTTCAAGAAATGGCTTTTTTTATCCCCTGTTATAGACAAAAATTAACAAGTTTACGGGGCAATTGAGGAAGATTCTCAAATCCCGTTGTGTTAACCATTGTATACAGACGAACACGCCGGTTAATTTTCCCTTCTAAAACTATTTTCTCTGTACATAGGTTTCTATATACTGTTAAATTTAACAGCCACTTTTATTTTATTATTTTATTACTGCAGGTTACCCCCGCCAAAAAAACGAAAACAAAAAAAAACAGGAAATTTAGTACAATTTATTTAATTGTTGGAATTTTTGTTAGTGTTATTTGTAACAACAGCAGAGTCTAGAAATTTAGTAGCTTAAGACAGGACAAAAACACTAATATTAGATGTGGGGCGTTCAAACTAAAAATATTTATTTTCTTTATATGTTACATTATTTACATTATTCGGAATGTCATCCTCATCTTCCTTGCCATATTCACAACATTTCGGCCGTTTTAGGCTCCTTCTTCAGGTGAGTGGAATTCTGAATCGAACCCTTTATTGCATTCATCGGAGTTGATTGTTCTAGTTCCACTTATTTTTCTTTAACTCAACTCTCCAAGTTTTTGGTTCACCATTGCTGTAGCCGGGTATTGAATTCATAACTCTTTGAGTCTAGTCACTGGATCTAACCACCTCCTCCTTTATCTACTGGGCGAGGTGTTCTTTGAGGACATCTGTGTATGAATTTCTGGGACTTATAAAACTAATGTCTCACCAACTATTTTTACGAATGCTCATATTGTAATTTTTCTGTTATTATTATTGCATATTTTTTAACAGAGTTTATATTGCAAGTTTTTGTTTTTATTTATTGATTTCCCTAGTATTCCTTATTACTGGTTCCCATATTGTATTCATTTCTATGCTTGGTCGGTTTAGGAGATTTATGTGGCCTAGCATATGTGCTGATTCCTTAGATTTTCGTATTTTCCAGTGATGTTCACTGTCTATTATTTCAACCTCATCCCACAAGGAGCAGTGATCTGCCTTTTCCATCCATATGTGGTTAGATACGCCTAAGTTTTCTATTTCCCCTCGTGTTGCCGCTTTACGATGTTCTTGCAGTCTTACCTTACGGGGGCGGCCTCTTTGCTTAACTTTTGGAAGGCACTTTAGCTTTCCCAAATCACCTTCGGATTTCGCTGTCGCACTTTTATATGTTACTTATTTTTTTCATCAGAGAGTAAATCTAAAATTTCTTATTTCTTTTGTTGGGCACCCTGTAGTTTAAGACAATTTTTATTAATGTTGCTTTTTATCGCAACACTCATGTAATCTTCATGCTCCAGAAATTTCAGCTGTCTCTTTCTGATGCTACGTATAATTGGCCATTTTGTCCCCATTTTCTGTAAAAGTTCGTCGTTGCTCATGTATTCAGTCCATGGTATTCTCAGTATCCTTCTGTAGAATCACATTTCTGTTGCTTCAAGTCTCTTCTTTATCTGGGATGAAACGGTCCATCATGCACTGCCATATAGGAGGATCAATATTACATAACAGCTCAATAATAATTTCTTTGTTTATAACGAAATTTCTTCTGTTTCTTAATACTCTGATTAACTTTTGGAAGGCATCGTTAACTACCCCAATGCAACTTTGGATTTCGTTGTTGAACTTTCCATCCTTTGTTAAAACACTTCCTAGAGTTTAAATTTTTCTAATTTGCTTACTTTTGGTGTATCCAATTTGTAATTCGTATGTTGGGCTTATTCTTTTGCAAACAACTATACATTCTGTCTTCTTGTAGTTGATGCTTAGTCCTTTCTTCTTTCTTTCCTTTACTACTTTCTGTAGGAGTAAAGGAAGCTTCCTTTCTGTGACTGCTATCAACACTGTGTCATCTGTTAATCCTTTAATCTTCTAAGAATTGCTTCATTTTAAAGATCAACATCAGTAATTCTATTAAGCCATATAAAACGCCAGCATGGAATGGTGCTTGAATCAATAAACAACACGATTATAGCCAAATGACATAAAGCATTGATATATGTCCACAGGTAGTTTATCAGAGATATATTTCTGAGAAATCAAGATTTGTGTTTGTTTAACGGCATATCAACTCCTTATGGGTCATTTAATAACGAAAATTAATTGAAATATTTTGAACACAATTTTATGGCTTCCACTACAGATAAAATGTATTGTTGGTCATTTTGCTATAAAATGCATTGTTGGTATTTTTATATAAATTTTGGGACGTACGGTGGCCGTTAATAATTTAGCATAACCCAAGACTTCAATGTTAAGATAAAACAGGGTTTAATTACAACCGCAAATAAATACTTAACAAGAAAAAAGAATTAAAAGTCAATCAAAGATAATTAACCATTTTAGTGCATACATTGTTAGTAGCGCGGTTCGGCTTAACATTCGGTAAATCCTAAATCAACACCCAAATCATCGACACACAATAATTCACACTAATTTGACTAGATAGTTCCACTCAAGAGCCACACAATAATCACCGCAGTCAGTAGCCTGACACCGCTATTTATACATCTGGCGGAAAACATATATTCATTAATCCAGTGTCCTGCTTGAACCTCGCTGTCAGTAGTTACTCATGTTCTTCCTATATGACAATAAATATGTATTTTTTTTATACTTGCATAGTGTTTTGTTTTTGAGGTGGTTCACTCGTTGCCCATAACTGGGATCCTAACAGGTGTTACCATCCCGGGTCAGGGTGAACCTGGGAACAACAGCAGTTAAGAATTGGATGTACACTCCTCAAAACATTCAATCTTCCGATCGGAGGCTTTGCTGCCGGATGTAGTTTATCGTCATACCCAGGATTATCAGAGAAATCAAGAAAGTGGGAACCTAATGACTGAATTCCATAATGGAGACATATTGCTTGACATAATGTAGACAGACATCTCACTATACAAAACTAGTTCCATTACATCATCACCGATAGGACGATGACCTCTCACCAATCACGATGAAAGGATGTCCCGAACAGAGAAGCCATGTGCCTTGAGCGAATATTGAACCTAAAACTCAACCCAAACCTCAAGTTGAAATAAATAAACTGTTTAATATGTAAACGGAGCGTCTACTCAAGCACGGGAATCCACTACTGATAACGCTTAAAGTGATAAAAAATATTGCTATCGATTAAGCACTTCAGAATTCGAATTATAAAACAATTTTTTTTTTTTTTACATTTTTAGAAATCGCGTGATATGAACATATTTTGTTTTGGTTGTCCTGGGGCGGGGGGCAAAACTTACAATAAATTTGCATATAAAACTGGAATTCTTTATTAATTTTTATAAAAATTAATAAATCTTTTGTTAAATATTCGTACTTCATCTATAGTGATACAAAATTGAAAAAAGTCATTATTTCTGGTGGCACTGAACTAGAACCCTAACATTTAAAAAAAATTATTTTCTTTTATGTCTCCTATTTCATAATAAAACTGGGAAGTCACAAAACTGGGAGCCAAATTCTCATAAATTCATGTGAGAACATATGAAACAGCAACTCAATATCGATTGTTTTCAAGAAATAGCTTTTTTTATCCTCTGTTATAGACAAAAATTAACAAGTTTACGGGGCAATTGAAGAAGGTTCTTCTGTTAAACACTGTATACAAAAGCTACTAAAGATATTGGAAACAAAAATGAGCAGTTCCTTGTACCGCTTCAGTAAGTACCTGACTGCTCGTGTTATCCCCTACAAGAGCTAGATCAGGCCTGAAATGGAATACTGCTGCCATATATGCAAAGAAGCTGCCCAGTCTTTATTTCCAGTTTCGATAGGGCCCAAAAGTGTCTCCGCGTCCTCGTGGGTGACAAATCATTTTCCTTTCTCATAGACAAAACGTCGCAAGCCTCTCGCTGTTCTATCGCTATTTACATGGAAAGTGCTCAGACGAACTACATTCCTTTTAGTTCCACCAATTCTAACCTTCACGGCTAAAACCTGCTGCGCACATTGTAGCGAATCACTCTTGTTCCCATCGTATTCTATTGATGAGAAAGATGTTCCACTTGAACAGCTTCTTTTCGCGAACCACTACTCTGTGAAACCGTCTCTCAAGAGGACGTTTTCCCGATCACTACAATCTTAACCTATCCAACTTTGGGGTTAAGCGTTATCTATTCCACATAGCCGCATAAGTTGTACTTCTTACTCTATAACCCTCTACTTCGAGTGGCTCTTAGGGCTTATACAGTGTGAACATCACTGTAAAAAAATTATGTTGAATTTTTGACAGTCACGCTTCTTGTAAAATAAAATATTGTAATAATTCGCTCTTTGCTCAAGCATTAGCTCGAGTATATTAACCTTTTCGTGAATGGTTTTACGTCTAGCCGAAGGTACTGCATATATATAATGTGTAAAACCACATAGTGGGGAGGATTTTGTTTTCACGGTTAGAAATGGCTTCGAGCGAATGAAGCGCGTAGCTCTTAACGGGGAACATTTTTCTTCGGATCTTTAGGACTGGCGTTAGATAATCACAAAGAACTGTACCAAACAACATAAACTACATCACTTGAAGACTACCAACAGTAGTAACGACTAAAATGGATATAACATTTAACTCGAATAGAAAATAATGACATACTCAAAGTGTTGACGTGCCACACTACTTCAAAGAATTGTTTAGGAAGGAGGCCTACTCCACTAGTACTGACAGGAGCAATAACAGTTACTGTACTTGAGAAACTTATTTTTTCTGAAAAAATTGTTTTTAATTTATAGATTGCATATTGGCTGTTCGGGTAATAAATGCTAAGTGTTTCCTTATAAGGAAACGGCTAATATGACCATTAGCCAACTTTCAGCATTCAGTTAGAAATGGAGTGAAGTTAGGGTCATGCGAAAGTTTGTATTTAATACTCTATTTTCAATTAACGGTCCTCCTTCGATCGCCAAAGTTAAGCAGTGTCAAGCCCAGTCAGTACTTGGATGAGAACTGCTTGGGAACACAGAGTGCTGTAAGTTATCTCCCACAATCTGAAATTTATATCAGTTTTAAATGACCCCAAAATAGTTGATAGACCATAAAAAATAAATCGGTCCTTCTTGTTCGATCACCGAAGTTAAGTCATTACTTAGATGGAGGACTGTTAGGTAACATCGAGTACTGAAACCGACCTTCTTCAACCCGAAATATGTTTCAGTACTAAGTAACGCACAAAGGATGGAAGCCGTAAAAATAAATCAATCAGCCAATAAATCAACTGTTTCCCAATTCACAAATGTTTAATTCTTTCTATTGTGGAGCCACTCAAGATAGATAGGGTTACTGTAGTACGAACGTAAAAGATGGAAGTAGGACTAGAAGATGATGTAGCGACAGAACAATATCTTTTAATATTTTTTCTCAAGACCCACTTGAACCTATAGTTAAACTTCCGGGGCACAATTAGATAATGATGATCAAAACAAGACTAAAGATAAGAGTATACTATATATGATTTATTTATTAACAGAAACAAAATAATTTATTAGAATTTGTAATAAAAAGATAATAATTAAAATTCTTAAAAAAATATTTATTTATTTTTCTGATAATTATAATTTAAAATTTAACGACGTTTTTTTTTTTAGAATATTTTCCTTATATATTATGTATACGTTTGTACGAGGATCCAGACTGAGCAAGACCAATCCCAGAGACCTCAACGGTGGAACAAGCGGATGACAATTACAATAAATCTCAACAGTTGAAGCAGTTGATGAAGAAGGCTACGCATAAAGGACATGCTCAGAAGGCGCCACTGGAAATTATAACAGAGTCAGCAGCAGTGCGTTGCAGTTTCGTAAATGGATTCTACACGTTTCATTTCATATATGTGGCAGAGGAAGTTCATGAAATCAAGTGTGTGGACCATTTCCTAACAAGTTCAGTTCCACATTAAACAAATTCATTCACGCTATTGGCATTTTCCTTTGATTGTGTTTAAGCTCCAAATCTTTTTGGGAGCATGTTTTAATGAAATTGGAAGCATCTAAACTTGAACCTGTACGTTGGCGACGAATTTAGTCATCAATGCTATCATCATAAAAGAAGCGATCAGCAAAGAAGAAATTAAGTTCTCTGATACGAGATAAAACTTATGTCGTTTATATATTTTAACAATGATATCCTCGTATTAAAAAATTAATACTTAAGATGAAATTTAATTTAAAAATTATTCATAAGTGATTTGTAAGAATAACTAATAATAAAAAAGAAGACTTATACCCATATATAATAATAAATTGTGACAAATACAATATTGTTTTTTGCGTAGATCTTTTCGGCCCAGCAAAAGAGTAACACCATTAACTTGAACAATCCGAATAATATACAATAAAAAAAAGTTATGTGATATTTTTCAACTATTTTTGGTAAAAGGATTCTCATACATATTCATGAAGTTAGAGGAAAAGTCAAGCAAGTTCATGGACGTGAAGTGATGCACTTCAACACCTAATAAACGAAAGTGAGTAGGAAGTAATTTGTTTCCTTTTTATGAATGTAGAGAATGTCCTCGGCTTACGTTAGACTCGACTTACGGCGTTTCGTGGTTACAGCATCATCTCCCGTAATATAGTACGTCGTCACGCGGCGTTATATTGTATTTTCCCTGACTGTACGCTGTATTGGATTATGCTACATTCGCTATCCCTCGTTTGTGTCGTTTTTTATGGATCTTTTCCATTCATCATGGTTCCAAGCGTAAGGCACGCGTGTGGGTGCTTAGGTAGGTGAGTTCCGACCTACGTCGAAAAGTCGCGCCGTAGGAACTGATCGTCGACGTAAGTCGAAGACTCTTTAATATATATATATATATATATATATATATATATATATATATATATATATATAAATCAGTATTTAAATTATTTTACATAGGGATTGATTTGTGTGATGTACGTTTTGAATAACATAAGATTATGGATTTAAACGTCTTCTTTAATTGGCGGAAAGGTGAGGCAATTTCATGAACATTAGGTGATACAGTTCAATGCTTAATAAACGAAAGTAATTAAGAGGTATTTTTGTAGGTACATACAGGGTGTATTAAAATACTTTTACAAATTTTGGATGCGGGTACCTCGCATTAAGACAAGGTCTAAAGTCTATTTAAACATATGTCTGTAAATCCTTCGTTTTTGAGCTATTAAGTTTCAAGAAGCTTCGCGTCCATTACAATTCTCAGCCGTATGTAAAAATCATATATGCCTGATCACGATATGAATATCCTGCCATTGTTAAACGGAACAGTCATTACCATACACGTTAAACGCTGAAAACAGACTAGCCACAAATGTACACGAATGACAAACCTAGTCTATATGACAGTACTAGCTCCCGTAAACTTTCTTTAAGCTTAATAACTAAAAAATGAAGGATTTTCGGACATATTTTTATATGAACTTTTATCCTTACCTTATGTTACTTATAACATTTTTGCTCTTGTATATGTCACAAAATAAAATCCTTACATTTGCTTTGATAAATTTCCTCAGAAGACGAAACTCTAAGATAAGTTATTATTTTGCCATTCTTCATATTGTCCTTTTATAGATATACTCTATATGAAATTTTTACACAATAAACGTTATGTAATGGCGTAGTGCCAACAAATCTCGCAGTAATGTGACCTTCGAGCGTTAATTAGAATCTCGGGTTCACGAGACTTCTAATAATAGCAGTAAAGGCCAGCACAGCTGATCAGCACCGTATATATATCACTAGCAGCATGACGCGGCGTTGCCTGTGCTTGAGTCAAAAATCGTACGACTCATACAGCAATCGCTATCACTTGACTTAAAATATTTTTGCCCTTCGTTGCCTTTAAAGGAGCGCCCTTTGCCATGCTGATGTTGCTACGAATTTTTTCTAAGCTCTATACTAAACATTAAATCTGTTACGAAAAAAGAACTAAACAAAATGAACACAAAACGATCAGCTTTAAAAAAGGACTCGTAACTGGAAAAACCGAATGAAAAAAGAATGTTAACAACAAATACTTTTTCACACCCAACCCAGTTCTGCGGAATCAGAATCAACGTTAAGTGAATGAACCAATTGGAGTAAAGTGCCATGCAGATTTAAATTTTTCCCACTTGTGACGAATGCAGCTATCGATTTTTTTTTGCATGCTAGTTAACATTCGTGTCAGTCAGCTGTTGGCTCTCACGCTGGCCAATAAAATGTTCCTGCCTATTCTCACTCTCGCCAGTACAAAATGGCCGCAAACTATATGAAAACCGCCGTAGAAGCACGAAAAAATCGAATATTTCAACTATCGATGGGAGTTGGGAAATGCAAAGTCGGTCTTGGCCTTCCCGCTAACTTGGAGCATGTGCATGTAAATTTTGGTGCAAATCCGTTGAAAATTGCGGCCGTGCATTCGTTAAACACACACACACACACACACACACACACACACACACACACACACACACACACACACACATCCTGCCTTTATAGATAAAGATCCATATAAATTACACTATGTTAAGCCATATACTAGAGATTATTGTTTGTTACAGATGGCTAGAAGGTTCGCTCTTTCCGAAGATTTTATTAATTACAATAAAAGCTTAAAAACAAATATTTAAAAAAAAACCCTCTCACCTTCCCCCCAAGCAAGGCGATAATGCCACAAAGACGCGAGGGATTACTCGGAGTGAAAGAGAATTAGAAGAATTTATTGAAGAGAAAGGACAATAAAGAAACGGATTCAGGAAGATAGAAAATGGCGATTGACGTTGATTTGAAAATTTTGAAGATTGTAAGTGGCATAGAAACAAGAAATAGGAAGAGAGTTCTATAGGCGAGAAGAGCGAGAAATTATACTATTAAAGTAGAATGTACTGTTACATGTAACAGTAAAACGGTGAGACCTAGTTGCCAATCTAGTAGTACGTTTAACTTCAAGTAATTGAGGCACCAGTGAGGAAAGCTCGTTAGAAAATTGCCACGAAAAAAAAAAGATGGAAGCCACGTGACGACGGTGAAAAAGTGACTGATGTCGAGATCAGTACTGATTACATTAGAGACCCCCCTTTGGAATTAGTCAAGAATCTCCAGATCTATAGCAGGAGGATCTAGATCAGATCATTCAATGCTAGGGCATTTATAAATGTGCAAGATGGATTCTGACGAGAAAAAGTGAACCAACTTTCCTCGTAGTATACAATCTGTTATGGTCCGGTTCCTTGACTATAAGCAGGCATATCTCATAATTCTATCAAATTAACAGATAAATAATTATTCACGAATATAAATTCCTCACAAACTTCCATGTAAATTCACACATACGTATGTACTATAAGGGCGTCTTAGCACCTTCATTATCCATTTTGTATCCTTTCCATTTAGTTTATTTTAATCATTTAACCCCACTAAAAAAGATAGATCCATTAAGATAAAAGAGGTTACTGAGAGTGAAGGAAACTGTAATTGAGAAAATAGGACAATAAATGAACAGATTTCAAGTAAACAGAAAATGATGATTGAAGTTGCATTTAAATTTTTGAAGGCAGGAAAGCAAAAAACCGGAAGAGAGCTGTAAAGGTGCGAAATAGGAGGGAAGAATTTGTCAGAATAGCATTAGCAAGAAATCAAAGAGAACTCGACACGTGAGTTAATAAACTATAAGTATAAAACTTATGGTTCCATCGAGAAATTTCAACAAATAATGATGAAATCTACCTGCCAAACTAGTACGGCGTTCCTGAAATCGAGTTACCAAAGTGTTATGGTCCGGTTCCTTGTACCCCGGGTGATAGTCCAAGGTAGAACCAATAAAGAAGAACTCGAATACGGATATGGAATAACACAGATATATTACAAACAGGAATATATAGAGAGAAGTAGAAAGTGTTAGTACGAACAATCAGGTTTAGTAGTAATTGTCTGAACGACTCTGTTCCGGGCTGCCTCTGACTCGACTGACTGACTCGCTCGCTCTGACTGACTGACACTCCTGACGGACTTCACTCCAGACTTCAGACTGAACAGTATTTAGTCATCCCCCCCCACGAGGGCATCATGTGGCACAAGGCCGGTTTAACGTGGGATCTCCGAACCCGTGGGCTCGGCCAAAAATATGCCTTTTGAACCCGTATAAACGGGTTCAGGGTCGGTTTACCACCCCGAAAGAGACTCTGCCCTTCGGCGTAGCCTCGTTTGGATTCCTCCCCGCCCGAAGGCAGAGAGTTCAACCGACCAGCCGGTCAGCCGGTCGTCCGACTTCAGACTGAACACTCTGCTTCCTCTTGAGGCGCAGTATTTATTACGTATGGAATAGTCCATTATGTTATTATGGGTAAGGTCCCATAACACAATCTTAACAACATAATATATGCAAATGATACAGCGTTGATAACAGACTCAAAAAGAAAGCTAGAAAAACTCCTACTGAAGGTAGTGAAAGAAAACGAGAAGAAAGGATTTTTTAAGGCAATTCACCCCAGGCAAGGCGGGAGTGCCACTAGCACGCAAGGGGTTACAGAGGATTGAGAACAAGAGTAAAGAGGCGTGATTGCGGAAGGGATACAGAGAAGGACGGGGAACAAGCTCAGGGTGTCAGATATCGATTGACATTACATTCGAATATTTGAAGATTATAGTCCCCGGGGAAACAAGTAAGGGGAAGGGAGTTCCACAGACGGGAAGTGCGGGAGAAGAAGCTGTTTGAGTAGAAGAGACGGTTACATTTAACCGTTTTGACAGTGAAAGGGTGGGACCGAGATGCCAGCCTGGTAGCTCGTTTAAATTCATGTAGTTCGGGAACCATCGAAACTAGCTCGTCGGAACAGTTGCTGTGAAAATATTTGTAGAAGAGACAGAGAGAGGCCACAGCACGTCTGTGGGATAGCTATTGTAGACTAGATGCCAGACCAGGAACTATCATCTTGCATATTCGTTTCTGGGTTTTGCAAATCGGAGGTATCAAATTCAAATAAATGCAGAAAGTTAAATATCTGGAAAGTGTTTTTTCACAGAGGACGGAAAGAGCGATACCGAGATCCAAAGGCATATTGGATAGCCAAGGAAGTATTCCAAAAGTACTGAGTACTGAGAAATAGGAACATTTCGCTGGAAACAAGGTAAAGAGCATTAAATTGATATGTGATACTTATCCTCCTGTATGGCAGCAGCGATTGCTGGAGGAATTCTTCAGAGACGAAGAGGAGACTTGAAGTAACAGCAATGTGGTTCTGCAGATACCCTGGATAGAACTAACGATAAAAATTTTGAAGAAGATGGAAACAAAAAGGAAACTAATACTTAACATCAGAAAGAGAAATGTGAGTGTTCCATGGCATATACTGGGGAAAAAGAGCTTGTAAAATCTGATATTCACGAGATACATAAAGGGCAAGATGGACAGAGGAAGACAACGGCACTGTTGAGGAGTCCCAAAAAGGGCGAAACAGCCGTACAATGCTTTCTGTATTCTGTTGAAGATTCTTCTAGACTCGATGAATTACTATGAATGATTATTCAAATCCCGCCAAATTTTCCATCACTTATATATTCTTGCTTGATCCAGCTTCTAATGATGTGCAGGGAGCGGCCTGGTGAAAGAAGGCCATATCCGTTGGGTTATGCATACTTGGATGAGTATCACCACTGGAGTTGCTGTGCTATATTGAGTCTAGTTAGTTGGTCAAGTGGTATGACACTTGTGGTGTATCGTAAAGGTTCGGGGTTGATTCTCGGTAGAGGATGCGCACTAGTGAGGAGTCCCAAAAAGGACGAAACGGCCGTCCAGTGCTTTCTGCATTCTGTTGAGTATTCTTTTTTTTTTTTTAAGCGTTTCACCCCAAGCAAGGCGGGAAGCCACTAGGACGCAAGGGGTTACAGAAAATTTGAAGCAAGATCATATAGGAGTGATAGAAGAAAGGATGAGGAGAAGGGTAGTGAATAGATCAAGGTAACTGGAGATGTCGATTGACATTACATTTGAATAGCTGGAGATTATAGCTCTCAGGGGAACTGGAATAGGGAAGAGAGTTCCACAGGTGAGAGGTGCGAGACATGAAGCTATTGGAGTAGAAGAGACGGCTACATTTAGGAGTTTCGACAGTGAAGGGGTGAGAGCGGGATGCCAGCCTCGTCGGGCGCTTGAACTCATGAAGTCTGGGAACCAGCTAATGCAGCTCCTCGGAGCAATTGCCATGAAAGTATTTATAGAACAGACAGAGAGAGGCGACGGCGCGTCTGTGAGAAAGTGACTGTAGACGAGACGCCAGATCAGAGCCAATTATGTTGCATATCCGCCTCTGGAGCCCATCAAGAACCCCGAGGCAAACAGAAGGGGCTCCAGAGACTCGATGAATTACTAGGAATATATATATATATATATATATATATATATATATATATATTGAGTGCTGGAGTTAATAAAATAACAAGGCAAGTAATGATAAAGAAAAGCAAAATATTATATAGTTTATCACGTGTCCTGATAAAGTCGAATGGCTGGTTTCCTGTTGTCTATTTTATTCAATTTGTCTTTTCTATAGATATATTCTAAGAACTTAAATATATATGTATACAGATGGATAGAGTGAAAGTTGGGGGTTCAAGAGTTTAACCGTAAATGTCCTGGTGTATACGAGAAGAGAGAGAGAGAGAGAGAGAAAGAGAGAGAGAGAGAGACTGAGATAGAGAGAGAGAGAGAGAGAGAGAGAGAGAGAGAGGGGGTGTCCGGGGGAATGTAAATGCATATGTATATATTTAAATGTATGTTTTAGTGTCAACACCTAAAGTCTCTTAATGGTTGCCCAGGTTTCGAATTTTAGCCCTGGATATGTTACAATGATCACAGCACCGTTGAAAGGATAAAATTACTTCATTGATTCCGATTTAGGTTGATTTTCCATCTCGTTATATACATCGATTCAATTTTCATTGACTCATGATTAATGACCTTATATCCTGGTTGAAAGCAAGACTCGTTTTTTTATTCGCTAGCTATACTTGGATGTTCGTATCCTGGCTGAGGTGGTTTCTTATTGGTTGCTCAAAATATGACTTCATGGACAAGCGATTCTGAATAACATCTATTTTTAGTGATGTTAAAGTTGTGGTCTCATTGTTATTATTTGTTCATTTTTATTTATTTATTTTTTATCCCTACAGCTCTTATTGAAAACACCCAATGTATTTTTAAAGATTTGATAGTAGTCATTTTTGTGACCCTCTTTCTTTTATAACCCTCAGTTTTTTTCCGATTACTGACGGAAAGTTTTCGTATAGTTTTAAATATGAGATGACGGCTTTAACTCGTTTGAATTTTACAAAATATATTTGCGATGTGGTAATCATCTGACGTTTTTCTTTTGTGCTGGAAGAGATTTTTTTCAAATTAAAAATCCCGATTAAACCTCTCACATGCTTAATATTGCCAAATACAACAATTATATTAGATAATACGTTTCTGATTGCAGAGATTCACATAATATTATTCGAAAGTATACTGAATAACGGTTTTAAAAAGTTCAGAGTTTTGTGAGGCTGTTTTGTGAGGCTGTTTTATTAATCAAACTTTAAACTTAACTCAAAAACGAAAGATTTCCAGACATATGTTTATGTGGACTTTTGTTCTTGTTTTGGCGCCATGAACTCACCCCCAAAGTTTGTAAAACTATTTTTGATACACCTTGTATATATATATCATCACGCCAATAATATATATATATATATATATATATATATATATATATATATATATATATAACTTTTTTGTGTTACATACACTGACAGAAAAGATATACAACTTTGCAAACATTTTATACTGTCTTTCGATTAAGTGTCCTGTGTATGCAAAATTACAAAATTAACTATTAAAACTATCATTCCACACTGCCTATTCCGTTTGCCCAGCAGTTTTGCAACATTCACTCATGGCTTGGACGGCGCCATTGTCATTATAAAGCTAGGATTTCATGCGGCTGACAACTCGATCGTGCTGTGACAGTCTGGAATGGAAATTTACATTTTATGTAGACAATGGGACAAGGTAGAGCTGAGAAAGAGTTTATCACGATGTAGGCACATTAGTTCAAGGTGATTTATTCGCTTACGGTGGTTCGAATGCAAGGTTTCTAAATAAGAGATAAGTAAGATAAAAGATTCAAGCCGCTTGCCGTGTCATCTTGGTGGCCATTCATCAACAGCTTTTATTATGAATACTTTTGAGAATTTATCCTATTACTGGGCCACGTTTATACGTCTTTTCAACGGCTTTGTAGAACAGACTCCCTAGACTTCCGAGAGGGTGCTTCCCTAATTACTATAATCATAACTTGTTTAAATCCAGAGTCAATACACACGCATCCACGCATATACAGATTGTATCAGTCATACACAAGTAAACATGAAGTTATAGACATTTTTAAGCAGTCAGATTAATGTTAACCGGCCTTCGAGATCCCACTAAAGAAAATAGGCCAGCATAAAATTGGATGAAAAAATATCATTAATTGCTTAAAAATATCTATCTATCTATCTATCTATCTATCTATCTATCTATCTATCTATCCTAGTCTGTTTCTATCTATCTATCTATCTATCTATCTATCTATCTATCTATCTATCTAGTTTTGTTGTTTCTTTTTCATTTATTACTCGGACTCACATTCCGAGTCCACAATCTTTGTTGTGATATAAATATACCAGGCGACACGTGTTTTCTAAGTAAACACTCAACCAACATACTCTCTCAACACAACTCAGATAAAATGTATTGTTGGTCATTTTACCATAAATATGTAGGTTAGGTAATACCGAAATAAAATTATATTTTTACTATAAATAGGCATTGTTAGTAATTTTTCATATGAAAATGTATTGCTGGTATTTTTACTATAAAGGTGGATTTTTACGCTTTCATTATGTTTCGTGTTTGGGGGTGTTAATTATTTGTCCATAGCTGTGATCCCAACAGGTGCCACCACCCGAGTCATGGTGAGCATGGGAAGAAAATTAATTAAGAGGTGATTCCACGCTCTTCAAACCTCCAGTCTTGCGATCAGAGGCCGTAATGCTGGATGTAGTATATCGTTATACGCAGGACTACAAACTAACCTAATTTACACGCGATGTATATATATATATATATATATATATATATGAATGCGTGTGTGTGCAGACATGATTTATATATATATATATATATATATATTTATATATATATATATAAATATATATATATATATATATATATATATATATATATATGAATCTTTCACCTTTTTTTTCTATTCTGTCACTTCAGCAAAAACTGAAGAAAACTTCGCGACACAGGCATAACACGATGCTAGACATAGAAAGGAAGGTGTGAGTAAAAACTTAACTAAGGTATTCTCCATTGAAAACTTGAAACTGTTGTCTCTAAAAACACATATATATATATATATATATATATATATATATATATATATATATATATATATATATATATGTGTGTGTGTGTATTTCTATGTTGTTGTTTTTGTGAAAGTGGTCGTAATTTTCGGAATTAGAGGAAAGCATTTTTGTAATGTTTATTTTGTTTATATTTGACTAGTGGCTCATTATCGCCGATTTCTTTCTTTATTATTATTTATATAAAAAGATTATTTTAATAAGATTTGGTATGAATTTTAATCCTTTACATTTTCTTACTTATTAATTGCAAAGTAACATAATTCCAATTTTGTTGAAAAGCGTTTCCAGTTATAAAGTTATTTTGTTTCGTTTTTACTACTAGTCAATTTTGTGTTATTTTTTTATATTTCAAATATTTTAAAAACAACAGCAGCAACTGTAATAATAATAATAATAATAATAATAATAATAATTATTTTAATAATAATAATAATAATAAAATATTTTCATATAATTGATAATAACTTTATACGTTATTATTATTTTAAAACCATAGCAATATACTGGCACATTGATGACGATCTGTTTACTCCGACATCCAGTGTTCCGCGGAGCAATTTAAAGTACCAGGTTGAGAACTGACACAGACTTAACTGCCCTTGATGAGGGTGAAAGGAGTCTCTCTGAGATTTGGTTACCAATCCTTTTAGTGTTGGTTTCATGATAAAAAGGCTCAGATGGGAAGCAAAACTCATGAAAGCTTAACCAGGTCATTATATTGCGTGTGTCTGCCGAGAGACGTGTACTGGCTGGTATTGACAGTGATCCGGAGAAGTTAAACTGCGCGATAATAACACATGAGGATTGTTGTTCGGAGTTTCCGTGGCAAGTCTTTTGCACCTTATTTTTTTATCGACAGATCCAAAAAGTGTGGATGGTCCGACACAAGCTTTCACCACTTTAAACAAATCATTGTGTTTTCTGACAAGTACATCTAAGTAGTTCCACACATTTCAACAATGGCTGACCGAAGCCCTAAAAGGCAAACAAAACTCAATAAAAATAACTGATATAACACAGAATAATGGCAATAAGGGCTCTGGAACATTAAGTGGAGGCGTTTTGCCCGGCAGGTATCCCACGACACCACAGCGTGGGCCCGATCATCATCCGGCTACTGCACCAGAAATAAAGCAGCTCTGGTCGCAATGGAGCTAAAGAAATACAACATTGATATAGCTGCACTGATTGAAACTCGTCTTCCTGGTATATCACAACTGGTAGAGAGAAAAAGGAGGGTACATTTTTTTCTGGTCTGGGAATGATGAAAACGAGTCGCGACAATCGGGTGTAGGTTTTGCTATCAAATCAAAGATAAAAGGATCATTACATTTCCTGCTCAAGGCTGTTTCTGATAGAATGATGACTCTCAAAATCGACCCTGATCACAAAACTACTGCCTTGCTGATCAGTTCTTATGCTCCGACCATAAACAATACTGAGCACGTAAAGGATCACTTCTACAATCAACTTCGGAATGTGATATCTATCTCTGACCATAGGGATAAATTAGTTTTCTTGGGGGACTTCAACGCCCGTGTTGGTTCTGACCATCAGACATGGAAAGATGTCATTGGTTGTCACGGTCTTGGGCAAATGAATTCTAATGGTCTGCGATTACTCTCTGTGTGTAAAGAATTTAATCTCAGTATCACAAATACTCTGTTTCAGCAGCCCAGCCCTCATGGATGCATCCCAGATAAAAAAGATTGGCATCTTATTGATTTTGTCATCACGAAGCAGAGATGTTCGAGTCTGTTACATCACACGCTCTTTTCATGCCACCTGTTACCTCTCTAACCACGCCCTGCTTCGCAGCAAAGTCAAGTTTCATCCTAAACATAAACGGTTACAAATTTCATCCCTACTAAAACGCCTTAATGACCCATTGCTGAAAAACCATCAAGTGCAAGCCGATCTTTCTGATAAACTGGACACTGCTCTTCGGGCAGTTATTACCACTGCTGATGTTGAATCAATCATGGAAGGCACTGCGCGAAGTTCTCAGATTTCAACTGTGCAAACATGAAGATTGGTTTGATGAAAATGATACAGAAGTCCACAGACTAATTGATGAAATGCATAAGTATCATAAGATCTGGGTAAATGACAAAAACTGCCAGTCAAAACAAGCCAAGTACAAAAGATGTAAAACAAGAGTAAAAACGTACCCTCAGACAAATGAAAGAGAGTTGGTGGTAAGCCAATGCTGCTCAACTCCAAATGGCTGCTGACAAAAAGGACTCAAAAGCTTTTTATGGTGGTTTATAAGCAGTGTATGGTCCCCAAAAGGAAGATTTCTCTTCAATTCTAGCCAATGACGGGGATAATCTTCTAACTGATAAAAAAGCCAAACCTCAGCGCCGGAGAGATCATTTTGAAACAGTGCTCAACAGAACCTCAATCACAGCTCTGTCCGCCGTAATACAATAACTTAAATTCCTCACTTAACTCTGGAACCCACTCTTCTGGAAGAGCAAGCTTCTATTAAGCAGATATCGTCAGGAAAACCTCCTGTCGAGGATGCTATCCCCTCTGAAATCTACAAACATGGAGGGCATACACTTTGTAAGCTACTGCATGATCTGTTCATTCAAATTTAGGGATCAGGCCATGTTTCTCAGAACTTCAAAAATGCCCCCGTTCACCACCTCTACAACAAAAAGGGTCTTAAAACAGTATACAATAACCATAGGAGCATCTCACTTTTGTCTATCAGCGGAAAAATTTTGGCGAGGCTCATCCCCGACAGAATTATAAAACACATTGTCGACGCCATCTACCCTGAATCTCAGTGTGGATTTGGCTCCGGTCGTGGCATTATTGGCATGATTTTTGTCCTACGTCAGGTTGCAGAAAAGGTTCGTAAGCGAAACAAGGATCTATTTATGCTATTTGCAGACCTTACTAAGGCCTTTGATACTGTAAACAGAGAAGCACTCTGGAGAGTTCTGAAGAAACTTGGTATTCCTTAAAACATGTTGAATGTCATCAGTTCATTTCATGTCGGTATGCAAGCTAGTGTTATATCTGATGGTCAGCGTTCTGATCCATTTGATGTCACTAATGGAACTAAGCAAGGCTCTGTAATGGCGCCTGTTTTGTTTGCACTGTTCTTCTCGGTGATGCGGAGCTATGCTTTTCGGGATACAAAAAACAGGCGTTAAATTTCATTTTCAAACTAATGGGGGACTGTTCAATCATCAAAGGTTTAAGTCCAAAACACTTCTACGTATCAGTATTATATGCGATCTACTTTTTGCAGGCGACGCTGCCCTTGAAGTTAACTCTTTAGAAGAAGCTCAAAATGTACTCAACCGGTTTTCTGCGGCATACAAGGCTTTGGACTTACTATCAGCATCAAGAAAACTGAAGTTTGAACTAAAATCCAAGTGTACAGAGCTGTCATTTTCCAACTCTTTTGTATGGCTCTGAAACTTGGTCACCTTATAGATGGCATATTAAACGATTAGATGTCTTCCATAAAGGTTGTCTCCGTACAATCTGTGGTTTAACGTTTGATGATCGAGTATCAAATACCGACTTTTTTGTGAAATGCAAAATTGGTACCATCGAGAACATCATAATGCAATCACAACTACGTTGGTCTGGCCATGTGGCAAGGATGAGTGATGATCGCATACCAAAAGTTCTTTTCTACAGTGAACTTCATAATGGTCATGGAAATGTTGGTAGACCTTGTCTCAGGTATAAAGATAAACTGAAAAGCAACCTTTATTGCCTCAATATTCCATTCAAGAATTTTGAAGAGATCAGAGTATCGTGCTCGCTGCCATTCAGGAATAATGCACCATCAAGAAGTAAGCATCAGTCGACTACGTGAAACACGAAAGCCAAATAACACAGCTAACAGTGTTCCTGCTGCACTTGAATACAATACATTCTCCTGTACTGTTTGTGGTCTTTTGTGCAATTCTCGAGTCGGTCTCAAAGTCATGCCCATCATAGGCATGCAGATAATTAGTTCGTGGTCGTCGGAACCTCATACGTCGAACTCGACGGGAGAGTGCATTATATATATATATATATATATATATATATATATATATATATATAGGGATAGAGAGAGAGAGAGGGAGAGAGATTGGACGTTGAACAGAATATATATATATATATATATAGAGAGAGAGAGAGAGAGAGAGAGAAAGAGAGAGAGAGAAAGAGAGATAGAGAGTAAAAGAGAGAGAGATTTGAGTTTGAACAGAATGAGATAGATATGAAACTTTAGAGAGGTACATATTAAAGTACAGACTATGATAGATCGTAGATATGTATTGAGTGATATAATGTTTCTCTGTGTATATATATATATATATATATATATATATATATATATATATATATATATATATAATAATAATAATAACAATAATGATACCAATAGCAAATCCATTATTGACAAACTACGTGTCAGTAAATTGCAAGCTAAGGAAGTGTATATTTTATTAAAGGATCATAAACCTGATTTCAGAACTAAGCCATCAACACGTCTTATTAATCCTACCAGACCGGAAATCGTTAGTATCAGCAAAATCATTTTGCAGAAAACCAACCAATCCATTAAAAGCACCCTTGGGCTCTTACAGCGGATTAATACCGCGAGTGTTATCAACCGGCTTACTGGTATCCAAAATAAGGACAACTGCACTTTCATACAGTTCGACATTATTGACTGTTATCGCCTCCATCTCTAAAGATCTGTTCCTTTTGGCCTTGCAGTTCGCCCAGGAATGCTCTAATATTTCTGAGAATGAAATGGATGTAATCTTGAAATGCCGAAATTCTGTTCTGGTTTACAATGAAGAACAGTAGACCCAAAAGACTTTTAGTGATAATTTTGACATCTCAATGGGTTCTTTAGACTCTGCTGAAGCCTCTGACGTGGTGGAATTATTTCTTTATGCAATTTAAGTGCCTTTGAATACCTAGATTCTGATAGTGTAGGATTATATAGGGATGGTGGCTTATTAGTAGTTAAAGACTCTACAAGAATTAAGGTAGATCGCATTAGAAAAATGATCTACAGGGAGTTTAAGGATTTAGGTCTTAAGACTATAGTTAGGACCAACATTAAACAGGTAGATTTTCTGGATGTCACCCTAGACCTTAATAATAGCTCTTTTCAACCTCATATGAAGGTTAATTCTAACACGGTATATGTACATCCTAATTCCAACCACCCCTCTTCTGTTATTAAGCACATACCCTTCTCTAGTGAATTTAGGATAAGTACTAACTCTTCTAGCAAAGAGGTTTTTAATAAACATAGTGAATTTTATAATTCTACCCTTAGAAATAATGGCTACAAGGGTACCACTATTCAATATAGAAATACTGTTAATTATGACAACATTAAGAAAAGAAGATCCAGGAAGATCATTTGGTTTACTTCCCCTTTCAATCTAATGGTTTAAACCAAACTAGGACATAAATTTCTAAACCTTATCAAAAAACATTTCCCTGACCCCGAAACTAATCCACTCAGTAAAATATTCAATTAAAATACCCATAAATTAAGATAGACTTGTGCTGATAACCCGCAAAAATAATTAAGAAACATTATAACGGTCTTCAACAAGTATAGGGACTAAAAAAGTTGACTACTCACCAGGTTACAACGAGTAAAACTAAGTATAATGACACTAATAATAACTTGTGCAATTGTAGGAATCCTAATAATTGCCCATCACAGAATAATTGTTTAACTGGCTCTCTAGTTTATCTTAGTACAATTTCTACATTAGAAAATCCCAATATTAAAAAAAAATACATTGGAAGTACTATGAATATATTCAAAGAACGTTGGCGTGGACATGTGCAATCTTTCATCAATAGTAATCATAAATACAAGACTTCATTCTCTAAGTATGTTTATATTTATATTTATGTATGTGCTTGTTTATATATTTATGCACTTGTATAAGTATGGGCGTGTATGCCTATGTACGTATGCATATATATATATATATGTCTGTGTGTGTATATATCTATGTGTATTTATATGTGTATATCTTTTTTGAATGAATTATCTATGCTAACTATAATATACTTTTGTTTGATAGTGATTTTAAAATTGCATGTAGACTTAATAATCAACAGTTGTGTTTTGTTACACCTTAATCTTGTATGGACTCTGAATCCTTTATAGTCATTTGGATAATATATATATATATATATATATATATATATATATATATATATATATATATATATATATATAGTTTGTTTCTGTTTATATTTATTTACTTTAGATTTTTATATCTGCGCTTGTATATTGGAGTGTTGGTTTATTTATTTTTTTAGGTTGCTGTGTAGGTTGATATATTTATTTCTGTGTGCGTGTATATATGCGTATGCGTATATATATATATATATATATATATATATATATATAAGTGTGCGTATGTATCTATATGTATATATATGTATATATATATGCATGTGTATATGTATATATATGTATGTATCTATTTGTCGTGATGCATGTGTACCCATACGTATGTATATATTTATATGTATTGTAATAGGTTTGTACTCGTGTATGTGTACTCATGCATATATATATATGAGATATTTGTTAAATTTTATCTGTTGAACCCTCTTTTTATCTATATAGTTTTGCCCATGTCAGTAATATTTTAATATTCTGTTTGCATTCGTTTACTAACACTTTCAAACTTGAATCTTTGTGGGTGTGTATATGTGTTCATCTTTATTAATGTATGTGTATATGATTGCTTATATATGCCATTCATTGTATTATATGTTTTCTGTTTTTATATATATTTTTTCTTTTTGGGGTCGTAGACGTCTATTTCCTTTTTCGTTGGTGTTTTTGCGTGTTTAAATATCTAAAATATCTAAATATGCCTACATGTATGTGTATTTTAATCTGATTGTATATGTATTGTCTTTTGCAAGATTTCATCCCCCCTTCCCATATCCCCACTTACAAAGTTGTAACGAGGTTTTACATCCCCATTAGATTAACGTTTATTTGGAGATTTTGGCTTTTCAATTACAACAAAATAAATAATATATATATTTCCTTAGTTTCTTCTTTAAATAATTTTGTAATATTTTAAACTTCATACAGATTAAATTTGAAATTTAAGGTTGGTAATTTTTAATTTTCAATTTTATAGTAAAATTTAATATTAATCAGTTAGAATGATTTCTATTTTAGTCTAACCCTAACATTAAAGCATTAATTATTATAACCAAAGTTCGTTGTTAATATTTTTGAATTCGCAAATACTTGTATTTTGATTGGTCATTGCAGTTTATGTAACAGTGTTTCCCCTATCGAGAGGTGTTTGGTTGATTTGTATCTTTTACAACTCTTTGTTCGACATTCAACACCATCACTTGATAAGACACCAGAAGTGTTGAAACAAAATAGCTACTTTTGTATATATTTATGTTATAATTTTCGAATAATTTACATTTGCTCTACTCTGTATGGAGCATTCTTTTAAGAATAGTATTTTTTGGTTATTGGGAATTATTCCGTATACACCAAACCTATACTTGCACACACACACATACATACATACATATATATATATATATATATATATATATATATATATATATATATATATATATCATAATTAAGTAATTCATAGAGTCTAGAAGAAACCTCAACAGAATGCAGAAAGCACTGGGCGGCCGTTTCGTCCTATATTTGAGACTTGTCAGTAGTGCGCATCCACTACAGAAAACTGAAACCAGTACCGTTACGATATCAGATATATATATATATATATATCATTTATACCTGATGATTACATAGTGCATGGAACTCTGAGTCGTACTGTCCGCGTAAGGTATTATGCATATTTATTAATAATAATAATAATAATAATAATATATATATATATATATATATATATATATATATATATTATAAACTGTTACATGGTCTGTTTGTGTGTTTGTTTGTGTATCTACGTATGACATTATATATATATATATATATATATATATATATATATATATATATATATATATATTTTGTTTCTCTTTTGATTTAGCCCCGGTTTGTTCCTTCAAACATGAAACTAATTTCATTTTACCGAGAGCAATCCAACTCCGTGTTTTCGTTATTTCTCGCTAATCCAGTTCGTGCTTACTTAAATCCCAACTGGCTTCATTACGGATGCTGTCTCTTGGCCAGGACATTTAAATGGACTGAGCGCAACTAGAGGAAATATTTTCCGTTTGTCATACATTCCAATGGCTCAATCTTATTACAGCCCGACCGAACTTGATTTGTGCTCGTGAACACATTAAAACTTGCCGGTGGATATTTAATTGAGATCAGCTGCTGTGGGTGGCGGATGAATACGTGCGGGAGAGAAGGTGTATCTGAATTAAGCCAATTTCATTTAGCACGCTTTGGTGGGGAAATATGATTTGTCCGAAGGGAAGACCCATCCCTCCTAATGTATAGGTGTTTTTATAAGTGATATGGAGCGGGGCTTTTAAAATAACAATGAAATAATAATAATAATAATAATAATAATAATGGAGCTTTTGCGGGAAGGATCCGGTTACAATGATAGGATCTCTAACAATTTTATGAGAATTTACAATACACACAATTAACAATCAAAGCTCATCGCACAAGCATGGCAATCGAAAACTACAAGAACAGAATATGCTTTCTTATCATCATTGCAGTCCTTGTAGATTGTAATGTAGCTTTGAAGATGTTCAAAAATTATCAAAATACAAAATCTTGGAATGGAAATATGTAAGATGTGGAACATGAGGACATCAATAATTCCAATTGTAATTCGAACCCTGGGATTGATTGGAAAAGGTCCAAAATTCACATTGAAGGGATTCTTAATAGCTCATGCCTTAAAGAAATACAAAAATTGTACTCACAAGAACAGCTCACACATTATGAAAAGTTTTATCTTTGTAATAGATATGTGATCTTATAGATTTTTGGGTTTGATTTTTACAAAAATGTTCAGTGGAAAATGTCATGAAACAATTTCCGACCTTAAGTCTCTGGTTGGGACCCGGAAAAAATTGTGTATAGAATAAAAATCAAAAGAAATCAAAGGGAATAATAATACTAATAGTAGACAGACATAGTGATCAAAGACTAAAAAAATCAAAATGTGCTTTCATATTGACAGGGCAATTCGTACAAATTCTAATGTATCTTTGAAGATCTACAAAACCTATCAAAAGAGTAGGATTATTATAAAAAAATGTGCCACATGAAGACATTAATAATTCCAGTTATGTTTAGAGCCCTCAAACTGATTGGAAAAGGTTCAGATAGATTCATTGAAGAGATCACTGATAGCCCATAAGTTAAAGAGATACAAAACATTGTTCGACCAAATAGAGCTCACACCTTAAGAAGGGCTTTATCAATATAATATAATATGTGTGTGCTCTTAGGTTAAAAAGTGTTCAGTGGAGAATGTCATGATCCCATATCGAAACATAAAAGAAAAAAAAACTGATTCTCTGCAGCTCAGTTGGTCAGAGTCTCTAAGATTTAACAATACTTCCTTCTACCCATAAGAATTCAGGTTCGAGAATCCTACTAAAGAGCGTACATTTTTCTTTAATAAAATTTCTACAATATTACGAAATTAAAATAGCGTTTAATAGGTAAACGGTGCGTCAACTCAAATGAGAGTATCCACTAAAATAACGTTTAAAGTGATAACATATATATATATATATATATATATATATATATATATATATATATTTCGATAAACGTGCAAGTGCGACTTTTGGATAATAAGTGCGACATTACTGTAATTATTGAACAATATAGTTCATGCCACTTTGACAGAAAATTTACCAGTAAAAAAAAAAAAATTCGCTTATCACCATATTTGTACAAGAACGCACAACTGTAAAATTTAAAATCAAACTCAGCGTTGCTACTGCACGCTCCAAAAACAATAACTCATTTCCAATAGCATTTTTCGGATACAACAATACATATATTTTCGCTGTCCTCTTATTACTGAGAGAAAAAACAAGAACAACATCTATTCTATACCTGAAGATGTCTGTAGGAAAAGACGAAAGCTTGTAGTAAAAATAAGAACTAATGCAGCAGAAATTTATAGAAACAAGGATCTTTTCATTCATAACAGGTTCGGGGTTTTTTGTGTATTATTTGAATTGTTTGCGACGATGGATTTCTCGCCAATTAAATCATTAACCTTTGCATTTGTTTTTGTATGAATAATTCATGAATATATATATATGTATATTTGGTTGGATAGATGTGAGTTTGTGAGCCTGGGTTTCACGCTTTAGCGATCGTCTGACGATTTATTTGATTAAAGATTTTTTGAAACATGGTTAGAACTGTGTAGCGGACAAAAAACATATTTTAAATCAATTAATTTATAATTATATATATATATATATATATATATATATATATATATATATATATATATATGTGTGTGTGTGTGTGTGTGTGTGTGTGTGTGTGTGTGTGCGTGTATGTTCTACAAATATGGTATATACTAAGAGAATTTCTTAAGTGGCGTCGAACTTGGTCAGTAGCTAGAAGGGGGTTCGCTTAGAAATTTCGGTACTGTATGTAAGAATACAGGTTATACCATGATGGTATGAGTCAGAAATTATTCACTCTGCATGTGTCTTAACTCATTGTATCGTATGTGATAGAAGCAGTCTTCTATTAGCTTGATTAGTTCTTACCATCTGATTGAATTTGTTTCACATAATATTTCATAAGCGATGGTCCACTGTGAACAATCTAGCAGGTATCACCAGGATTCAAAAAGTTGGAACGGTGCCAACAACCATGGCCTGTTTGGTAATTGCCCTCGCGCACTGAGTGTGAAGTCATCAGTTTATGAGGATATGTAGGATATTTTAACGGTTGGCCCATGACTTGATTTGGGGATGCGTTCTTTCGAGAATTATTTGTGCAATGTAGAGGTTCTTAGGAATAAGTTATCTGTCGTATCTCTTTCTTAATAATAAAATAAAATTAGGGAAAGAGTATTATTCCCAACTGGGCGCGTGTCATCGCAGATCCTAGCTGTAAAGTTTTGAATTGGCGTAACTAATGACTATTGCTCTTCTGAACATCTGCCATGGAAATAGCGATAGAGTTGCGATAGGATTTCTACGTTTCGTATTTTGAAAATGGCTATATGGGGGAAAGTACTCGCTTCCAAGGTCATTCAAATGCTTTTGAGCTCTGTTAAGGATGGGAAATGAGGAATAGGTAGCTCCATCCCAGATATGGTAACGTTGCACCATTTTTGGTCTGATTGAATCTTGTGAAGACAGAGCATGACGGAACGAGACACATGCCATTAAAAGATCTATCAATGGCTTTCGTGACGAATTATTGAAATCCTTTCATTATAATACAGGGTCAGTAGAGCAGGTTGGTTTTTCCGTTTTTTTCGAAAATCAACATTTCATTAGGCATGTGGTTTGGTGTGATAAGCACTGATACCAAAATTAGATTCATAGCATTCATCAATTTTTGAGGATTTAGTTTTAAATATCGGTATAACTTTGAAAAATGTACTTAAATACTTAATTTCTACAGGTTTTTGCATGCAAACTGACTTCATAAGAATACTATTTCAAGGATAAATACAAGTAAAATTCATATCGTTTGTATTCGATACATTGAATGGAAAATATATTTAAACCAGAATTCTAATTATGAATCACCACAAGCAAAATATGCATTTCTTTTTATTGTGCTCGATAAGTAAAAACTATGTAAAAAATTATAAATGGTATACTTAATGATTAAGATTTTTGTTAGGTCATTAATAAGATCATAATTAATAAAAACAAAAAAATATATAATAGTGTATATAACACGATAATACTGCGGGCATAAATTATAAGAAAAAATGTTTTAAATGTGCATTGTTTATTGAAAATCACTCTAAAGCTACTGTATTGCATATTGCATCATAAAATGGCTAAATTGTTTAGTATAATTTCCCATTGAAGTAAATGAAGGTCTTATTTGATGGCACGATGGTTTAGTAATAATGTGCTGTGTCATGCATGTTGTTCATATAAAATTTATAAAGCTACAGAAAATTAAAAACTTTATAAGGCTGTGCTATAAGTTTTTCACTGATCATCAGAAAGAAATCCCAACGCTATTGTTTTGTAACTAAACGTAATGTTTAAACCCTTTTTCTCTTAAAACGGTAAAGATTTTGAAAAAAAAAATGTCATTATTTACCATATCAAACACCAACTTTCAAATTGGGTGCAATAACACGGTCCCAAAACCCCTCAGTTGGTATATTTCCGATAACAAGGTAACATGGCGCATCCTGAGCTTCGAAATTTACGAGTGGCATCCAACAGTGGTGAATCTCGCTGGTCAGTGTGTATATTTCCCAGAAGATACAGCTCGAAACGTAATTGAGAATACACCAGAAACAACTTTCACAGCTTTCTTCAAATTATGCTAAATTAACCTGTTTTCCCCGAACACTGACGCATGTTGAGGTTCCCGTCTACTACACCAGGGCACACTATAGATGGAACAGGGGCAAGCAACCAGTACAAATTGAGGGCTGAGAAGAAGATGCTGTCTTCAGAAGTAGTACCATCGGGCGGGTGTACACAGTGCATTCCAATCAGCAGGTGCTTCTTTCTGCGTCTGTTACTACACACTACCAGGAGTCGTACATCATTCACAAATCTGCGAAGATATAATGGAGAAGTCTGTACAGCCTACAGAAAACCTTGTGCCAGACATGTTCTACTGGAGGACGATGCGAACTGGGATACGTAACTGAGAGAGGTAGCAGTCAGCAGAGCACCAAGCCAAGTGAGTCATCTATTTACCATCCTGTTGATGGCATGTGGCTTGGGTGAACCTCAAGCTTTGGTCGACCCAGAAAACCAGCTTGGCAGAGGACTTCTCACGAAGGATTCTTAGGCAAACCTCAGCGGAAATTGTCCAATTCAATGATGCCATTTACAATTAGACATTAGTTTACCTGGACAGCCGATCGCAAGAAACGGGAATCGATGGAATTGCCACATTTGTCCCACGTCAACCAGCAAGCAATCACGCAGTTGGGTACATGTGGAAGATCAGCTATGACACCGAGGAAATGACAGCGTATACATTTGTTAACGAACACAAACTAATATGGGCTTATAACACGATTATTTCAAACAATGAAGGTGAAAGAGGAGATCTATTCTTCCTCGATGTTCCAGGTAGAACTGGCAAATTGTAAATTTATTTTATCATAAGACCTCCTAAGGGCTATATTATCTGTGAATGCACAAACGCCCATTTCAGGACTACTTACTTTGAATTGTTACTTTCGGATAAACGATTTGCTGTGATTACATAAATCGGTTTATGATTTTGGTATTCATAACTTATTGATATTTCCTTCAAAAGTCCTAGGGGCGGCGGTTGGGTATTCTCTGTTAATGCACAAAAGCCGTTTTCAGCAATACTTATTTTGAATTGTTACTTTCGGATAACCGAAGAAAAGATATAAGAATGAGAACATCCGCATTCCCGGGAATTACCGTGAACGTCAGCTAGTACCTAATAAATAATGGACTATTCCGTTTTTATTGCGTGCAAAGACATATCAGTGACGTTACTTGATTTCAGTCAAAGAAATAAAGTACAAGTATTTAACGTCTTATGCTAATACCTCATGAATATTGAACTATTTTGTTTTCATTATGTGAAAAAGACGAACGACATATTAGAGACGCTACTTGGTTTCAGTGAAAGAAAGAATGAAATAAAGGTACAAGTGCTTAACGTTTCCTGCTAATACCTCATAAATAATGAACTATTCTCTTTTGATAAACTGAGAAGATATTTTAAAGACGCTACTTGGTTTCAATTATAAAGTGAAAGAAAGGAAGATAGAAGTGTTTAAGTGCTGTTTCAATGAAATAGAAAAAGTTGTCAATTTCCACTCTTTTCATTCTTACTCCCTTATTTCTAAAGATAGCAACCAGCATTCATATTTATGATGCTTATTGGAATAAAGCTCAAATATTTAAGCGCGAATTTCTACGAATATTTTACTACTAGCGTTATTTACATTATTTGGACTCTTATTCTCATCTTCATTGACATATTCACAACGTTTCGGACGTTGTACGCTCCGGCCTTCTTCAGGTGATTAAAATTTCGAACCGAACTCTTTATTTCGTCCACCGGTGTAGATTTTTCTAGTTCCACTGCCATGCCTCTTCCAGATGTCTCAGTTATTTCCCTTTAACCCAGCTCTCCAAGTTTTGGTTCACCACTGCTGTTTCCTGGTACTGGACTCACAACTCTTTGGGTCTAGTCATGGAATCTAACCAACGTCTTTATCCACTCTGCTATATATCCTGGAGGACAATCTACCCCGGCGGGCGAAATAAAGGGTTCGGTTCGAAATTCTAATTACCTGAAGAAGGCAGCATCGTATAACGGCCGAAACGTTGTGACTATGGCAGTGAAAATGAGGATAACAGTACGAATAATGTAAATAATGCAAGTAATCATAATACCTCATCTCAGAGATATAGACGGATGTTTTATTGTTGTTTAACTCGCCATAAGCTTCTTTAATCATTAACTGAAGAATTAAAATTCATCAGAAAATTCAAATCGGAAAATCGTGAAATTTTTTAATCAGTTTAATTGTTTAGAGTTCAATTTTCTGAGGAGCCTTTCGATAGTGTATATTGTTGTATATAACACAGTACATTCAATTAATGCTTTTTTCTCAGGGTTGAAAGTATCGATATATACGTATACTCATGTTGGCTCAAAATGCATCACTCTGGTTCTATACATAGATACGTGTATTGGCTTGTTCGCAGCTTCAGAGTTAAATGCATGCAAATGTAAGCAGGCACTAAGAGATGCCTTGCCAAGTCCGTACTTATCACGCCGTGTGCCGATGTGGCTGGAAGCAAGTCAAATATCCAGGATGTTAAGACTGAAGATAATGAAGCCGCGCCATGAAAAGGTATAAACAAAAACAGAAGAGCTGGTGATGAAGTGAGGGGGGGGGTCGGGGAAACAACGGAATGAAGCCGTTCAGCCAATGAAAAAACATCAACAGCCCAACTGGGACAAGTTTTAGTCAGTCACGTGCATAACGAACGAACGAAACACTTTTTTTTTCTTTAATTCCTTCTTGCCTTTCTTTTACGTGTTTCTTTTTATTTGTTTCCTTTTCTTTCCTTCTTTCTTGAATTTGCTTTTATTTTTTATTTCTTGACTGTTTCATTTTTCGTTCTTTCTTTTTTTTCTTTACATTTATTCTTTGTTTTTTCTTACGCTTTGTTTTTTCCTTTTCTTTCTTTAATCATTTACTTTTGCATTCTTTCGTTCGTGCTTCCTTTTTTTTTCTTTCTTTTATCTTTCTTTTTCTTTAATTGTTTCTTTTGGGCTTTGTTTCGTTTCTTTTTTTACTTTTTTCTTTTTGCATTCTTTCGTTCTTGCTTTCTTTTGTTTCATTCTTTTTCTTTCATTTTTCTTTCTTTTTGTTTCTTTTTCTTTAATTGTTTATTTTTGCATTCTTTGGTTATTCTTTCGTTCTTTGTTTTGTTTCTTTTTTTCTATTTTTACTTGTTTCTTTTCGAATTCTTTCGTTCTTGATCTTCATCTTTTTTCTTTTTCTTTAATTGTTTATTTTTGCATTCTTTTTTTCTTTTCTTTTCTTTTTTTCTTATTCATTCGTTTGTTTAAATAGTTTATTTTTTGCATTTTTTTTCTTTTTTATTCATTCGTTTGCTTAAATAGTTTATTTTTGCATTCTTTCTTTCTTTCTTTCTTTCTTTCTTATTCATTCGTTTGCTTAAATAGTTTATTTTTGCATTCTTTCTTTCTTTCTTATTCATTCGTTTGCTTAAATAGTTTATTTTTGCATTCTTTCTTTCTTTCTTTTTCTTTTTCATTCGTTTGCTTAAATAGTTTATTTTTGTTCTTTCTTTCTTTCTTTCTTATTCATTCGTTTGCTTAAATAGTTTATTTTTGCATTCTTTCTTTCTTTCTTTTTTTCTTTCTTTCTTTCTTTCTTTCTTATTCATTCGTTTGCTTAAATAGTTTATTTTTGCATTCTTTCTTTCTTTCTTTCTTTCTTTCTTATTCATTTCTTTTATTTTTTGCATTCGTTTCTTTTTTATTCATTAAAATAGTTTATTTTTGCATTCTTTTTCTTTCTTTCTTTCTTTCTTTCTTTCTTATTCATTCGTTTGCTTAAATAGTTTATTTTTTTTCATTCTTTTCTTTCTTTCTTTCTTATTCATTCGTTTGCTTAAATAGTTTTTTGCATTTTTCTTTCATTCTTTCTTTCTTTTTATTCATTCGTTTGCTTAAATAGTTTATTTTGCATTCTTTCTTTCTTTCTTTCTTTCTTTCTTTCTTTCATTCGTTTGTTTAAATTTTATTTTTGCATTCTTTCTTTGCTTTCTTTCTTTCTTATTCATTCGTTTGCTTAAATAGTTTATTTTTGCATTCTTTCTTTCTTTCTTTCTTATTCATTCGTTTGCTTAAATAGTTTATTTTTGCATTCTTTCTTTCTTTTTTATTCATTCGTTTGCTTAAATAGTTTATTTTTGCATTCTTTCTTTCTTTCTTTCTTTCTTATTCATTCGTTTGCTTAAATAGTTTATTTTTGCATTCTTTCTTTCTTTCTTTCTTTCTTTCTTATTCATTCGTTTGCTTAAATAGTTTATTTTTGCATTCTTTCTTTCTTTTTTATTCATTCGTTTGCTTAAATAGTTTATTTTTGCATTCTTTCTTTCTTTCTTTCTTTCTTTCTTTCTTATTCATTCGTTTGCTTAAATAGTTTATTTTTGCATTCTTTCTTTCTTTCTTTCTTTCTTTCTTTCTTATTCATTCGTTTGCTTAAATAGTTTATTTTTGCATTCTTTCTTTCTTTCTTTCTTTCTTATTCATTCGTTTGTTTAAATAGTTTATTTTGCATTTTTCTTTCTTTTTTATTCATTCGTTTGCTTAAATAGTTTATTTTTGCATTCTTTCTTTCTTTTCTTTCTTTCTTTTTTCTTTCTTATTCATTCGTTTGCTTAAATAGTTTATTTTTGCATTCTTTTCTTTCTTTTTTATTCATTCGTTTGCTTAAATTTTATTTTTGCATTCTTTCTTTTCTTTTCTTTTTATTCATTCGTTTTTCTTATTCATTCGTTTGCTTAAATAGTTTATTTTTGCATTCATTCTTTCGTTTTCTTTCTTTCTTATTCATTCGTTTGTTTAAATAGTTTATTTTTTAATTTGTTTATTTTTTTTTTCTTTTTGCTTTTTTTATTTTTTTGCATTTTTCTTTCTTTCTTTCTTTCTTTCTTATTCATTCGTTTGCTTAAATAGTTTATTTTTTGCATTCTTTCCTTCTTTCTTATTCATTCGTTTTAAATTTTATTTTTACATTCGTTATTCTTTCTTTTTTGTTTCTTTTTCTTTAATTGTTTCTTTTTGCATTCTTTCATTATATCTTCGTTCTTTCTTTCTTTTGTTTCTTTTTCTTTCTTTTTAATTGTTTATTTTTGCATCCTTTCCTTATTCGTTTGCTCTTTCTTTTTTGTTTTGTTTAATTTTTAATTGTTTATTTTGCATTCTTTTATTTTTTGCTCTTTTTTTGTTTTTTTAATTCTAAATTCATTCTTTCTTTTTAATTTTTTCACTTCTTTTTTTTTCACTATTTTTTTGCATTCTTTTTGCATTCTTTTCTTTTGCTTTGTTTATTAATTGAATACGATCTTGCGTTCTTTTCTTTCTGTTCTAGTCAGTCTTAGTCTTTCTTTTAGTCCTTTTAGTCAGTTGTTTGCTTATTACCTTCCATCTCACGTTCTTCTCTTTTTCTTTAATTCGTTCTTTCATTTGCTTTCTTGTTGGTATTTATTTTACTATTCTTTTACATTCCTTTATTTTTGACATTTGCTTTTTTTATTTTCTTCCTTGCTTAATTCTTTCTTTCTAACATTTATTCGTTCTTTTTTTTCTTTCTTTCTAATACCAGTCTTTAATTTTTCTCTCACTTTTTATTCTCCTTATCCAACTCTCTCTCATTTTTTTTTATCTGTCACTCTCTCACCACCTAATCACTCAGTTTGAATCCTCTTGTCTTCTCATTGTTGAAAAATAACTACAAACAACGGAAGGGTCCCTTGTGGTGCGACACGATTTCTCTTCTCGCTTTTCAAATCACCACAACCACCAGCCTCTAGTTTCTCACCGCAACAACCGCTGACTCCAGCGAAGTTTCCAGCTTCATTGCGGCCATATTATCAGATGGACGGTCGTCTGGTCCTGCGCAATGGGGGAGACGGTGTTGTTGTTCGTCTCTCGATATCATGGTCTACTGCCTCGCCACATCCGGGCCTCTATAACCAACGCAAAAATACTGAGTCAGTGAGGCGTTAGAGTGTTGATATGATGGACGTCATTGGCCCCGGGGATGATGGTGTGGCCATGGTGATGGGGGAGTAAGAGGGTGGTGCTCTTAGTAGTGTCGGTAAGTGTTCCTGGTAGTTGTTCTGATGATAATGTTTAGATTAATGGTACCAAAATGGTAATGCCGGTTGAAAGAGTAGTCACCGAGATTTGTACGAGAGAATATTGATGATATGACGAGTTATTTGCTTTAAGTATTCCTGGGCCGGGCCGAAACAAGCAAAAAGTATGTGACATAATTATTGCTTAAAATTCTACAGGAAATTTTAGCAATTCGAAAATACCTAAGCCCATGCATGATCATATATATAGTGATTTTCCAAGCGTAGCTTTGATGTGACACGAGACCGAAAGCATGGGGCATCCAGTGAGGATCAAACTCACTACTCAGTCGTAAATGTTCTAGCAAGACAAGCTTGCTAACCATTACAACGCATCGAGGTGCACCATGATCATATATATATATATATATATATATATATATATATATTATATATATATTATTTTTTTTACAGACAAAAACAATTTACTCACTACAAAGATGCAACATGCGGCTTGCTTACAAACAGAATTGTTCATAACCATTTTTGTTCTCACCAGTCGAAGTGCAATTTAAATGCACTTAAACGAAGTTGCATCTTTGTAGTGAGTAAATTGTTTTTGTCTATATGATATATATTACAGATATATTATGTATATATATATATACATATATACATAGCATAATGAGAAGCCACGTATACTTTCTTAATATGTATATATAGAAAAAGTTGCAAATTAAAAAATAATTACTTTTGGAGAAAGATTGAGGCCAATTTGAAATATCAAATATATATTACAAATGAATAAATACTTTCATAAAAGTACATTATTTTTTAATATGCAACTTTTTCTATATATACATATTAAGAAAGTATACGTGGCTTCTCATTATGCTATGTATATATGTATATATATATATATATATATATACATAATATATCTGTAATATATAGGAGACACAACTAGGTACTTCGAAACAAACTCAACCACAGACCGTCTGAGCGGAGTGTGTTTCCCAACCTGAAGGTATTTCCATCTGGGCTCCAACTGCAAGTGTATGTGCTGCTTTCTTAAAACCTTCCATTTTAGGGAACCAATTTTAATGACATATGTATCATCGTCATTACTAATCCTTCGAGAGAGTCATAAATACATCTGGTGTACACAAATATGTCCCAAATGTGGCTTGTTAAAAACGTTTTGCCTTTCCGGTAACCAAGTCCACCGACCGGAAATGCTTACTTTTTTAATCGTAAAAACTTTTTTTTTTTTTTTTAAATAAACAACGCCAATGTCACTTAGCATTAATTATCTGTAATTTTTTTACATAGATTTACATTATATATATATATATATAAGTTTTTAATCGGTATCCATCAAGCAAGGAAGTAAAGCCACTAAGACGCAAGGGGTTACTGGGTGTGGGAGAATTCTGAACAAAAACATTAGTAATGAGATGGGAAGAGGAAAGACTAATCAGGAGGGCAGTAGATAGTGAATGACTCTGCATTTTAATTTTTGAGGATTAAAGCTGGCTGGAAAGTATGGATCCGGAAGGTAGTTCCACAAGGTAGAAGTGCGAGAACTGTTAGCATAGAATTTACGGCTACTTCTAGCCAGTCCAACTGTAAATTTATGAGTTCTCGACAATAGTCTAGTACGGTGCTTAAATCCCAAAAGTCTAGGTACCATAGCGAAAAGCACATCCAAATAATTATCATGAAAGCATTTACAGAAAAGACACAGAGATAATACTTACGTATTTATATAATTTTTAAGTACTCAGTAATCTTACAAATGTTGAAAAATATTCTCTGTAACTTAATTTTAGGAATGCTGACTTTAAATTTACTATAGTGATCGCTCTTATTTTCTGATAATGTCGTTTATAGTCGCCCATACTTTCAAAAATGGGCACGTTACATATTATTTTATATACATAAAAAATTAAAAACAATTTTAAAATCTTGGTGCAAAGTGATTTGTATTAAGCTTTTTAGTCTTTGATTAGAAAATATAGTTTTCACTTAATAAAAATATCACCTAACGAGATTAAACTAATGTAGAATCTTAAAAGATTTAAAATAAATTATTATAATTAAAATTAAAAGAAATGAAAATAATTCTTGTAAAAATAAATTATTCATCGAAAAAAGTTTTTCCTTAAGACAATAGTGTTCTTAATAAATCTTATTTAAAAGCAATTAAAAGCTTTTCTAATTAAATAATGTCAGTTTTATTGCATCTTTTATTTTACGATTAGGAGCAGATTCTCGGGAAATGAGTAGCAGTTTAAAAAAAAAAAAGAAGGTATTTACATTCTCCAAGGAGTCCTGATTTTAAATAATGTAATAAAGTTTATGATAAAAATTTAATTTCTCGAAATTTCATGAAATTATGTAAGTGGGTGAGGTAACATGTAAAAAAAAATATTTTTTTTTACAAAGATTTTCTAAAACAAAAACATTTCAAAATAATTTCATTCATTTGTGAATAAGTTCAGAAAGTTTCATTGAAATCCGAGAATTATTTCATTTTTGCAAGAATTTCTAAATTAATGTGTTGTTCATATAAGAAAGACGCTAAAACATTAATCGTAAATATTACATCGATCGCTAAGGCAAAAAAACAAGATTTTTAACCAAAATTTCGAACGTGCTAGAAAGGATTAAAAAATTAATAAAACAAAAAAAAAAAACTTTAGTCTTTCTTAATAACAACATAAACATTTTGACGATAAAACTTTGGTTTTATTAAGTTTGTGGTCTTTTTTCATTATGCTATGCTGTTTTTTTTTTCAGCGAAAAAGTGGAAATGCATAATTTAGTTGTAAAAAAAACACGAAAGTTTTATTCGTCTGAAGCCATTTTTAATCAATGATCTGAAAAAAACGATTGTATATAGTTGATAGTTTAGATAGTTGTCTTGTTAAAAGCATTTTCCTTTTCCGGTAATCACGTCCACCGACCGGAAATGCTTAACTTTTTAATCGTAAAAATGATTTGACGGTGTTTTGTTTTTTATATGCAACACTAATACCATGAGCCGAACATGTGAACAACGACGACACTTTGGAGAAAATAGAAACAAAAAGGATACTTATATTTAACATTAGTAAGAGACAGTTGAAATTTGTCGGATATGAGGATAGAGGGCTTAGAAAGGATATTGATATTGACAGGACATATTAGAGGCAAGAGAGACAGGAAAACAGCGCTTAACGAACTTGTTAGTAGAACATAGCATACGATGAGATAGCGAAAAGACAAACATCACGTTTTCAGAGCACGTAAACAAGCGTACAAGGCGACTGGGCGTATAAGACGACCCCCAAATTTTCAAGTTAAAATGTAGGTGTCGGGCCATATTCACCGTACAAGACACGCTACCAAAATCATATTTTAAAATGTATTGAATTTATTAAATCTATCCAGTAAACATATACTTTCTTTTCACTCAAATTCTAATGAAAAAAAAAAAAAACTTTGGGGAGATATTATCAAATATCTACCACAATCTACAATACATCATGAGTGGGTGCTGAGTTTTCGATAGGCTAATTCTGTAACCTGAATGACTTTCCTCACTAACTATGCGATCTTTAAACGACTTGTTGGGATACACATCCACTTGAGTTTTGGATTAACATGATCGAAAAAAGAAGGCGAAATATTGTCAATTAACTACCACAGGATTTATGGTTTACATTTTATACCTGAAGTATAAGACGGCCCCCTTTTTTGAGTGAATTTTTAATGTTAAACGGTCGCCTTGTAAGCCGATATATACGGGTACCTAGTGAGTTTGTATAAATAGATAGCAGTACAGGGTTTAGGAGAGATAACGAAAAGACAAAATTTATAAAGAGTTGCAAATGAAAGGATATTGTTGAGAGCCATGATCGACAATGTCCTGAAGGGAGACCGCATCTTGAAGAACAACACCTCCTAAAATTAATTATCTACAAAATTATTGCATATAGATTTACATTTTACTCATTGATTTTTAGTAAAGACTCGACTGAATATCTGTATTGAGAAAAACATAGCTATGGTGTTTGAACAGAAAATTCATCCTTGTATTTTTCATGTTTGGATTGACATACGATCTGGCTACCAGACGTCTCCCACGAAAATTATTTTTCTTCAATAGACGTGGATTTTTTGTCAATTGGCAAAGTTATTTGTGATTGTAGCGCAAGTCTATGAGATCTGATGTGGGATAAGATCTACAACGTTCATTCGTCCGAAGCCATTTTTAATCATTGGTCTGAGAAAACGGTTGTATTATAGTTGATAGTTTAGGCATTTCTGAACGAGTCGGACGCCATGAAGAATATCCATGACAAGGCACTTTAAGAACACAAATCGAGATCTTAGATTAATATTTTGGTTATGTAGCCTCTGATGGTGTTGGCCAAAACTAGCGCGGGCACAGCTTAATCTAGCATCAATTCCTTTATCACCTATGCTAAACTTGAGATAACTAATGTATATTAACTTTGTTATAGTGAGATTCACCTTGTACAAGGCCCGGTAGTCACTCGAGGTAGATGATTACAAAGAGGCACAGTTTATGCAGATAAGTGGGGAAGATAACGGTTAACCGAAGACTTGAATAGGTTAACATTGTAATGATCGGGGAAACATCCTCTTAGGTGCCGGTTCCACAAAGCAGTGGTTTTTGGGAAGAAGCTGTTCCAGTGGAACTTCTTACCAATGGAATACGGAGGAAATGAGGATGGTTTGCGAATATGTGGGTGGTATGCCCGGTCTTAGCCGTGAAGGTTAGAACTGGTGGAACCAAGAAATGCAGATATACCAAGGTATTTGAAATGTTTAGCATTTATTAATTCTTCAATTCTGCATTTTTATGACAGATTCAGTGTATTTACTTTCATAGCTTTCATTCCAATTCCAAATCGTAATTTCTGTTTCGGAGACGTTCATCTCAAGTCCTACTTAGAACACTTGATAAAAAAATACTAACTTTAGTTTGAAGATCATTCTTAGTATCTGTCTATATTTCTGAGATGAGGTCCAGCATTTACATCCTCATGGAATACTTTGAAGAAATGGCATCAGTGACAGGACCCAAATATTGTCAGTTCAATACCTGGATAAGGCAGTGGAGAACTTGGAGAGGGGAATTAAGTAGGAGATAACTGATATATGACATCCATTAGACATGGCACGTGGAACTAGAACAGTCTACCCCAGCGAGCGAAATAAAGGGTTCAGTTCGACATTCCAACAACCCGAAGAAGGCCGGAGCGTACAAAGACCGAAACGTTGTGATAAATACGGCAACAAAGATGAGAATTATAATCCGAAAGGTCATTCTTATTCCAGTTATGAATACCTATGTCATCAGCATTACTTCCTTCGATCTCACTACACCGGCCTTTGGAAGGGAAGCAGCTGTGTTGTTTTCTCTTAATAGGTGTATTTGAGGATGTCGTATTGAATGTTTAACTGATCAAGGCTAGTTTCTGTACATCTACGCTTGTACATGCATAGAACATCGTCCCGGGAGAGATTAAATAGACTGTGGCCCTCAATTCAGACTTCTTGTTAAAAATAAAAACAAAAAAAAAAGTCATCCTGATTTCTTTAGGCGCGAATTTATTAAATGTTCTGAGTTGTTTAGTTTCTAATTTGTGAAGATGCCGTTTAAGATTTGCACGCACCTTCCCCTCTCACGGCACTATCAGTAACGGCAACTGTAATTGCGACATATTCCCCCCCCCCCCCACTACTACAGTACCAATGATACCAATAGCGTTTACAATTACTTCGTCAACGACGAAAGGTGAGAATAATAAAGATTTGCTTCAGCTTCGGGTCGATAACCAATTAACTCAGTCCAGATCGAATAACATTCTGGGTTTAGTGCAGTTATGACTTTCCGTTGAATAGATCATTTCCCTGTTTTAGTAAATTCTCTTACTAGAAAATTCGACATGCAGTTCAAAGTTTACTAGCAAAAGAGGCTAAAAATCAATATTTTTTTTACCTTTTGATGTTCAGTAACATTCTTCCGGGAAATCAAAAATCATATTTTTTCCATCTTTTTCCATCATTGCAGAAGCAGCGTGTAAGATATTTCTTCTTTCCGCTTTGGAAAAGTCCACGACTCTAAAACAGAATTTTAAGCTGAATGATAACGAAATACAAGGCACAAGGCCACTCAAAGTAGAGAGTTTCTAAATGAGGCTGTTGTAATAAGCGTAATTACGAAGTTGACTAAAATGAATATAAGGAAGATAGAGTACTTGAGGTGGCAAGATTAGGGCCGTAGGGCATCCTCTTGGGAAACTTCCTTCTTATTAATGGAATACGAAGGGGATGAGGATGATTCGACTCTGCGTAACTGGCAGAGCGTGTCCTAGCTGTAAATGTCTGAAGTGGTGGGACTATGGAATAAAGCTCGTTGGAGAGCGTGAAACCCAGGGTTGCAAACTTTCATAAATCTAACTATGTTAGCTCTATCACTGACTAGCAGTAGAGCCCGGCGTTACCCGGGGATGTAGCAGTAAGAGATAGATCAAGTATCGACCATCATAAAGACTGAAAAATAAAATTGACAAAGATTATTGTTTAAGGTTGACGGACACGCACGTCTTAATTATTTTTTTTTTTTTACGAATTGGTCAAACCCAAATTCAAACAAAAACATTGTTTACAATCGTTATAAGTCTATCGATTGGTGAATAGAATTTTATTATAAACAATTGTCTTGTAAATGGTATTTTTAAAGCATTCTGAATGTAAATAAAGAAAGAAGTGTGCAAGACAATAAGAAATACTACCTGCCGAAAAAAAAAGTGGATGTTTGTTTTATCGGCTGAAAAATGTAAGAAATCCGATCCCATATATAAAGGAACACACACACACACACACACACACACACACACACACACACACACACACACACACACACACACATAAACAACCTGGGTTTTTTAACCTAAGTCACTCCACGGAATCGCTAAAACATAGAGCATAGTCTGATGAAAAAGACGCCAAAGTTTATGAAAACAAAATTTTATCGTCAAAATGCTTATGTTTTTATGAAGAGGATAGACTAAATTTTTTTTTAATTATTTAAAAAAAAATTTTTTCCATCTTTTTAGAATATTCTATATTTTGATTTAAAAAACCTTGTTTCTCTTTGTCGCAACAAGGAGTAGTAAATAACATAGATAATTTTTAGTGCGTTTTTTTGTATTTACACACATTAATTTGGAAAATCTTGCAAAAATAAAAATAATTGTCAGATGTTAATGAAACTTTCAGAAACTATTCACAGATGATCGAAATTATTATAAATATGTTTTTTTTATTAAAATCATGGCAGAAATATTTTTTTTATATTTATTAACACCCCCATAACTAATTTTATGAAAAACTCTAGAAATTCGAGACCATCGGTTTTAGTGATTACAATAGTTAAAAGCACAAGGCTTTGAAGAATGCAAATCATGTTTTTTTTTTGTTTTTTGTTTTTTTTTTAACGTACCTGAAAATCAGCTGTGAATTGTAACATACAAAACTCAATAAAACAAATATATTATTTAGTTTCAAATGCTTTTATTTGTTTTAATTTGTTTTTATGAATATGGACAATATTTTCTGAAAGCAAAAATTTTTTCAATGAAAATTGAATTTTTAATACAATTATTTCTTATTTCTTTAATTTTAAAAAGATTTTTAAAAAATGTTTAAATTGAATTTTAAAAAATATTTTAACATTAGTTAAAACTTAAAAGCAACATCAACCTTTCAAAATGTCCGTGTGAGATTGTCATTGTCTAGCGCTTTGAAAATTGTATAATTTGGACCAATCAGATTAGCCATGGTAATTAAGAAATGTAATTTTTGTGTTTATAGTCGGACAGTAATTATTAAGTACGGAAGATCAACCAGAATACAATTTAGTTGCATTATTTGAGTTCAGCATTGTTCTCCGCTGTTAAGCCCTTTACTTTTTATGAAACACTTATGGAGAATTTAATTTGAGTTTTCAATTTCAACTGAGAAGGGTACCTACAAGTAACAGTATCATCTTATGAAATTTAACTACTGCTAAACTTTAATTTATATGATCTTATTTTTATATTAATCTCATTTATGACATTTTTCCATAAATGATATATCAAAATTAATAATAAAATGAATGGAAATACAAATAACACAGTAAAATGTAATAAATGTACATAAAATTATAGTATTTTATGTACACTTCTGATAAAATTTCATAAGAAAGGTACCTAAATTAATTAGATACCTTTTTCTTATGAAATTTAATCTCACTATTAACAGACTTATTTTCTAATTTCTTTATATTTTCCATAAAGCATTGTAAACGTAAAAATGAAAGCTAAGTACAAAAAAAAATTTAAAAAAAAATAAAAAATAAAAAATTAGAGCGCTGAAAGTTTTCCTTAAAAGTAACAAGGTAAATAATTTGTTCACTTAAATAATTTCACTTCCTTCCATCCGTAGAAAGAATTCTCCTCCCGTAAGTTATCTAAATGTCATGAATGTGCCTTTCGTCAATCGTCAAGCGACGCGAAAGGTTATGACCTGCTTTGTTTTATTTTCAAATTACATTCTTTCGGCGCAGAAGCTAAGTTAAGCTTGGTTCAAAATATTTTAAATAAACAGTATAATTTCTGTTTTTATTAAAATCAGTTTTGAAAAAATGATAATTGATTTTTAAAAGAATATCAAAGTAAGATTTTAATCTTTTAAATCGAAAAGAATGATTGAAAATGATTCTGTCCTTTTTTTTGACCAAAAAAAAACAATATTTTTAACAAAAATTTCAGACGTGCTAGGAACGATTAAAAACGTAAAAAAAATCCCCCAAAATACTTTTGATCTTTCCTCTTTAATAATAATATGAACATTAGACGATAAAATTTTGTTTTCGTCAAGTTCGGCGTCTTTTTCATCATGCTATGCTCTTTTGTTTACATTTTCGTGGGTGAGTTGTCCCCCTTTCATTCTCACGATGTGTCTTAATCGTGTTTTCAAAATGATTTTCTTAAAAAACAACTGTGTTTTTCCCATTTTCGGCCCCGTTAGAACCACCACAAGGTAATTTTATGTAGTCCTGTGAAGTTTTGTTGAAATCGGCTAAAAAATGTAGGAAATTCGATCCAACATATAAACGTTACAGACACACACACACACACACACAACCTGCGTTTTATAATAAGTAAGATATTGAGCGCTTTCCAATGAGTACCGCGCATATATAATATATATATATAAATTGCATATATAAATATAGATATATATTTATATTTATATACATAAAGATTTTACATATATATATATATTAATATATATCCTTTTTATATATTTATATTTATATACATACACATTTTACGTACACACACACACACATATACACACACACATATATATATATATATATATATATATATATATATATATATATATATATATTCTGTTTCTATACGTTATTTTTTATAGATACAAATATTTAAGTAAATACTCTGTTTATAATAAACAGTATTAACACCATTTACCGGCTAGAATGTCCGAGAAATTTCACCGTACATTCACATTCTAGCCGGTAAATGTTGTTAATACTGTTTATTATAAACAGACAATTTACTTAAATATTTGAATCTATAAAATGACGTATAAACAGAAAATATATTAAAATAATTTTCGGACTTAGTCCATTTCATAATATATATATATATATATATATATATATATATATATGTGTGTGTGTGTGTGTGTGTGTGTGTAAGGCTTACGGAAATGAATGGATTATTTATAAGGCTTAAAGAAAGATTTTTATTTCTTAAAAGTTATTGTTAATGGACACTTCTATTTGAATAGAAGCTCCGTTTATTTATTAAACCTTATTTGTTTTTGTTTATCGGCCTGAATATTCGAGAAATTTTATTAGAAAAATATACCGGAGAGCACATATTTTTTTAATAAGATTTCTCGAACATGTAACCCTTACATATATATAATGGCGAGACTAAATTTTATTTTTGGTTCTACTGCTAACCATTGGAAAACTCGTTGTTACCATCATAAAATGTCACTTACCAACAGCAATATTCAAATATCGCGGTACTCTCTATATTTTCCTGGGAAATTAAGACAGATAACTACACTACTAAATTGGGATCTCATCGCTGACAACCAAAACTTTTACCAGCAACAAAGAAATATGTACACTGTGCCTCTTGGAAAAAACGAACTATTCTCAAATATATCGATAATCCTAATTTGCTGTAGAAGCTCAGTGAGTTTATGACGTCATGCATTCATAGAAAAGCCGATGTTAGTTAGATCAATTAGCTTAACATCTGCTGTAATATCCCCACTGACTTTCTACTAATATTTTTTTTCATTTTTAGTTACCTTCCTTGCATCATCCTAACGCTTAACGGTTATTATAGCCTTGCGTTCTTTTTTCATTTTTGTTATTTTTTTGTTATTATTTTTTACTTTTTCTTACCTTATATTATTTTTTATATACGCTTTTTATTTGGTAATTGCCAGCTATTTTTAGTCCATGTTACAATAATCTTATCCGTTGACTCAGTATAAAATATGACGTTACATACATGAGGCAAACAATTTTTATAACCAACCACACCGTATAACCCACCCTTTTCTACTCTCCCCTTTTGTCTATTACTATACTATCTTGCGTTTCAACGTAATGTGACCGTAAGCCTTAAGACTTACGGACACACATATATATATACACATATATATATATATATATATATATATATATATATATATATATATGTGTGTGTGTGTGTACGTAAAGCTTACGTTTATGTATATTTTATCTAGGATCCTTTTAGCGTCTTCACTGAAATACTAACAAGAACGCCGAAAGTCTGAATTAAAATACATCTTTTAAATAAATTCGAACATTCTAGTTTTAAATTGAAATTTAAGCATACTCAGTACAGTTTAACATAAAGCCATCTACAAACTCTCCACAGCACTAATTGTGGCAAATAACTAGACTACAACTACTAGATTTCATTAGTAATATAGCACATGAAAAAAAAATATACCGCCCCCCCCAAGTCAAATTTATTTTTTGTTTTTTTGTCCTTGAGAAAGAACACATGCGTGTCCGAAAATTCCGATTTTAAACATTTCTTACATTGGCCAAATCTATCTATCTATCTATCTATCTATCTATCTATCTATCTATCTGTGTGTGTGCGCTATCTATCTATGTGTGCGCGCGCGTATGTGTGGTGTAATAAGAATAAACATGTGAACTGCATAATAATAATGAGTAAAGAATAGAGAATGATACGTGATCTTCCCTAACAAATAAAAGACCTTGATTGGATTTATAAGGCAAAAATGTTCTTGAGTGCTTAAGGGTTTACTAGTTATTATCTATGCAAATATTCGCGGATATATATATATATATATATATATATATATATATATATATATTCTATATTTCTCCGAGATAATTCTTAAAGAATGTAAAGTAAATACCAATGCGATACATAAATGCTTATATTCCTGTGGTCGTAAAGATATGAACTGCTTTGACTGTTTACTTTTGCCTTGATTTAATTTCGTCCAAGCAGTTTATACATCCGAATAAAAGGCGTATAAAACAATTTCAGGATAACACAATTCCTTTGGGGACTTTTTTGTAAATTTATTATTTTCTATGCATGGAGACTTAGCATTGGAACAGTTACATGGAACAGCAATCAAGCAATATGCAATGATTCTGTAAAGACTAGGTTCTGTATGATAAAAAGATAGTTTTAATGTATTATATATTTATGACTAAAAGCGCTCAATACCAGAGATAGAGAATATCTAAATATAAAAGTGGACATTAATGTCAACACCCAGCAGTTGATTACATTTATGTTTGTTTTATGCATAAATGCAATCAATTGCTGGGTAAATTATTAACTTGTCTTTGCAACTTTTTTTTGGCAAAGTGAAGATGAAACAGAAACTAATGCTTTTAATTTTAATTTAATTATATAATTAAATTTAAAGTGTTTAGCTTCCATTTTTGAAACATGGTTATTACTGTGTAGCGAAAAACCATATTTCAAATCAGTTAATTTATAATATTTATGCTCTGTAAATTTACATTGAGCACTGTTTTGTAAAAATAAAAATAAAAAAATAACAAGAACACCGGATTATATATCTTACTGTACTTTTATTTATACACACACACACACACACACACACACACACACACACACACACACACACACACACACACACACACACACACACACACATATATATATATATATATATATATATATATATATATATATATATATATATATATATGTATATTTAGTTTATTGGGAGAGCAGATCATTATTTAGACATATAATATTAAATATAACAGACAATGAATGTCTATTATGTCTGATAATGTTCGAATGTGTGCTTTAATTTCTAGTGAAAATAAAGACAAAAATTGTTCAGAATTTGAATATTTTTTTAAGTTGGTCCCATACTCAGAGTGGTTATACTGACGGAATTTCTTCCTAGCCAACAAGATAGGTTACTTCTAAGTCTCATCCGCCATATTTCTGTTTTTGTTTTGATGTCAGAACGCTGCGATCGCTTGTCTGTATCCCCTTATGTTTGTTAACACAATTCTTAGTTTGTGGTCTTTTTACTTCATTATTTTTTATTTTCTTTGCATATTCTTTTTGCTTCATATTATTTTTTCCATTGTTCTTTTCATTTCTCTATCTTGTCATTGTTTATTGCAAATTTTGTCAATTTTCTTTGTTGGACATTACTGACACTTACATTTAACCATGGTCAATGGCTTTACACTAATTAACCCATAGCTGGCGGAAGAAGAAGTGGATTCATATCTTTCACAAGTGAACATTACGAACCCAACTGTCATTGGAACTCGGTTCTCTGATTAACAATTCCGAGTGATTATTCATTACACCACCCCTACACCTAAACTTACAGCACCTTGTATTCCCGAACGGTCACCCTTCTAGTTACTGACCAGCTTCGATGTTATTTAAACGTGATGTGTCCCTAAGTCCATGTGTTATGATATATCAATAACAAAATTGCATAAAATATAAACGAACAAAATGAAATTGGCTAGACAGTATATTCAAAGACATTAAAAAAATAAATATATGTAGATGTGGGCAATGAGGTTATGGGGTTACCTCCACTTAAAAAAAAAACATCTGTAGGGGACGCTACTTAAGCTTATACGTAGGGAGTGACATTCTCCGTCATCCGCTTTTTTCTATTTTTCTCTTAGCCGAAAAGACGTAGGTCGCACGTGGAGTAAAGCAAACAGGTACCTTTCACTTCACTTTTATTTACTTTTTTCTATGACTTACTTCTACACAAACACCTTCACTAGTTTGAATGCTTTCTTCATTCATATTAATTGTTTTGTCACACGCAACAATCTTCTCTTGTCTATGTATACTTCTGTTTTGTTAATACATACATTGTCATTTGTTTGTATATATTTTCGTTGTTACTTTATCATTTATTACTCGGACTCACATTAGAGTCCGCAATTATTCTTGCGGGAAAATACGTAACAGGAGACACGTGTTTTTCAACCCAAATACAACCAACACACAACGCAACAATGTCAATACCAAGCGGCATGCTTTAGGTCATGTGTTTTGTGTTTTGGCTCGACTATTTATATGTACTGGTTAATAGTGCAGTCGTCCTGGGTACATCTACGTTCTAGGTATGACGATAAACTACATCCGCATCCTGGGTAAGACGATAAATTACACCCAGCAGCAATGCCTCTGATCAGGAAATTCTGAGGAGTGTGGGACCATCTTTTCGTTGCTTGGGTTCCCAGGTTCACCCTGTTAGGGTCCTAGAAAATAGTTAACCCCCAATCTGGGGTCAAAACGCTATGAAAGTGTAAAAAATAGGTTTTAATGTCAGCAATACATTTTTGTAAAAAATTATTACCAGCAATGAAATTTGGAAGGAAAAAATTATTACCTGCAATATGTTATTACCATCAATGCATTTTTGAAAAAGCAAAGAATATTACCAGCAATACATTTTGGAATTTAAAAAATTATTAATAGCAATTCATTTTTGAAGGAAAAAATTATACCAGCAAAAGTTTTTTGAACAAAAATATTACCAGCAACAAAAATGTTGTCGGCATTAAATAAAATATTGAGGTTGATATGCCGTAAAACAAAACAAATAAATAATAGTGCAGTATGGGTAATATGGTCTATTGTATTATGATGATAGTTATTGAGTGGGTGGTGACGATTCCAGGGCCTATTAAGTAGAAATAATTGTAGATTCGAATGCGGTTATTTGTTAAGTTTTTTTTTTACTCATTATTTATTATTGACTACTTAAGTATTTGTTGTTGATTATTAATATTTACATATACTTATGCTTATGTGTGTATTTATAGTTTGTTAATTTGTTTATTATTTACCTGAGTTGTTTATTTATTTAGATTTTTTGTTTACTTTTATTTTCTGACCTGTTGGTTGGTTATTATTTGTTTAGTTGAAAATATTTGTTTGTTTAAAAAGTATGTTAGATCATCTGCATTGTACATAATGCATATACAGTAGAATCCCTCATATCCGGAATCCCTCATACACGGAATCCCTCATATCCGGAATCCCTCATATCCGGAATCCCTCATATCCGGAATCCCTCATACCCGGACATGATTTTGATGTGTATATTTGAACTACTCGGGTAATAGGTAACTGATTTGAAATTTCTGTTTATCAGGAAATTTATTTTGGATAATTGCTTATGCTTATTTCACCCTAATAGCTTGTATTGGAACAAAAGATGATAGGAATAAGAGGAAAGGATAACAACCAGACATATCTGCAACAAGACAGCGACGAGATGAATGATTGCGATAAAACCGGGACTGCAATGGAAAAAAGTATTGAAAAGGTTGTCAGTTTTATGGAAAGAAAGCCAGCATTCAGCTACGATGATTGCAATTAACGCACGCAGAGTTAAAAAGTGTCTTTCATTTTAAAAAAATTCACAAAAGCAAAACGAAATGCAGAAAAAGTAGAGAATGACATTAGAAAAGAAAATATCATCCTGCAACAGCAATTAAAAAAATCCTTGCTACATTATTTGTTTTGCATCTGTGGTATAGTTAATTTAATTAACATACTTAATTTAATGAATTTTCTTTAACATTATATAATTTATTTCTTTTTCCTTAAAATCAATTCCGTTATATTTCACTCACCATTAGCTTATTTTCTTTACTATAAAACATTGAAAATAAATGTTAAACCTGATTTCAGTTCTTTTATTTTAATCTAAATATAACCCCTCATATCCGGACTTTGTAACCAATTTCTCATCCGGACTTTGTAACCAATTCCTCATATCCGGAAGGCCTTCTTAGTTCAGTTGTCAGGGATTCTATTGTAAAACCCCTGATGTCCGGACTTTGTAACCAATTCCTCATACCCGGAAGGCTTTCTTAGTCCGGTTGTTAGGGATTCTAGTGTATTTGCATTTTTAACGGTTAAATTTTACAATTATTAGTTTTTAATTTTCGATTTTTCAGTAACGTAGTAAAATTGTTTTCGTCTTTGCATCTTGAGATAAGTTCTGATCATTTATTTTGTAATTTGTGTCGATCTGAGGAAAGGGATTATAGTTATATTTCCTCAATGTTTTCTGAATTATGGTTGTAGGCTGATTACATACGCCCTATCTCTGATCTTGAACACTTTTTCCCTAAATACAGGATACCTTAAAAATATTTTTTTATCATATGTATGAAATCCCGATATATTTCTGATTAGGTCCGTGCTAAAAATGTTGCTACCACCTCTTGTCTGGTGAACCTGTAATTCGGGGTGTTCATAAAATCTCTTTAGAATTCAAAAATATGCATTAAAAAGGCAATTAATGAGTTATCTTATTCAGATTTGTTCTATGTAGTTTTGAAAGTTTTTAATCACATTGCATTTGTGTATTTTTGGTATCCTGTTGGTACTGTTAAATGAATCCCTAACATTTCCAGACCGGTTGATTGGCCAAATTCCCTGACCACTTCGTTCGCCAGCTATCACTCCCCTGGACTTCTTTCTATAGGTTATGTTAAAGATATCTTGTATCGAACAAAAATACGGTACATCACTGATATAAAACAAAAGATCACTGATGCCATTGCCACCATTGATGAGGTTATGCTACTGCGAATATGGCAAGAAATCGAAACCGTCTTGATGTGCTTCGTACAACAAGGTAAATTAAATTAGTTTAAAAAATTCAATATCTAGCCTTCATTATGCAACAATTTCGAAATATTTGTCTGTTCATTTGCTTTCGTAATAATTGTTTTAAATTGTAATATGACTTTATGGAGACTCTGTATATTTAGAAATACTTGATCAAATCCAATGAAGAATCTGGAGTATTATTGATTCTAACCTAGCTTCACAGCTTCAGTCACATTTCCACCGTTGTAACATGGCTTTGTTGCTCATTTTCTATAAATACTTTCATGGTAATTGTTCTAATGAACTTTCCTCTATGGTACCTAGACTTCATGAATATCTGTACTGAACATGTGAGAAACGACGCAGTTTTAGAGAAAATAGAAACAAAAAGAAAACATATACTTAACATCAGGAAGAGACAGTTGAACTTTCCAGGACACATAATGAGGAAAGAGGGCTTAGATAATCTGACACTCACAGGACAGATTGAAGGCAAGACGGAAAACGCATAACATATTTAAAGAACTCGAGTAAATGGATAGCGAAATATGGTTTAGGAGAAATAACAAAAAGACAAATTTTTTTAAGAGCTACAAAGGACAGAAAACTGTGGAGTGCCATGATCACCTACGTCCAGAGAGGACACTGCATATAAAGAAGACGACAAGATTGCTGGCAAGATTTCACCATTTTACAGTTGAAATGTCTAAACGTCACCGCAAGTCCTATGTGAATAGTTTCTTCTCTCGCACTTCTCGTTTGTTTTCTCTTTCGGGTTATTTCATCTCAGTCAACTTTGATCTTCAAAAATGGATATGCAAAATGTCAATCTGTAACTTTTGTCTCCTTAATTCATGTTCTTTTATTTTTGTTCTGCTTAATAGTGTTTATTTCTCGTATTCTCTAACACTCTGTAAGCCCCTGTGTCTTAGTGGCTTTATTACCTTGACTGGGGGTCAAAGAGTTAAAAAAAAAAGGTAAATAAAAATTAAACGTGATAAAATAGTAAACGTCTCCTGGAATGAAACTAATCAATTGGATTAGTTTCACACATAGAATGCTTACTAGCATCCTAATCACGTGGCCTGTCTTAATCACACTTCATCAAGCGTCCGGCTCGATGTTTATTCACCAACTTTCGTCTCCAATCCATTTCAGCGCCTCTTTGTGCATACGACTGCAGTCGCTTTTCCACAGTCAGTCTAACGGACATTTCCCTGACAGGTGATTGAACGGAGCTTTTTCCGGAACTCTAAACTGTTGACAGCTGAGAAAGAAAGAAAAACGAAAAATGATGAATAGCTACTTGGATGGATTAATAAGTCTTTTCTAACAACAAATAACTAAATAAATAAATAAGCCATGGAAATATTTCAGGAAGGAATTAAAGAAAGAAAGCAAGCAAGAACTCCTCCAAAAACGAAAAAAAAAAAAAAAATAATAAAATAAAATAAAAAGAAATGAAGCAACAGACAAGGAAGATGTCACAGAGAGAAGAAACAATCAAAGGAAAGTACAAAAGAGAAGAAAAAAAAAACGAATAATTGAATAACTAATAAAAACAAAAAAAAAATCTGGGATTACCCGTCTTGTTTGCCAAATAGCCTTTATTAACGACCGCTAGATGGCGTTGCCAAAAGCAGTATATACGAAAAGAGATCGAAATTGTCACCCTCTTCCTTCTCATTTTCACACGATATGACTCAGAAATAAGACGTACCCCATTCATCCTATGGGACGTTATGATCCCCAGCGAACCTCGTGTCGCTTTGAACACAACACAGTATAGTACATAGCATATAATGCGCTAAGCTTACTTGACTATAAGCAGGCATATCTCATAATTCTATCAAATTAACAGATAAATAATTATTCACGAATATAAATTCCTCACAAACTTCCATGTAAATTCACACATACGTATGTACTATAAGGACGTCTTAGCACCTTCATTATCCATTTTGTATGCTTTCCATTTAGTTTATTTTAATCATTTAACCCAACTAAAAAAGATAGATCCATTAAGATAAAAGAGGTTACTGAGAGTGAAGGAAACTGTAATTGAGAAAATAGGACAATAAATGAACAGATTTCAAGTAAACAGAAAATGATGATTGAAGTTGCATTTAAATTTTTGAAGGCAGGAAAGCAAAAAACCGGAAGAGAGCTGTAAAGGTGCGAAATAGGAGGGAAGAATTTGTCAGAATAGCATTAGCAAGAAATCAAAGAGAACTCGACACGTGAGTTAATAAACTATAAGTATAAAACTTATGGTTCCATCGAGAAATTTCAACAAATAATGATGAAATCTACCTGCCAAACTAGTTCGGCGTTCCTGAAATCGAGTTACCAAAGTGTTATGGTCCGGTTCCTTGTACCACGGTGATAGTCCAAGGTAGACCCAATAAAGAAGAACGCGAACACAGGTATGGAATAAAACAGATATATTACAAACAGGAATATATACAGAGAAGTAGAAGTGTTAGTATGAACAATCAGGTTTAGTAGGGAAAACAATGTAGTCTCAACCAGTATCACTATTCCAATGTCTTACAGTAATTGTCTGAACGCGACTCTGTTTCAGACTGCCTCTGACTCGACTCTTGACTCGACTTGAACTACTGACTCTACTGGAACTACTGACTGACTTGAACGACTGACTGACTATATTTAGTCACTCCCCCCACGTGGGCATCATATGGCACAAGGCCGGTCTAACGTGGGATCTCCGAGCCCGTGGGCTCAGCCAAAAATATGCCCATTGAACCCGTATAAACGGGTTCAGGGTCGGTTTGCTTCCCCGAAAGAGAATCCGCCCTTCGGCGTAGCCTCCTTCGGGTTCCTCCCTGCCTGAAGGCAGAGAGTTCAACCGAACACCCGATCGACCGAGATCGACTTGAACGACTGACTGACGATATTCAGTCACCCCCGCACTTGGGAATCATGGGGCACAAGGCCAGTTTTTTAAGGTGGGAACTCCGAGCCCGTGGGCTCGGCTCAAAAATATGCCCATTGAAACTTTACTTCACTTAATACTGATTTTTAAATAAGTGATCACTCAAATTTTGTTATCTATCATAAATATAATAACAAAACTATCAAAAGTTATAGCTTAACTGGGTATACTCATCTCTTTTTTCCCCGAGTTACAGATTAAATAAAAGGGTAAACTGGATTTACTAGCCTTGGATGGCAGCCAGTCTAAGATAATTTTTGTCTGGATGCTGGTTGTTGGTAGCTGATTGCAATAATTTTTATTGCAAGTGTTTTATTCTGATTCTGCTAATCCATCATATACATTTTGCGTTAATATTTAACATCGTCCCCCACGAGTGTGTATGTGACACAAGGCCGGTTTATTGTGGGTACTCCGAGCCCGTAGGCTCGGCCAAAAATATTCCCTTTGAATCCGCCTAAACGGGTTCAGGGACTGTCTACCTCCCCGGACGAAACTTTGCCCTGCGGCAAAGCCTCGTCCGAGTTCCTCTCTGCTCGAGGCAGAGAGTTTGACAGTAAACTGTTCTCCCAAGGCCTTCTCTCCTACTAATCTTATAGTAAGCGGAAGAGTCAAACATAGACTCTTTAGAGGGAGGACATCAGAACAGGTTTTACATTGGGTTATTGTCAGGACTCTGACTAGGCCACTGGAAGAGTTGCAACTTAGCCTCTTCGCGTTTCCTCTCTAGAAAATATTTATTCTTTTAATCAGTATTCTTAGGATCGTTATCGCTACTAAATCATTTTTTGACTTGTATAATGTACATATGTACACCTGTATTCATACCCTGTATTAATAAACGAATTCTATTATTTGTTTTTTATCTTGGTAAAAATACAAAAATCGACTTTCTATGGGTGCGTCCATTTTTGCATCGTACTCAAGAATACCAGGTGCGGCTCGTTCTGTGTGTCTGTGTGTGTGTGTGTGTATATATATATATATATATATATATATATATATATATATATATATATAGATAGATAGATAGATATATATATAGTAGTGAATGTTTTTTGTGTATGTGTGTGTGCAGAAATTTACACATATGTTTCCTTATTTACTTTGTTAATTCAATGTTGATCAAATTTATTGTGTTGCTACTGCTTGCCAAGCAAGATAGCCATAAAAGTACAAATTGTTATTTTACAATGGTTAGCATAGCTTGACACAAGGCTACAAATATGTAGCATCTAGCGAAAATCGAACTCACTATTTGGTAGTAATGATCAACTGGAATTAGCCAGCTCGGCATTTCCTCACAATTACATTTGGACAACTTGGTGTCGCCTAAATATAATTTAGTAAGTATCGCTTAATTTTGACACAAGCTGGAACACGCTGTGATGAAGGAAACATCGTCAAGAATCAACAAATCTCGCTTGATAATATTTGTATTCTGATGAGGTGAGCAATTCTATTTCCTGGTATTTCTGAGCGGTTACCTATCTAGGTACTGATCAAGCTCGACGTTGCTTAACATCGCAGATCCTACGATACCCGGTGGTACAATGTGATATAGCCGTACGCTTATCAGCGTATTCAAGTAACAACACTAAACAATTTTTACATATCCGGACTACTCTTCTATTCTTATAATAATTATCTTGTCACAAGTTTCACAAGCCAACCTTTTAATCCACTAGGCTATTGTTCCCTGAAGGTTACCCGTATTTGTCCTCTGAAGGTTACCTGTATCGACAAGCATCAGATGAAAATCGGAGAGTAAAACGGCCGAAATGATGTGATAATCATACTTATTATAAAACCCAGGTTGTGTGTGTGTGTGTGTGTGTGTGTGTGTGTGTGCGTGCGTGTGTATGTGTGTGTGTCTGTACGTTTATATATTGGATCGGATTTCCTACATTTTTCAACCGATTTCAACAAAACTTCACAGGACTACGTAAAATTACGTTGCGGTGGTTCTGACAGCGCCAAAAATTGGAAAAACAATTGTTTTTACACGAAATCAATTTGAAAACACGATTAAGAGGCATCGCTTTCGCGGGATGAAAGGGAGACAACTCATATCAAGTTATACTTATTATAAAACCCAGGTTGTTTGTGTCTGTGTGTGTGTGTTCGTTTATATATGGGATCGGATTTCCTACATTTTTCAATCGATTTCAACAAAACTTCACTTTTTTTTGGCATGTAGTGTTTCTTATTGTCTTGCACACTTTTTTCTTTATTTTTACATTCAGAATGCTTTAAAAATTCCATCTACAAGACAATTGTTTATAATAAAATTCTATTCAATCGATAGACTCATAACGATTGAAAACAATGTTTTTGTTTGAGTAATTAAGTAAACTAATTAAGACATGCGTGTCCGTCAACCTTAAACAATAATCTTTGTCAATTTTATTTTTCAGTCTTTATGATGGTCGATACTTGGTCTATCTCTTACTGTTACATCCCTGGGCAACGCCGGGCTCTACTGCTAGTAACAACTATGATAAGGACACCAGTCAGCGCGTAAATAAAGTAATTCAGACAGAAACTAATCATTTTGCTTTCAAAAATCCTCTTGCGCTTTCGACCCAAATAACCAGAAATTTAATGACAAGAGGCAAAGGGAAATTTGTCGCTAATTATTATTTTTATTTTTCGGACATGCGCGGTAAGACGGATAAAGTAATTGTCTTTTAGTGTAGCGAAAATAAGATGCGCAACTGTGAAATGATTCAAGAAATCAATCACACTATCACAGTCCTTTCTACGTAAGCCGAAGTATCAGCACGAGTTAAAATCAAACTGAACCACTGCACTCAACGAATATTTTAGAAGCTTACCCACAAAACCAAAACATTAACAGGAGAAATAGGTTAAAGGTGAAATAGTCTCGTCTGATAGAGACATCCTTAGGAATGCCATACATTCAACTTGTTCAGAAAATTCGAAGCTCTCAACAGTATACAACCGTTTAAAGCAACGGAGATACCAAAACATGAATACCAAATTGTTCAATGCTACAATATTTAAACCCAAATATCTTACGTAAATCTGACCGACGCTGAAATGCACGGCACTAAAATGTGGGAGTAAAAACATTTGGCGTTAAAATGTGTCCGCTAGAATGCCCAACGCCAAAGTGCTGAACGTCAACGTTAAAATGGCCGACGTCAAAATGGCCGACATCGAAATGGCCGACGTCAAAATGGCCGACATCAAAATGGCCGACGTCAAAATGGCCGACATTAAAATGGCCGACATCAAAATGGCCGACCTCAAAATGGAGGTGGGTAAAATGTAGGCGCTAAAATTTCTGACGTCAAAATCTATATGCTAACATGCCAGACGCCAAATTGTCGGACGCTAAAATGCTTGACAGTAAAATGCCCGACGTCAAAATTGCCGATGCTGACGTTAAAATGCCCAACGTCAAAATTGCCGATGCCAAAAGGAATGACTTCAAAATGACCGGCGTTAAAATGTCTGATGTTAAAATGCCTAACGTCAAAATGGCCTATGTCAAAATGCCCGGCATCAAAATAACTTTCGTGAACATGTCTGGCACTAAAATACCTGGTATCAAATTGTGAGCACCAAAATGCCCGACACCAAATTAACCAATGTCAAAATATGGGCATTATACTGCCCAACACCAAAATATGCATGCTAAATATCCGACGTCGAAATAGAGACTCCAAAATTCCCGACGATAAAATGCTTGACTCCAAAATATCCGATTTCTCAGGGAAAATATGCATAAATTGAAATTATGAAAATTAGGTGGTAATATTTATCTATTATTGTTTTTCTTGCCAAACGATAGTGCCGTTTCATTTTAATAATGCGTGAATGTTTATCTATTATGTGAGTAATGGGTTGCAAAAATCCAGACAATTTTCTCCAGGATCCAGCGTCAAGGTAGAGTTAATAATAATAGAAACATCGATAATGAGAAGTTTCGTCAAGGTTGGCAAACTATTCAATACAAACAAACAATTTGATTGAATGAGTGGTGGTGGTGCAAGAGCCGGAAGTCCTATTAGTACAAGCAAAAAAGAAAGCGGCTTCTCAACCAATAAAGTCGTCATTTCAAAAGCAAACGCTCGAATTTGTCAATGAAATCACAGCAAAAGAAAATGCCAATATTTTCATCCAATTAACGCTAGTTAAATCTTGTCAGCAAAATGACTCAATCCATTATTTGATAATAAAGTAACTAGAGACAACATAGCGAATCAGCAAGAAAAGAAGGAAGTAATTTCCTTTTTCTTTTCTTGGATGAAAATATTTTTTATTTGCCAAAACGACACAAGTTTTCCTTGAAAAAAAAAGTGTAAGAGGATTTTTTTCGCTTGGATCTGTCAATCTTTCCAATCAACGTGATAACAAAATTTTATAAAAATGTGTAAATGAGAGAAATAATTAATTTCACCTTGAGAAAAACAGAGGAAGACAGAACGGTTCAAAACGTTGTGATGAAAAGAAAAGTGATGAGGATAGTCGATCTTGTAATTTACTAAATAGTGACAAGATTTCGTCTCAAGAAGTCAGTCTACAAAAGGTCATAGATATAAACGCGTAATGTTTATATTATACAAATAATTATTCAATGGCTTCATATGAAAGGTAGTTTTTATTGCCCGCCGACTCTTCACAAAAACTGATAAAAGTTTATTGGCATAAATAATTATTCTAACGTTTATTTTATACTAATCGCTTTTCTATATTTTGTTTCCAGGCTTGTTTTCTATAAAAATATTATTGTCGAAAATGATAATTAAAGAATATCGACTTCTCATATACGAATTCAAATTTGGCATCAGTATCAAAAAGGTTCAGCGAAACATGAATTTGGTATTTGGTTGTAGTATTGTTAATGTCAGAAATATATAGAGATGGTGTTCAGAAGATGAAGGCCTTGAAAATGAACTGAGAAGAAAACCCAATTCAGTCATAAATAATAAGTGCAATAAATTAGTTTGACAAAAGCAGAAAACAATAGTCAGTGCAGCCATGAAATTAACCATATGCAGGAAAGAAATAATAAAAAAGAAACAATTTTTTAAGTGTTTTGACAGAGGACAGTAAATCCGACACTGAGATCCATAGACACATTGGGATGACCAAGGACGCATTCCAAAAGCTGGGCAGCGTATTGCGAGACAGGAAGATTTCTTTGGTAACAAAGAAAAGAGTATTGAGCTGTTACGCCACATCTGTCCTCCTTTACGGCAGCGAATGTTGGTGATATAATGGAATATGCACACACCTGTGTTCCCCCTCACTGGAATATGATTGGCTGGTGCCCGTCATAAATACAGATTAACGTGTAGGTATGACAGAGTTTAAGTCTATGACGACGCCCATTGGACTACGCCATTGGCTATTCTATTGGTCTACACCTATTACCTGCGACTACCACGAGTACCAGTCGATTACTGCTACCGTGTACTACTTGGTTATAGTAACCAAACCCATTTAGCTACTTCGATCAAATATATCCCTTTCCGGGATATATCAGTTGGACAGTCCCCTCAAAGATAAAGGAGAGACTCGGGTCGACGGTGATGTCGTTCTACAGAAGGATGCTGAGAATATCAGGGACCAAGCGTGTGATTAACGATGAGGTCTTAGAGAGGATGCAAACAAGGAGGAGTCTTATACTTACCATCAGGAAGAGGCCGCTGAAGTTTCTGGGACATGTAATGGGAAAACAGGGCCTGGAGAATCTGATACACACAGGTCGAATGGAAGGAGAGAGAGAGACAAGGGAAAGCAACGCATGGCATACCTGGCGGGCTTGAGCAAGTGGATGACAGAACGTGGTCTGGCGAAGGTGGCAGAAGGACGAAACTTATTGAGAGCCACAAGGGATAGGAAGAAGTGGAGATCCATGATCGCCTACATTCTGAAAGGACATGACACATAAAAAGACTAGAAATGGGTTTAATTTTGTTCTATCGCAATGCCCGCCTTCTCATTTCACGGTCCACCTTTCAAAAGTTGTACAACCTTGTTTATGAGATTTTAAGGCTTCCATCTTATTCAGTGGATTTTGCCTCTTCCATAAGCTATAGAATATTGTCTTATATAGAAGTTTTTGAAACAATTAAACAGTTTATTAAGTTAAAATAATACTTTTTTAATGGGATAAACGGGTTAAAGTTACTTTGGTAGAAGGCCTTGGAAAAATACACACATTATTTTAATAAATTTTGATTAAATGAAATAATGTTTTTTTTTGTCTAACTCTTTCAAGTCCACATTCACGTAATTGATGTAAACAGCAAAAATGTTATTGTTCCTTTCAATAGACAATTCTAAATGACTTTGACTTAGAAAAATAATATTATTGAATGTATTATATATATATATATATATATATATATATAGCAATGGGACACTATGTCCGTTTGATCCCATATCAATGTGTTTTTGAGACAAGTATGTCCCGCAGGACGTGTTGAAAACATTTGTGGGACACATATGTCTCAGGGGACTCGAAAGGGTTAAATGAAAATATTTTTTGTCGGGAAATGCATTTTACAGGGAATCCCGAGAGTGGGGGAGAATGAGACTGGAACTGGAATTTGATCTAGATATGACCTAATGAGCTTTCGCCCTTGGTACATTATTATTATTATTATTATTATTATTATTATTATTATTATTATTATTATTATTATTATTATTATTATTATTATTATATTCCCTTTCGTTTCTGATGTATACTCATTTCTTTCCGGCTCCCGACCAGAGACCCAAGTGTAAAAATGGCATCATGACATTTTCCACTGAGCAGTTTTGAAAAAAAAATGACATATTTTACATAGATAAAACCTTTCGTAAAGTGTGGGTTATACCTGTGAGAACATTTTTTTGTATTTTAAGGCATGGGCTACCAGGAATCTCTTCAATGAGTCTACTGGAATCTTTTCCAGTCAATCCGAGTGCTCCAACAACAACTGGAATTGTTAATGTCTTCATATGCCGCATTTTAGAGTTTCGATTTCAATTTGTATTTTGATAGTTTTTTGAAGATCTTCAGAGATAAATTGCAATCTGCAGCGACTGCCATATCAATAATGAGGCACATTTTGTCTTTGCGGTCTCTAATTACGATGTCAGGGCGATTAGATTTGATTGTTCTCTCTGTATGCTTTGTAAAGTCTCATAAAACTCTTACAGCTCCTGTCTCAGTAACCGGGTCTGGGTGGTGTTCACAGTAATTTCTTGCAGTCTCCTTTCCGTAAGTGTTGCAGATTTTACAGTGCAGATATTGACCCACTCTGTCGTGTCGAGTTTTATATTCAGTCTATTATTATTATTATTATTATTATATATCTGCTTAGACCATTGAATATCTATCTATCTATCTATCTATCTATCTATCTATCTATCTATCTATCTATCAAAATTCACCCTGAGCAACACGGTAATGTCACTAGAACGCAGCCGGTTACAGGGAGTGAAAGAGAACAACAACAACAAAAACCCCAAAAAAACAAAAAACAAAAAAAACAAACAAAAAACAGAGAGTGGGTAGTATTGTGGCTAAAAATGAAGGGGGTTCAAGAAGACGGAAGAAGTCGATGGACTTTGCATTTAAATGTTTGAAGATTGGAGTTATCGTGAAAACAAGAAAAACGAAAGAGCGAGAAAAGAAATTGTTGGCGGTTGCATCTAGCTATTTCAACAGTAAAAGGGTGAGACCTAGATACCAATCTAGTAGCACACTTAAATTCATGTAGTCGACGCAACAGAGAAAAAAGATCATCAGAGCAGTTGCCATGAAAATATTTGTAGAAAAGACAGAGAGAAGCCACGTCACGTTGGTGAGAAAGTGACTGAGGTCGAAATGCCAGGTCAGGATCGATTACATTACAGATCTATCTATCTATCTATCTATCTATCTATCTATCTATCTATCTATCTATGGCTATATCTATTGCTCAAATTGTCATCTATCTATCTATCTATCTATCTATCTATCTATCTATCTATCTATCTATCTATCTGATTCTGTTCATTACCTATCTATCTATCTACCTATCTATCTATTGCTCGAAATGTTTGTCTCAAATTGTCCTTTATCTATCTATCTATCTATCTATCTATCTATCTATCTATCTATCTATCCAACTCGATCATTCTTCATCCCAATTTTCCTGTTTCTCAAACACTCGATTTTCGCCATAAATAGCAATTCCATCACGTAACGCATTCTTCGTCCGACCGACTGGCTTTGTATTCGGCCTGTGGATCTCCGCGATCATGTCATCTCTGATGTATACAGATAGAGACAATTAATACCGAATCCTATCCATTCAGTTAAGGCAATATCACTGACTATCAACACGAATTATTTTATTTTAGAGACACATCGAATCTTTGAAATTGATCGAAATGCATAGAATCTGTGAAGACTGTAGTCGAGCAAAGTCTCTTGAAACGAACAATTTTATATTTCTTTCTCTGGGTTGGTCGCAAAGAGAAATCATCGGAGATTTTCGACAGTAATTGCTAAGTTTATGCAATCTCTCCTTTGAGAAGGTCAATTTCATATCTATCTATCTATCTATCTATCTATCTATCTATCTATCTATCTATCCCAGTCTGTTATCTATCTATCTATCTATCTATCTATCTATCTATCTATCTATCTATCTATCTATTTCAGTCTGTTAATTATCTATCTATCTATCTATCTATCTATCTATCTATCTATCTATCTATCTATCTATTTCAGTCTGTTAATTATCTATCTATCTATCTATCTATCTATCTATCTATCTATCTATCTATGCGAACTCATACCAAGTGACTGAAGTATGAGATAATAATAATGATAAACAGACAGATAGGTGGATTGATAGGGAGATAGAGTGATTATTAACCGAATAGTATATATATATATATATATATATATATATATATATATATATATATATATATATATATATATATGGATTGGTAAGTATTAACAGACTGAATTAGATAAGCAGATTTGACCAGATTCGGACAGATATTGTATGCACGATACCCTCAGTAAGTATGCGATCATGATTCGCCACAACTTCATGACTTTTCTTCCGATTTGATCCCATCCATAATAATAGGATGTTAAGCTTGGATAGTAGCAAGAGAAGTTATCTGTAGGCATAAAAATCTATCCAGTACATTAAGTAAACATTCCCGTTCAACATTCCATGAAGGTTACGCCGATCAACAGACACCAGATGGAGACTGGAGCGCAAAACGACCAAAAGGTTCCCGATAATAACAGTACAGATGAGGACATTGGGCCGATAATGTAAATAAAGATAACTCCATCTCCCAGAAATTGAGACTGAAATTAAACATTAAACAGTGAAGTTTTCCCATCAAAATTCAGCCAATATCTGACTTAGGCGACGCAATTATTGATCCAGCCTCTTTGCTATATTTTATTGTAGAAATGTTACGCAAGGTGTTACAGGGTGTGGGCAATTAGGAACAGAAACATTAGTTATGAGGAGAAAGAAAAGAGTAATCATTTCACCCCAAGCAAGGCAGAAGCATCACTACTACGCAGGGGGTTACAGAGAGCAAAAGTGATAAAAAAGGGCTGGGTATAGGGGGGAGATTGGGGAAAGGATAAAAGATGAAGGGGGTTCAAGACAAAAGAAGATGGCGATTGATTTTACATTTAAATTTTTGGAGAGTCTAGTTATCAGAAAAGTAAACGTAACGGAAGGTGTTCCACTGTCGGGGAGTGCGAGAAAGTAAACTGCTGGAGATGACGTGGTAGTTACATTTAGCTATTTCAACAGTAAAAGGCTGGGACCTAGATGCCAATCTAGTAACACGTTTAAATTCATGTAGTCAGGGCACCAGGGAAAAAAGCTCGTCAGAGCAGTCGCCATGAAAATATTTGTAGAAAAGACAGAGGGAAGCCACATCACGACTCTGAGAAAGTGACTGAAGCCGAAATGCCAAGTCAGGATCGATTTCACACTCTACTTTGGATTTTGTCAAGATCCTCGAGATGAACTGTAGGGACACCAGAACCTATAGATATTTTCTTAATCAATATCAACTCAAGCAAGGCAGTGCAGCCATTAGCACGTTACAAGGAGTTAGAGGGTATAGAAAAATTAGGAACAGAAACATTAGTAATGCGGAGAAAGAAACGAGCAATCAGGAGGACAGGAGATTGATATTGCATTTAATTTTTTGCAGATTAAAGTTGGATGGAAACATGGAGCCAGGAGGGAGTTCCACAAGCGAGAGGTGCGGGATAATCTCGCCGCCATTCTAGTATTGCGTTTAAATTCATACAGTCTAGGCACCATAGCGTAGATCTCATCCGAACAATTACCATGAAAGTATTTATAAAAAAGGCATAGAGAGGCAACCTTAAGACGGTAGGCACACGACTGAAGATGAGCCGCCAGATCAGGACCAATAATATTGCTGATTCTTCTTTGGATCTTATGGAAGAGCTCCAGGAAAATAGCAGGGGCACCGGACCATATATGGCAGCAATATTCTAAGCAGGAACGAATAATAAACTCATAGATATACAAGATGCAGGAGAGAAAAATTCTCTCGCTCTAAACAATGAATAAACTTTCTTAGCAGCTGATCTAGCGATGGATTTGTTCTAAATTTCAAATAACGCAATATCTTCAAAGTTTTCTGTTTGTGCTGTTTTTGTCCAGTACAAATTTATTCTTAAAATTAATGTCTTATGACAATATGTATATTTTGAAAGCGTTATCATATGTCGAAACTTAGTGTCGGCCGCATTTTTTCACATAGCCACCTACATCTTACCGTCCCTGGGTGAAATAGGAAGGAGAGAGTGACAGAGAATGTCCCTTTCTATTCATAGGCTTAGGGAACGTCCCTTAGTGGCGTTTTTTTTATAGGAAAGTAAGTGGGGTAACTACACAATAACAACTGATCGTTCTTCGACAAACTGAGAGAATGGAATGAAAAGATGCCTCCAAGAATGACGGGCTTCCAATCACTTTTGATTATAAACGACCAGGATCTTGATATTTTCACACTTGAAGGCAAGGAAAACAAATTATGGCGCAAATATAACACCGTTGACAGAAAACTATTTCGATTTATGTTTATTTGGTTCTACAGAGCGAAAATAGAGTTTTACAAAAATCAAAATCAATAACTATAATCTACGCCTTGTAGCTTCGATCACATATTAATAATTCTCACCATTTGAATAACACGTCCAATATTTCTAAACATTTACAACAATATACCTGTCCTCATTTGCAATTCAGGAAAATCCTTGTCGAAAATACCTCCATACTCTTTCACGAGAAGAATAAACACAAGCTAAAAATTCTTGAAGCTATTTATATTAAAGAACTGAAACCAAACCCTAATAAAATTAACTAAGAATACTAGACAAACGCTTCAAAATGTGTTCAATAGACAGTCCGAAATGCCCAGGTTTGTACTAATAGTTTTTTCCTTTATTTTGTTCTACTACACATTTCGGAAAATCTTTGCACAACATACCTAGTTACCTCCCCTTAAACGGTCTTCCGTACACATGCTATGGCGAAACACTCCTTACTCCACATATAACAAATTTAATTTTCAGATGATCACAACAATTTTATCTTTCACAACAATGAACACTACAATAGTTATCCTGTAATTAACAATACCATTGATATTCGACATAGCACAATGATGATATTGTGCTATGTCAAAAGTACACTATTTACATTATTCGGACTATTGTCCTCATCTTTGTTGCCATATTTATTACAGCGTTTCGGCGGTTGTACGCTTCGGCCTTCTTCTGGTGGTTGGAATGTTGAACTGAATGCTTTATTTCGCTCACATGCTTAAGGAAATAAGCTTTGTCGTGATTAACCAATAAAATGTGACCTACGCTAAATTCAAAACTATCAGAAAAATTTTTAACATACGTCATGACACGGAGTTGTCTGTATATAAATCCTTGTCTTTATGGACAGATACAAGTTACATTATAGTGACTGTTTTAGTTCCACGTGCCATGTTTAATGGATGTCAGTTATCAATTATCTCCTGTTAATTACCCTCTCCAAGTTCTTCACTGCCTTAACTGGGTATTGAACTCACACATTTTGTGTACTGTCACTGGATCTAACCAACATCATTTCAAGCTGCATGTCAACGGCCGAAACGTTGTAATAAATATGGCGACAAAGATGAGGACAATAGTCCGAATAATGTAAATAGTGTACATAATACCTCATCTCGGAAATATAGACAGATACTGAAAGGCTGAAGCGTTGTAATAAATATGGCGACAAAGATGAGGACAATAGTCCGAATAATGTAAATAGTGTACATAATACCTCATCTCGGAAATATAGACAGATACTGAAAGGCTGAAGCGTTGTAATAAATATGGCGACAAAGATGAGGACAATAGTCCGAATAATGTAAATATTGTACATAATACCTCATCTCGGAAATATAGACAGATACTGAAAGGCCGAAACGTGATAATAAATATGGCGACAAAGATGAGGGCAATAGTCCGAATAATGTAAATAGTGTACATAATAGCTCATTTCAGAAATATAGACAGATAATGTGGAAAGTAATCGGTAAATGAATACAATGTATCAACACGGTGTTTTCCTCTCGTCTTTCAATAATCACACAAAAAAGCTTATCCGTGAATTTGAAAGGATTCTATCAAGAATAAGTAGACATAACATGTGTAAATTATTCAACGAAACATGTCTCAATACATACATATACATACATACATATATATATATATATATATATATATATATATATATATATATATATATATATATATATATATATATATATTGATATCGAGTCTACACCCCATAAATATAGCATGTTTTATAGTAGATTTTTTATCATATTTTTTATATATATATATATATATATATTTATATATATATATATATATATATATATATATATTGATAAAACTATGTTAAAAATCGCTACACAATTACAATCAAGTTTCAACACCACAAATGTGTCTCTTCAGGCGATGTTAAACCACTGTTACTTTAATTTCAAAAGCTGAGTACTTAAGGAAATAAGCTTTGTCGTGATTAACCAATAAAATGTGACCTACGCTAAATTCAAAACTATCAGAATTTTTTTTAACATACGTCATGACACGGAGTTGTCTGTATATAAATCCTAGTCATTATGGACAGATACAAGTTACATTATAGTGCCTTTTATTTATCAAGTATGAAATTTTATGTTAGAAGATGAACGAGCATATAACTTGTTAGCATTGCGTTAAATTACCTCCCTACCCTTTTTAGCTTTTACTTATTTGGAAAGTATAACGTCAGACTTTGATACATCTTATGAACTAATGTAACAATATGTACCCTTGTCATGGGTCGCTTGTCTTTGCGAGGTAGCAGTCATCGCACTTCTTGATTGTGGAACTTTCTTCTGGCATCTTGCTTTCTAGTCAAATTTGATCTTCAGAAATTCAAATGTAATGTCAATCGTTATCTTTTGTCTTCTTAATTTCTCCTCTAAATTGTCCTCTCTTCCTATCATATTCATGTCATATTCTCTTACAGTCAGTAATCGCCTGCGTATCAGCGGCTTTATTGCCTTGCTTGGGGGAAAGGATTAAAAAAAATGAATATGATTGAAACTCGGAGTTACGATTTGAAACTAGTCTTTTTGTGCTGTTTTGCTGAATTTATTTGCTAGAGACATTGAGCACTTTGGGTTATTGCCGAGATATGTGTCCGTTTTTATTTTTCTCTTTTGTTATTTTCCTTTTATATTTCCTTACACTTCTTTGTTGTTGATTTCTTTTCATTTTATCGTTTTCGTTTGGCATCTTGGTGTTGGAAGGGTTCCATTTTAAAGCTTTACCAATATTTCGGTTTGGTTTGTTTTGTTTCACGGCATATCAACCACAATGGGTTATTTAATGCCGACAAAATCCCCACTTTTTTTAAAAAAAATGTATAGCTGGTAATTTTTTCAGAAATGTATAGCTGGTAATATTTTTTTTTTCAAAAATGTATAGTTTTTTTTTTTTTTTTTTTTGTGGTATATTAACCTCAATGGTTTATTTAATGCCGACAAGATTTTTATTTCTGGTAATATTTTCTTTTTTCAAATATTTATTGCTGATACTAATTTTTTAAAAAGTATTTCTGCTATTAAAATCTATTTTTTACACTTTCATAGTGATTTGAGTCAGGTTGTGGGGTTAACTATTTGTCCATAGCTGGGACCCAAACAGGGTCAAGGTGGACCTGGGAACACCAGCAATTAAGAGGTGGTTCCACGCTCCTGAAAACCTGGTCAGAGGCCTTGCTGTTGGACGTAGTTTATCGTCTTATCCAGAACGCGGATGCAGTTTATTTTCATACCCAGGACGGTTTTTCGGTTTGGTTAAACGCACACACACGCACAAACATTCACGCACACACACGCACAAACATTCACGCACACACAACCATTCACGCACACACCTGTATATATTTAATTGTTCAGTTTAGAAGTTGTCCGGTTTTCCATTCTCTTCACTATTCTTTCTACTCCCTGTTACCTCTTCTCGCCTTCTTTTTCATTTTGTCTTTCTTTCTTTCTTTCTTTCTTTCTTTCTTTCTTTCTTTCTTTCTTTCTTTCTTTCTCGTTCGTTATTAACTCATTCTGATCGTTTTTCTTTCTTTTTATTTTTTATTCATTCTTTTGCATTCATTCATGTTTCATCGTCACTCTATATTCGTTATTCCATCTATTCTTCCATTATTCAATTTTGGTTTCTTTTTTTTAATCAGAAGTTTTTTCCACCTTCTATCTTTTTCTATTTTATTTTTCTTTTTTTCATATTTAGCATTTCATTCTTTAACCCCCACCCCTGATTTCCTTCTCGTTGATTATCTTTTACTTATTCTTTTTTTTGTATTCATTCACGTTTTTTGTTTATTTTATCTTCGTTTTTACTTGAGTTCTTTTGGCGTTACTTTTTATTTTATTTTTCTTTCTTTTTCATTTCTTTCTCTCTTTTTCATTCCTTATAACCGCATTCTTTACATCCTTCTTTCTTTCTTTCTTTCTTTCTTTCTTTCTTTCTCGTTCATTATTTCCCCATTCTTTACCTTTTTCTTTCTTTCCTTCTCACTCGTTATTTCCTCATACTTTACATCTTTCTTTCCTTTACGTCTTTGTTTCTTTGTTGCTTTCTTTCTTTCATCCTCATTCGTTATCTGCTCATACTTTACGTCCTTATTTCATTATCTCTTTCTTTTTCATTCAATATTTCCTTATTTTTGTTTTTTTCGTTCGTTCCTTTCTTTCTATGGATTTCATTTTCCTCATTCTTTACATTTTTATATCTTTATTTTTCATTAGTTATCTCCTCTTTCTTTTTTCTTTCTTTCTCATTCGTTATTAACTCATTCTGAACGTTTTTCTTTCTTTCTTTCTTTGTTTCTTTCTTTCTCATCGTTATTAACTCATAGTTTACATCTTTCTTTGTTTCTTTCTTTACTTCTTCGTTTGTTTCTTTGTTTGTTTGTTTCTTTCTCGTTTGTTATTTCTTCATACTTTACGTCTTTTTTGTTTCTTTGTTGGTTTCTTTCTTTCTTTCTTTCTTCCTCATTCGTTATCTCCTCATACTTTACGTTTTTATTTCCTTCTCTCTTTCTTTCTCATCCAATAATTCATCATTTTATTTTGTTCGTTCCTTTCTTTCTATTTCGTTTTCCTCATTCTTTACATTTTTATTTCTTTATTTTTCATTAGTTATTTCCTCTTTCTTATTTCTTTCTTTCTCATTTGTTATTAACTCATTCTGAACGTTTTTCTTTCTTTCGGTTTCTCTTTCTTTCTTTCTTTCTTTCTTTCTTTCTTTCTTTCTTATTCGTTATTAACTCATTCTGAACGTTTTTTTCTTTCGTTTTTCTGTCTTTCTCATTCATTATTTACTAATTCTTCTTGACTCCCTTTTATTTTCTTTCTTTTTCTCATTCTTTATTTCTTCATTCATTATTTCTTTCTTATTCATTATGTGCTTCTTCTTTGCATTCTTCATTTCTTTACTATTCAATATTTCTTCACTGTTTTGGTTTTCTTAGAGTCGAATATATATATATATATATACCTCTCTTTATCCATTTTTCATTCGTTTTACGTCATTCTTAACATATATCTTTTTTCTTTTTTTGCTACTTTCTTTTTCATTATTCGTTCAATCATTCATTTACTTTCTGTTTTTACTTATTTATTTTCTTTTCAATACTTCTTCATTATTTTCATATTATAGATTGTTTTATTTTATCTATTTTAGTATCATTTTCTCTTTCTTTCTTTCGTTCTTTCTTTCTTTCTTTCTTTCAATCTTTATTTCTTCCTTTTGAATTACTTACTATTTATTGTTTTCTTTTTACGTTTAAACGTTTTCACTGCGCTCATTTTCCAGCTAATCCACCATTTTTTTTTACCAAAGTTACTTTTTCTTTCTATTTTGGGAATGTCGTGTGGTGTGCAGCGAACAGGCTTTGATATTGACAGACTTGTTATCCAATGGAAAATAAAACAAACATTCCTCTTCCGACTTTAACCTCATAAAAATTCGAGAAAGTTTTTTTCCCCAGCAGGAAAGAACCAAAAACAAATAATGAAAAAAATGAAATGAAGAAGTACGCGAAAAAAAAATGTCGTTGCCCTTCGCAAATCTTGTCCGCCTTAAAAACGCACACTCAAACGCATGCGCGCGTACACAAGCATAAAAATATATATTTCTTAATGCCTTTACAGGCATGCATCTCCTAAATACACCAATTTCACAAGTGAACCGCTCTGGCGTAGATACAGTTAGAGATTCGCGTGTTGCCACGCACAAAGTCACACACGTTGTCTTGTGATTTTGTGGGTTGATAAGTGCACGTAGAGAACACTTGGATTTATAAATACAGATGGGGATATGCGGTGGGATTTTCTAGTACATTTTTAGACATAATCTCCATCGTAGCATCTAGACATGTACATACATATGTACACGTGTACATATGCTTACATGTGTACACGTTCTTATTTGCATATAGCAATGGAAATCACTCACACACTCAAAGAAACTTACAACTATACTTTATCAAAACTTTCATTTGAAAGAAATGCAAATGGTACGTGTATCTTTGTGTGTGTGTGCATTTGTGTGTATCTGTTTGTGTGTGTATGTATGTGTGTATGTGTGTGCGAGGCGTTATTCAAAAGTTCAGAGTACTTGAGGCACGAAGTTGATTTCTCAAAAAAGTAAAATGACAGAAAACAAATGATATTTTCCCTTTCCCTTGAAGATTAAGAGATTGATGACTCAAACTGAATCCTTCAAAACTTTGTTATCATGTCGTATATATATATATATATATATATATATATATATATATATATATATTTATGTAAGCGTGTGTGTGTGTGTGTGTGTGTAGTAGTTAAAGAAATTGAAGCCATCTACCATACTCATTTATATATGCATATATATCTATATATACTGACACGCACATATATTAAGGTATGCTATATTCATGGGTTAAAGTGCTCATAATATGAGGGATAGATCGTTTGTAAATATAATATGAGGGATAGATCGTTTGTAAATATAAAAGTGGTCATTGAGGTCAAGATCCAGCGGCGACTGTCTGTTTCATACTTAAATGCAATCTTCAGTCAATCTCTCCCCACCCCTATATATATATATATATATATATATATATATATATATATATATATGATAAAATATATTTTAAAGTGCTCAATATGAGGGATAGAACGTATGTAAATATAAACTTGTACACTGAGTTCAAGAACCAGCAGCGACATCCTTTTTCATGTTTAAATGCAATCTGCCACGCATCAGCCCTAGAAACTGATTCAATGTAATCATTCCACTTCATGTAAGCGGAAAACGTAAACTACTGATGGCGCAATGAGTTCCTTTTCTGGAAGTTTCCATCAGCCATACTGGTGGAAGGCAAATGGTTTTCTAAGATGACTAAGAGATAAGTTTTATTTTAAAAACGTTAAAATTTACAAGCCATTTCTTGCCCCAGATAACAACTGATTGAAAGTTATTTTGGAAATCTGTTGCTAGTTTTCCTTTGTGGAACTTACATAGGTAGTAAATAGTTGTGTCATTAGCATAGATAGAGAGTTGTAAAAGTCGTTGATGACGAAACAAAGTAATTCGAAGAATATGGCCCTAGGGCACATCAGCGACAATGTGAAATAATCTACAAGAGTAGCTGTTCAAGAGTACATGATATGTTAAAAACGGTTGGATCAAATCAAAAAATCTGCTGAAGACACCATAGCCTATAATTTTGTGAGGAAGACCAGCATGTCAACCCCTGCCAAACGCCTTCCGTTAATTGCTTTTGAGTGGTGACTCAATCAATTCCAGGTAGGTCTGTTGACTCATAAGTCCAGAAGCATCTACACATATCAAGCCATTCTGTTAGTATAACTAACCACACTGCATCCATTGAGGTCACCCATCAGAATACTGACCAATGTTGATGGGACGTGTGTTTTGGTAGCAATCCCTCTTTTATACAAGTTCCATTAAAAAGTGGATGTATAGATTGTTTTATGTTTGTATCTAGAGTAAAAGGAATGTACATAAAACAATCCATAGATTCAGCTAAATATAAAAATAAAATCATCTTTGATTATGACTAAAAAGTATAATCGAAAGCGGCCAGCAATACAGAACATCCGGACAATCAGTTATGCCCAGAAAAGAAAAGAAATTCTAACAACACAAAAACAAATCTTGACCGCAGTACCTTGTCAGTCGTTTTTTTAACGTTATATATATATATATATATATATATATATATATATATATATATATATATATATATATATAATTATGAAAGGGAGACTTTAGAAAACCCATGGTAATATTTTATTTCGGTTTTACGAAATAAAACATTGCCATGGATTTCTAAAGATTTCACTTTCATAATTATCATTTGCTCTGTTCATATAATTGAGCTCTCTTTGGATTTAGATTTTCTTTGGAATTATCCATACGGATTATCTATCTATCCATTTATCTATATGGAGAGAGAGAGAGAGAGAGAGAGAGAGAGAGAGAGAGAGAGCGATGGATAAATTGTCTAAATTACGCAAAAAATGAAAATAACACTGACATCTCATTTTAACCAATATATTTACTAAAGTTATACAATAATGTCTTGAAATACTAAAAAGTAAATTTATTCAATAATATCACTATTGGCTTCGACCACGGCTTGCTGACAACTTCGGGATTTCCTGCACCTCCTCTAGACGGTCTTATTTAAGTTGGTGAATGATGCCATAATCTTTACCTTCATTTCATATTTGGTGTTACGAAGGTGCTTTGTTGGCCAGTCGCTCAACTACACTCCACAATAATCAAGGGGGTTGTAGTCTGGTAGTTAAGTGTCCAGATGTAAGGAGTGATGTTGTTGCAGAAATTTTCTGACAGCCTTGAATGAGTTCGCCTGCTTGGGTGGCATGGTGTAGAGTCCTGTTGCCAAACATAGGGTCTTCCAGCAGCCACCGTCAGGGCCCAGACATTTGATGTACGCCTCCATGTTGACATTGAGGCCCTCACCAATATATAAGGGAGTTCTTTTCTTATCAGAACGATCAGATTGATTTTTCCGAGCTGCTGTACCTTGGTTATAACCATTAAGCTCAGTCTGAGGCCCTTGTGAGAAGATGAATGGAGGCATAATGTCGCCATCACTAGTGATCACTCCAAACACCTTTGTAATAAAAAATAATCTCATCCAACTCTTTTCGAATTCTCTGCACTGTCCTCAGAATGACACGTAAACACTATGAAATGTTCGTATTGGAGGTTCCGGCACGAATGTCAAGCAGCACAGCATGCCATTTCCAAATTTCTGGTGGAGTGAATTGCGTCATGGTGCTCTTTTTCTCACAGACGGTGTCCAAATGACACTATTGTACTATATGCGGCTAATAAAAATGAAAAGCAAACAATGCGCATGCGCGAAATTAAAATTATAAAATGGCATTAATTTACCCGTAGGTAAATTGTCGCCATTTTATATTTTTCAAAATTTTTAATTTCGAAACAGCATGTTGTAGACTGTAAGAAAATTTGTTTTAGAAATAATAATAGTTTAATAGTTTTAATAGTTTGTTTTTAGAAATAATAATAGTTTGGGGGAGAAGTGTTCGATTCATATTTTTCCAAGGGAAAGTGAATATAATGAACCTAACGGAATTTAAACTCGGCTCTCCTATTAAGAATTCTGAGCCGTTATATGTTTCCCCACTAGAACATCTAAGCTTCCAGACCCTGGTGTTCCCAAGCGGTCACCATCGAGGTACTGACCAGGTTCGACGTTGCTTAACAGGAACTGGTATTTCAACGTGGTGTGGTCCTAAGTCTACATTGTTAAGTGAATGTTTTATTTCTCCATATAAGCGATAGAAACCATCTATGCACATATGTAAAATATGATACCAGCCATTTATACAATCTTTGAATCACTGATGATCATAAAATTTAACCCGCTCAAAACAAAACATTTTATGAAATTATGATAAAGTTTTTCACGATGGTTATTTTATTTTTTATTTTTTTTTTGCTAATTTTCTAAAAACACGTCCTTGATAGGCAGATGCTACTGTCTTTTCCATCGCGAAAAAATAATGTCGCATAAGACCCGTTGTATCTCAGAAAACTACTGCCATAACTTTTCCTCCTGACCGTCTTGTATTATTTCATTGGGCCCTTTCCACTTTTGGCCAATCATTGCTTTGACTGAGTCTTGTTTTCAGGATCCTCATAAACCGATGCCGATGGTCTGCCGACCTGTTCTTCATCTTCAACTCTGTCTCTTCCAATTACAAATATCCATTGGTAAAATGTCGACTCTCTTGGAGAATTATCTGCATAAACTTTTTCAATGCACTAATGATATCGTTAATCATCTAAAAATGTTTACAATAAATTTGATGCTAGTTCTTGCTACAGTTTTGACAGGATTCATGCAGTTCTGTAGAGAATTTATACTAAGTTGGCGTAATTTTCAGTCTATGACTTCGATTTATTTCCGGTTAATACAAGTTATAATACGCAAGCACAATTTTTCTTTGCTGCAACTATCAAAACGTAGATTTTTTAGAATATTCTGTTTCTACTAACGTTTGGAAGGCTACTAGTAAATATGATTTAAAAGTTTTGGGAATATTTACGACAACAGGGCTGCAATAATTCGACAATACAAAAGACACGTAAAATAAGGATTGAAAAAAAAAAACAAGATGTTGACACACTATCTTTCGCTCACATGATTTGCAGAATATTTTGAATATACTTTCTGGCTATTAAGTGAAAAGTAATGGGAATTAACACCAACATAAAATATATATCATGCTTCTGTTGCAAGTGAAGTCTTTCAGCGCTCAGCGGATGTGACCTTACGCCAGAACTAAATTTGCCCAAGAATTATCCACAGTTTTTATTATTAATTCAAAGAAGGAATGACATCTCTAGTAGAGGGGGTCATTGGCAGGCTGATTCTACATGCAAAATATCACACAAGAATTATGAATACTACAAGTATTAGTTCATGTAGTTTTACCTATTTTTGACTGTGTTCACCGCATCGGCGATCAATCGATTATCGATCACGGAAAGTAAGTGATAAAGGGAACTTATCACAGCCTGTAAATGATGATGATGATGATCATCATCATCAGAAGAAGAAACAGCAGCAATAACAATGCAATGTTATTGTTGCGCACACATTTAAAAAATCGGCCTGATCTCTGACAGCTTTCATTTTGATTGATTCGTTTTTTACGGCTTATCAACCCTTTGCAGGTTATTTAAAACCAGAAAATATTTTTAGATTGTAAGATTTTTTGAGATAATAATGGTTTAGTGATATATATCTTACTAATTAACCCATAACTGGGGTAGAAGTAGATCAGAACCTTTCCCAAGGGTATTTGCGCATGAGTGAATATAACGAACCCAACTGGAATTGGAACTCAGCTCTCCGATTAACAATTCCGAGCCATTATCTATTGCACCACCGCACATCCAAACTTACAGCATTTGTTATTACCAAGCGGTCACTCATGTGGGTACTGACCGGGCTCAACGTTGCTTAACTTCGGTGATCGTACGTCATTACCTTGATGTGTGAACACTTAGGGATACCAATACTAAATAATCGTGAGATGGAGTGGGTTAGTAGCGGTGGATTAATACCTTTCCCAAGGGTTATTTACACGTAAGGCAATATCACAAACCCAGCGGGAACAGGATCTCAGCTCTCCAATTAAGAATACCGAGCCATTATCCATGATACCACTCGCACATCAAAGCTTACAGCCTCTGGTATTCCTAAACAGTCACCCATCGTGGTACTGATCAGGCTCGACGTTTCTTAACTTCGGTGATCGTACTGGAAACGGTGTTTGAACATGATATGCCCGTAAGCCAAATGATGGAAAATCTCGTCACAAAGAGACTTGAGGCAACAGAACGGTCGTTCTATAGAAGGGTGTTGAAAATATCAGGGACTAGACATGTTAGTAACGAGGACGTTTTAAGCGAAATGGGGAGAAAAAGAACGCTTATATTTAAATTCAGATTGAGACTGGAGAAATTCCGAGGGTACATAATGGAGAAAGAGTATTTGGAGAATTTGACACTCACAAGACATGCTGAAGTTAAGAGAGACAGAAGAAATCAGCGGCTAATCGTAAATGGTTGGCAGAAGAAAAAGTAGGAGGCATAGTGAAAAGACAAACTTTACAAAGAGTTATTTTTTATTAGGTAAATAATGTCTAAGTGTAGAATATCCCTTTTAATTGTGGTCTAATATATTTTTATAATACAGAGAAACCTCGGTTCTCGAACGTCTTCCATGTCGAACAAATCAGTTTTCGAAAAGAAAATTCGAGAAGAAAATGCCTCGGTTATCGAACAAAATTTTGGTTCTCGAACAACATTGCCGAACCGAGTTAACCCGAACGGAATCATTTCTGATTTTGTATACATTCCTGTATTGTGATGTGCTTTTCTTTTCCAATTTTATTGTACTGTGCCTTTTTTCTCTTTTCATTAGTCCTCAGTCATGGCTCCAAAGAAAGCTAGCAGTGATAGTGGTAAAGGAAAAAGAAAATTTGAGAGAAAAACAATTGTTGATGATATTGTCTCTTCCTACTCAGTTCCATATTGCAAAATCAACGATCTATGCTATTTTTATAAATAAAGAGACGATCATGTCTTTCCTTCCCTTTTCCAAACAATAACATGACTTTCCTTCCCCTTCCATTTACGCCATCAACTTACCTACATACAGCTACGGTAAAATTAAAATGTTCTTCTATATTTTATCTGTTTTTGTATTGGGTTTATTTACTTTTTCTTAGAGTTAATGATTTTCATTAGTTTTGTGTATAAACTTGTGCACAAAGGGCTTTTGTAAAAGTTTAATTAAGCAATCACCTTGGGACCAGGAATAGATTAATCCATTTTACAGTGATTCCTTTCGGAAAATAGTTTCGGTTAACGAACATCTCAGGTTACGAACGAGCTACAGGAACGAATTAACTTCGTGAACCGAGGTTCCACTGTAATTGAATAATGTTGCTATATCCGATCTACTGCTCCTGTTATTCATCTCGAGGTTCTTGACAAGATCCAAAGAAGAATCTGCAATGTAATCGACCCTGACCTGGCATCTTCAGTCGCTTTCTCACCGACACGACGTAGCTTCTCTCTGTCCTTTCTACAAATATTTTCATGGCAACTTTTCTGACGAACTTTTTTTCCTTGGTGCCCGGCTACATGAATTTGCCACTAGATTGACATCTAGGTTATACTCTTTTACTGTTGAAATAGTTAAGTTTAACCGCCACTTCTACTCCAACAGTTTTCCCCGCATCTCCCGCCTGTGGAACTCAATTCCGTTTACTTGTTTCACTGATAACTACAATCTTCAAAAATTTAAATGCAACGACAATCGTCATCTTTTATTTTATTGAATCCTGTTCATCTTTTATCATGTCCTCAATCCTCGCTATAACCAGTCTTTTCTCTGAATTTCACTCTCTCTAAACCGCTGCGTACTAGTGGCATTCCCGTCTTACTTGGGATTAAATGATTGAAAAAATTGACAAATTATATATTACTCATGGCTAATGGTTAAAATGCCTAGTTGTTGATTTTACACCAAGCTCTTTAAGAATTTAGCTTAAAACATTATATAGCTCTCATCATGAACATGAAAAAAGAAGAGATGTATTTATTTTGGTCATGAAGCTTCTTAAAATTCTGCCAACATTAATAGTATGGGTGTAGGATCAATTTGTGATCAAAATGTCCGGCACTGTTTTCCGAGGTTTCGAAGTGGGGATACGAATCTTGAAGATCACTGTGGTAGAGGACGTCTATATGCAATTCATAATCAATATCTGACACGTATTAGTCGGACACAACTCACCTTTAATTGTCAGAAAAATGTCTATGATAAAATGTGTCATCGTTTCAACAATATTGGGCCATCTAAAAAAAAATGATAAAGTGAAGAAACTCGATAAATGGATTCCATATGAACTCAGTGAAACTCAAACGGTTCGGCGTTTTGAAGTGTGTGCAAAATTCGAATGATCCATTTCTTCATTGAATATTGATTTGTGATCAGAAATGAATCCTTTATGACAATCGTAAACGATCGACTCGATGGCAAAATGCGACTGTCATTGATTAATCGGCGAATTCCAGTTCTGCTTCATGTCACTGCTCGGTCACCTGGGGGCGGGAGGCAGGATGACGTTGAAGAATTTAACCGATTTGGAATACGAGATTTTTCCACATCGATCATATTCATCTCATCTTTAGTCCACTGGCAACTAATTTTCAAGCATCATTTTTAAGCCAAGACATTCTGTTACAAAGAAGATACAAAAAAATAGCATCCAAAGATTTCTTGACATCCAAATATAAAGACATAAATAATCTTGTAACCCTATGGCAGAAATGTATAGATGTTTAGATGTTCCTATTTGGACTGATTTAAAGACTGTTTAAATACATTCATTTACGTATAAAAAGTTGATTATATAATGCGACTTTATTTTTCGAACAATCTAATGCAAAGCATAGAAAGTAGTGGAGAGGGATGATCGCTTATATTCAGAAGGGATACGACAGATAAAAGAAAAATGAAATGAACAGTTTTTAAAATGTCGTCCTATTTATTCAAATGCTGCATTCATTTCTTTCCAAAGTATGTTTCTGTTGCCTCGCTATGGATGCAGTCATTAAAGTTAATGTAAGTTTTGGCGTGTTTGGTCAATAAATTCTGCCTGTGAATTTATTGACTTGCATAAACTGCTCACATTTTCGCAGTAACGAGAAGTTATTTGCACATTTTTTCCTTAACAAAATGATAGGAATTCAAACTGCATTAATACGATTAGATTTAAAACTTAAAGCGGAAATTAATTTCCGTAGGGGCATTAAAAGAGATTCACGGCTGCACAACGAAATATGGCGATTCAAGGCAAACATTGATATGTACAATGATCGGAAGTGACTGAAATGGATACTTGCCAATAATAATAATAATAATAATAATAATAATAAAGAAGAAGAAGAAGAAGAAGAAGAAGAAGAAGAAGAAGAAGAAGAAGAAGAAATTATGAGAAAAGAAAAATATATGTCCCTTGTCGATTCACGTCGTGGGTGATTATGGCCCTCCACAATTTCATGTCCCCTCTGGCTCTAAGAAACAATTGACAAGATTTGGGACTCGAAACTTCCATCCTCCTTAAAAGTGCAAACTTTTCGAACATTGATTGAACCAGTCCTACTATATGGATCAGAAACTTGGATATTATTTGTCTTGAAAGTCGGCTGGATGTAAATATCCAGAACATTGGAAATCCCCTGTAACACTTACCACAATCTACAGAGTACTGACCAGTATCCCTTAAGCTCAAACAAAAACGGCTACAGTTTGCCGGACACTGCCACCAAGCGGACAGGGAAGTCATCTGATCCTTACTTCTATGGCATTCTTCTGGAGGTCTCTGCTCAAGAAAAGTGACTTTCCCAAGCACCATAGCTCGGGATTTAGGATTGGACATTGGGGAACTGGAGATAGTAATAAAGGACCGAACAGTGGGGAAAGGAATTAGCAATGGATTTCCAACCAACCGTAGGAAGGTCGAAGGATGATGATGATGATAAAAAAAACTTTTAGAAACAGTTTTATCCCCGTTCTACCAAATACTCTTGCAAATTTGTCAGGCAGGTCTCTCGATATTTCCTTCTTACACTCTTGATTTCAATGCGTCCTGTGAGTGTCAAATTCTCTAAGACGTCTTCCCTCATGAAGAAGAAGTAGATGGGGATATCTCAAGGTCGGTTAACCTCGTTCGCTCTGACGGTTCCGATTAAGATTGAAAACAAGTATTTAGATATTACTCCTAAGTCGCTATGGCTGCTTCATCTTTCAAGTTGAAAATATCCTTTCGACACTCGGCTTTGATCCTATTCGATTACTCACGCACATGTACCTCAAAGGCACATTACTTTCCTAGACCAGATCGTACAAGTCTTGCGGATTCGACAATATCCCGCAATTGTCCTAAAGAAATGTTTTGTAATCTCAACGCTTTATAATAAACGCCTCACCACTTCTTGCTTTCTAACTTGCAGGAAGACCTCCGCTGTAGAACCATCTAAACTCTCGAATTATTGCCCTAGTAGTCTCGTACCTCTTTCTGGCAAAGTATTAGAGGTTCTAATGAATACGGAAGTGTTTAAGCATCTTACTTCAATACGCAATATGGCTTCTGTTTATCCAGGTCTGCAACCGATGTGTTAACAGTCATCGTTGAATTTGTCTATCAAGTTTTAGATAAGAACAGCCGAGCTGCGATCCTAAATATCTCAAAGTTGTTCAACGGGGTTTGACATCGTGGCGTTCTTCAACAGCTCATGAGCTCCAAGTTGAAGAGACAGCACATCTCTTCAGAATTCTGATTTTGATTCATTTTGCTGTCTCTTTGCTAAAGAACGAAAAATGTGGAAATTAAGAATGAGGAAACGCAAAAAAGAATTGTAACTCTGAAATCAAAAGAATACCGAAAAAATAGTATTGAGTAGATTTGCTATTTGGTTGGTGCATAATTATCAGGCGTTTTTGTAGGCGATATGTTAATAAAAATTGCTGTTTTCTTTACCTTTTAATAAAAACTATTATTTCATTTTCCGGTTATAAAAGTACGTGTCGATAATCAAATTATTTAAAAATGTTATTGTTGAATTGTTGTGTTTTATTTTTTTATAGAATTGTTTAAAGAAACAACTGATAATTATGCACCATCCCAGTATTATTTCATCCCCAATTAAGTTCACGTTTCCTAACGCAGGATGAGATTTGAGTTTTTAACTTTGAGCCAGAGCATAAGATTCAATCCATGCAGTGGATAAATCCCACCTCTCCTTCCCCAAAGAAGGTCTAGGTCGTTTCCTCTAATGGAAAGTTTGATGTCCTCACCGTTTTGGGAGCCAAAAGGCATTGTTTTTATTGTGGAGAGTACGATGCTAACGGCTGAGGCAGATACAAAAAAAGGCGTCAAGACCAAACATCCAGGCAAACTGATGAAAGAGTTATTGCTTCATCAGTACAATGCTCCAGCACACAAACTCTATCTCTCTCTCTCTCTCTATATATATATATATATATATATATATATATATATATGTGTGTGTGTGTGTGTCAATCTGATGTGTTAGGATCGAACCTTCGATTCTAACGAAATAAATGTCACTATGGAATTTTAAGTGTTCGTTTTCATTTTAATAATTATTGTTTGTTCTGTTATTGACATTGAGCTCTCTGGATTTATATCCCTTTTTGGAATTTACATACAGATTACCAAATATTATATATATATATATATATATATATATATATATATATATATATTATATAAAATATAATCATTTCACACCAGGTAAGGCAATGAAGGAACTGGGTGTGACAGAATATGAGAAAATCTATTATGGAAAAAGGGCAATAAAAGAATAAGTGTTAAGAAAACAGAAGAGAACATAACGATTGACATGGCATTTTGGAGATCAAAGTTGACAAGGAACAAAGAAGTCAGAAGAGATTTTTGCAAGCGAGAATTTCGAGAGAAGTAGCTGTCAGCATAGAACATATGGTTGCATCTAGCCATTTCAACAGTAAAATGATGAGACTTTGTTACGAATCTAGTACTGCGCTTAAATTCATAGTCTAGGTACTATATTGGAAAGTTCATCAGAACAATTAGAATGAAAGTGTTTATAGAAAATGCAAAGGGAAGCTACGTTACGATGGTAAAATGATTGAAGCCGAGTTGCCGGGTCAGGAAAGAAAACATTACATATTTTTGTATATATAGAATATATATTTCTTTATATTACTTTATACTGAATGGAATTATATATATATATATATATATATATATATGACATAAACTAAGTTCGACAATTATTTTAATATATTTTCTGTCTATACGTTATTTTTATAGGTACAAATATTTAAGGAAATGCTCTGTTTATAATAAACAGTATTAACAACATTTACCGGCCGGAATGTCCGAGAAATTACATGGAAAATATGTGTCCTCCGACACGAATCGAACCTGTATCCCACACGGAACCGTCATATAGCCTGACATGCTATACTATTTAGTATAGAGGAAGCGTCTTGATTACTCTTTTATTGTTCTCGCTTTTTTCTTTATTTCTCTTTTTTCATAATCTTTCACACACAGTAACACCTTGTGTCTTTCTTGCCTTGCATGGGGTGAAATAAAAATATGTCTCCGTATTTTTACGTTTCCTCTACAATCTTTGCAGCTGTTTTCCATGAATAGTTAACGTAACTATACGTTTATGATATCATAAGTTCGGGTGATACAGTTTTTTTGTGTGTGTGGCAGAAATAAAATTGTCTTTGAATTATAGAATGTCCTTCATAGATTACTGTGAGACAACACGAACGGTTTTAGTTGAAACAGCGTGACTGAACTTGGGAAATGTTACTCTCATCCTGATTATATCTGGATTCTTAAAATGTGCAAAAATTATGGAGAGAAAATATATTAACACATTTCCCATGGCACCGTGAACGTGGACATTTCCGGTGATGCCCCACATAATAACGAAAATTTAATTATCAGATTCTGTGATGAATATCTAGAAACAATTGTATCAGATTGCATGTTATCAGCATCCACTGAAAAAACAAACTTGGCATGACAGAGTGGGCCAATATCTGCACTGGAAAATCTGCAACTTCTACGGGAAGGAAACTGAAAGAAAATGGTATGAACACCACCCAGACCCGGTTACGGAGATAGGACCTGTTACAATTCTATAGGACTACAGAATACACACTGACGGAACAATCAAACCAACCGCCCAGATATTGTTATTAAAGACCACAATGAAAAGTGCCTCCATATTGATATGGGAGTCCCTGCAAACCGTAATGTATCTTTAAAGATATTCAAAAAGCTGTCAAAATACAAGTACCTTGAAACAGAAATCTTAAAAATGTGCCACATGGAAGCATCAACAATCCCTGTTGTAGTTGGAGCCCTAGGATTGGTTGGAAAAGATTCCAATAGACTAATTGAAGGGTTTCCTGGAAGTCCATGACTCAAAGAAATACAAAATAATTGTTCTGACAAGTACAGCCCACATTTTAAGAAGGGCTTTTTCTATGTAATTTTTTTTTTGTCAGTGGAAAGTGTCATGATGCCATTTATAACCTTAGGAAAGAAATGTGTAAACGCCAGAAATCAAAGAAAATAAAAATAATAATAATGACCACATTTCGTAGACTTTGTTAAGACAGAGTTATTCAGTTGTGAAAATAGTCATTTTGTCTGAATTGGGCACATTGGAAGCGGATTGGTGCTTTAAGAAAACGGGTGAAAAAGATCGAAATTGGTCCTAAAATTTTTATCTTTTCTTTTCGTCCGTTTGACCGGAAATAATGCGTGAAACCTATGCGCATAAGATAACTGTACATGGTTCGATCTTTGTAATTTTTTATGACATTTGTATTAATGTCATAAAATATTTACAACGATTGCCACTTGGTAACTGTAATTTAATTAGAACTTTGAAGTTATTACATAAATAAGAAAGAAAAAAAAGAAGAAAATATGCGTGAAAAATAAGTCTCTAAAACTTTTTGGAAGAGTTAACAAAATCATGGCGGTAATGATGTAAGGAGGAGGAGGAGCAGAATGATAATAATAATAATAATAATTCAAAAAACAATACAAAAGATAATGTCGCTTAGGTTTAGAAAAAGAAAATGAACGAAAAGAAACACATCAAATTTTACAGCATTTAAAAAAATAATGTTTGAAAAATAGTTTCTCTAAATCATTACTTTTTAAGAGAAATTGCTTTTTTTCAGAAGGAACTGCGGAACTCTGAATAACAAGCAATTTGAAGAAAACTGTAATAGTCTTGCTCATCGGGGGGTGGGGGTGGGGGTGGAGTCATTTACAAGAAGAATAAATATTCAGACAGACACTATATTTACAAATAGATCGCGTTAATGTAGATGAGCAATGATTCAAAAGTTATTGAGGTTTACACGAAGCAGGTAAACATATTTTAGATTAATGGATTAGATGATGTCTTCTTTTGAGGATATATATATATATATATATATATATATATATATATATATATATAAAAGAAAGAAAGAACAGCAAGATATATAATCCGGTGTTCTTATAGATATTTTATTTTTAGAAAATAGTGCTCAATGTAAATTTACAGAGCATTAATATTATAAGTTAATTGATTTAAAATATGGTTGTTTTTCGCTACACAATTCTAACCTTGTTTCAAAAATGGAAGCTAAAAGCTCCGAATTTAATTTTGTAATTAAATTAAAGACATTAGTTCCATTTCATCCTCAAGCAAATTTTGAAGTAACTTTTAAAATTACTGGGTTTTAAAGACACAGTAAAAATCATAATTCACGTTTCCTAGGTTACAGATGAATCCACTTCCACTAGACAAGGGGTGTCTGCGTGTTCATTATGTCTGTATTTTGATGCATCAGTTATTGGTTATGTTTTGGTAGGGGTAGGGATGTATTTTTCAATGAAATCTAACATCCGTTAAATGCATGTCGTCTGGATTTTTTCAAATTTTATTGTTAACGGCAAATATTCTTACGGCATTTTTTTCTATTTGTATATTTAAAGATTTTTGGGGTGTGTTTAGGTTAAAATACCACAGAAAAGTCGTATTTTTAACGTGTTAAGTGATTTATTGACATTTTGAAAATTGAACTATGGTAGACAATAACAAGAAAAAATACATGACGAATACAATGTAAACGCCTCTTTAAAATATTTTTTTAATTACCAGTAATGTTAAAATAATTAAATATTCCTCTTCCTCGGTTCTCTTAATCTTGTCCACGGTCTGGACTCCCCACTCATTTTAATGGCGATGTTAGTGTCAAAGAACCAAAATTTGGAGTTCAGTCGTGAAGATGCTGGTAAATCTGGGTGGTACGATTTTTGTTTACCAGAAATCTTCAAGGAGGAAACCTGCATGAAACGTGAAGAAGAATAGGCCGGGCCAATTTCTTGATAAATTCAATGATCTCACAGTAGAAAATCTCACTGGCGACTATGTAACCATATAGGAGAGCGTCGGTAATTTACCCTCTGACCGGTTTCCACGTTATGTCAAGCCGTGCAGCAAGTTTTCGAGATATTTAAAACGGCTTGACATACATAGTATATGAAGTGATGAATTTAAAATTGCTTTTTCAAAAACTGTTGACGCATATATAAATTTTAAATTTTGTTCCATCTGTCTTTCTTTCACTTAGCCACATATATAAATTTGGTAGATATTTGCAATAGCCAATGTGATTAGAAATAGTCTTTTTTCATCTCTATTTTTTTTGCTATAGGTTAAGCTTTCCGGATAACTAATATTTAAAAAAAATTATATTTTAAAAAGGTTAAAAGAGTATCCAGTTTGTGGAGTAAATTCATTGCAAATTGATCCCCTACAAAAAAAAAAAAAAAAAAATAAAAATAATTTTTTTAAGTGTGTAATCTAAAGTGCTTATTCAATAATAAAAATGAAAAAAAAATGACACCAGATTAATCGAAATTTTAAAAAAATTATTTTAAATTTTAAGAAATCAAGTTGTATGAACATGTTTTGTTTTGTCTTCCGTAGGGGAATCAATTCATAATGAATTTACATCGTAAACTGGATACCCAGAATAACTTCTATAGAAGTTAATAAAAAAAGCTAATATGCTTCATTTATGGAAAAATGAAAAATGAAAAGAAAAAAAAAAATGAAAAAAAAAGATTATTTCTGATCACAATTTCTATTGCAGAACTCCAACAAATTCAAATACGCACTCACGTCTATTAACCTAAGGCCCACCATGTGCTAGAAATAGTTAATTCGTTAGAAATAGATAATTAAGTTAAAAGAGTTATTCTCTAGTCTCTTAAAGCTACTATAGACACAAATATCTGATTTGGTTTATAATTAACATGCTATGAATACAGATTTTGCAGTTGCAGCATTCAGTCGCATACTCAGTAATTATATTAGTCCATGAGAATACTATTCCTCGGAGAAATAAAGACTTGATTTAAAACACCAAGTCGTTAAATAGCAGGAAATGTTTGTTTTTTCGATCTAAGACTTTTAATGCCAACCGGAGAATTTAGGCTGAATGCATTGCTCTTGATCATGGACATCAATGGCAGTGTCAAGAACGAAGAGCTAGAATGGTGCTTCTTTCTTTCTTGATTTCTTTTTTTATGTGTATGGCTCTCCACAATTTCCAGTCCCTTGTAGCTCTTAATAAATTTTGTCTTTCTTAAGCCCTGTTCCGCCATCCATTTATTCAAGCTCACTATGTTATGTGTTGTTTTCCTCTGTCTCTCTTGCCTTCAATCTGCCCTGTGAGTATCAAATTTTCCAAGCCATCTTTCCTCATATTGCGCCCTTTAAAACTGAACTGTCTCTTCCTGATGTTAAATATAAATTTTCTTTTTGTTTCCATTTTCTCTGAAATTTCGTCTTTGCTCATATGTTTAGTTCGTGATATTCCTATCAACCTTCTGTAGAACCACATTTTTTTTGCTTCAAATCTCTTCTCCATCACTGGTGAAATAGTCCCGTATTCACTATAGGAGGTCTGGTATTCAATACTTTTTCTTTTTTTTTCTTTGGTTCCAATGAAATTTTCCTGTTTCTTAATACTTTACTTAACTTTTGGAAGACATCTTTCGCTATTTCAATCCGCGTTCGGATTTTTGTAGAACAATATTTCTGTTGCTTCAAGTCTATTCTTCATCTTTGAAGAGATTGTCCAGAATTCACTGCTAAACAGGAGGACATATATCCCATAATAGTTTTGTACTCTTTTCCTTGTTTGTAGCGATTTTTTTGTTTCTTAGTACGTTGTTTAGCATTTGGAATGCAGTCTTGGCTCTCTGAATAGGCCTTCGGCTTTGCTTGTCACACGTTCCATCCTCTGTTAAAACACTTCATAGATATTTAAATTTCCACACTTGTTTGATATTGGTATCTCCGATTTTCAATTTGCATTTTGAGTTCATCCTTTTGCTAACAACCATGCATCCTGTTTATTTGCTGTTCATGTTTTATCCCTTCTTCTTGCTTTCTTTCACTACCTTCTCTACGAGATTTTGTAGTTTTCTTTCTGTGTCTGTTATCAACATTGTATCATCAGCATATATTATTCTGTTAAGATTGTGGCCGCCAATAATGAATCCTGGTAGGACTTCTAGTCCTCTCAGAATCACCTCTCTGTAGAGGTTGAGAATGTACAGCCTTGTCTTACACCCCTTTCTATTTTTGCACATCTCCGTCATTTTTGTATATCTGCGTCATTTTCTATCCGTATGCAGGCGGTTTACGTCCAGTTCAAGTTGTAAACTAGGAAAGGTTACTGAATAGAGTAATCAAGCGAAGGCTGGTTATGAACAATAATACTTAGGACAAGAACAACACATATAAGATTTGCCAGCAACTGCTAGAAGGAAGCCAAGTGAATTTCACAATGAATCTCCAAGTGAAAGATAACTAACAACCGCCCCATGCGGTCAGATGTGGTACAAAGCCGAATTTAATGTGGCGTATCCGAGCCGTAGGCTCGGCCAAAAAAATTCCCGCAAACGCCGTATAAAACAGGGTCGGCAGGTTGTTTCCCGAGACGAGACGAGACTCCACTATTCGACACAGCCTCGCCTGAGGATCCTCTCTGCCCGGGGGCAGAGAGTTCAACCAGCACAGCTGGAAACGAACCTCCAAATGCAGATAAACATATTGTATTTACTACTGTATTTATGTAAATGGGGACATACCCATTATCGTCCGTAGGTACGCTAAAAGAGTACAGGTTTTTGATTATTCTAATATCCTTCCCAAATATATCAAGGTTGGTGAACAGTTCCAATAGATATTTATCGAACGACTTTGCGTAATCTATAAAACACACGTAGACGTCCTTTTGCATTTGTATATCTCTTTCCTATAATATTCTGAGCATAGATATCGGATTCCTTGTTCCAGTGTCTTTGACAAACCCTCGCTGTTCTTGTACCTCTTCCGGTCTGATTCTGCTGCGCGCTCTATTTATCAGAATTTGGGTGATCACTTCCTTTCTATGGCTCATTAAGCAGATTGCCCGATGAAGTTCGCATTCATTTGCACCTGTCTTCTTAGGAAGTGCTATATCCTTACTGTTGTAGAATTCATTTATTATTTTTATGATCTTTTCTTTACCGAAATCGTCTAAGGCCTCCAGCATCTCCATTACAATTCCGTCTGACCCTACCGCTGTGTTTCTGCTTAATTTGGCTATTGCTGCTTCCACTTCAGAATTTAATTTCTGGTCCGTCGATATTTCTGCCGGCTGTTCTTCGATATATTCGTTTCATCTATGAAGTATTTTCTCTTTTTCGAATATCAGCTTTCCGTCCTTGGACTTTATGCATCCTGTTGATGTGCGTATCTTTTGTCCTATGTGGACTCTTATTTTTTTTATACTTGTCTGATTTGTTTGTGAAAATCATTCTTTCTATTTCTGCACACTTTTCGTTGAGACATTTCTCTTTAGCCTGCTCGCGTTTGTTCCTTATTTCTTTGTATAGTGGCGTATATTCTCTTCCGTATCTTGACATATTTTTGGTCTCCTTTCATCATGTCGAGAATTGAGTGATGCTTACGGAAGATTTATTGAGCTAGAGCAAAGCACCGTGTAGACACCTTTTGCAAGTAGATGTGTAGAAGAGTTACAATAGAGAGCATTTACTTTTTTTTCTTGGATGCAAGGACAGAAATCCATTGATCAATCTATCAATCTATATTTCTATGTCTATTCTTATATGTTTATTTAAACCTGTTTCAAGTTGTTAGTCTGCATATTCAAGTCCATTTCTATTTGTATCTCTTATGCCGGTCTATTCATGTTTTGTGTGTGTCTGTCTAGTCAAGTCTCTGTTTGCCTGTCTATTCAAGTTTCAGTATATCTCTCTGTTTATTCGTCTGGGTCTGTAGGATTGTCTATTTGTTTAGACCTGTTCCTGTATGTCTGTCCGTCTGTTTTCATACATCTATGTCTATTTAAGACCCTTTTTGTCTGTTTGTCGGTCGATTGAAATCTCCTTCTATATGGCTTATAGACGCATCAAATTGAAACACCGGTTTTCGTCCGATCACTAAAGTTAAGCAACGTCGAGTCTGGTCAGTACCTAGGTGATCGTTTGGGAATTCCAGATTCTGTAAGGTTGGATGTGTCTGGGGGTGTAATGGATAATGGCTCGGAATTGTAAATCGGAGAGTCGAATTCCAATTTAGCTGATTGCCTGACACCTATTACCTGCTGATACTTTACGCTAAGCACACATAGCAGAACGTAGATTTTGGCTTTTCGCGTAACAATTGCACACATACGCTCCTCTCTATACTAACACAATTCATTTCTTCTTTTATGTTGCAAAAGACAAAAAACATTTCCATATGAATTTGCTTGTGTTTATTTTCCTAAACGCACGGATGAGAACCAACTCAACGAGTAACTTTAAAATCTTATTACTTTCAACTTAAAAGAAAACAAAAATTATTTTACACTCAATAATAAAATTATTTGAATTTGTAGAGCTGTATTTAAAGATTATTTCTTTTCTTCGCGTTTGGCCCACCGTAATCCACTACAGACATAATCATAAAAGCATTAAATACGCAGATGATACTGTGATTATGGTAGACAGAAAATGAAAACTTTAAGAAACTCCGAGACAAGTTAGTGGGAAGAAAGGTTATAACTGTTAATTCTAAGAAGATAGAATATATGATCGTTTGTAAGTCGAACAACCTTTCAAAGTGGAGGCGTTAAAATTGAGCAAGTACAGGAATATTTTTGGGCGAACAACCTTTTAAGATACAGACAGACGAGGAAGAAAGGTTATAACTGAAATGTGGTACGGAAAACCTTACAGAGGCAAATCTGAATGGAAAAAGATACCTTCCTAAAAGCTAAACAAAGTATTAACAAACAGGAACATTTCAATAGAAATAGAAAAAAACGTGCTGGACTCTTGTTGAAGATCAATCATCCTAAATGGGATTAAATAATGGACAATTTTCACACAGATGAAGAGGAGATTTCAGGCAACAGGGATGTGGTTCTACAGAGGGATGATAAGAAGGCCATGGACTGAGGAATTTTGAAGGAAAATAGGCAAGAAAAAACTTAAAAAAAACTCTATTTAAAATCAGAAACAGACAAATTTCTAGGACACGTAATGAGGAAAGAGAGATTGAAAACTTTGACACAAGAGGTAAGAGGGCAGACGAGAAACAGCGTGTTTATCTCCCTTTACGCGTTTGCGTAAATCAATGGCAGAACATAAACTGGGAGGAATTATAACGGAACAAATATTGCTTAGAGCAATAACAAACTGGAGGTTGGGGAGAGTCATGTTTACCGACATTGTGAAGGGACATGGCACATAACATATTATTATTTTTATTAGTATTTCTTTCATACTAATTTTATTTTCTTTCATCACAACTACTTCGAATGTCATTCGTCAGCCATATGTAAAAAAGTCGAAGAGGCATGTCATTCGTCGGCTATATATTAAAGAAGGCAAAGAGGAATGTCATTCGTCAGCTATACGTTAAAGAAGGCAAAGAGGAATGTCATTCCTCGGCTATACGTTAAAGAAGGCGAAAAGGAATGTCATTCGTCCGCTATACGTTAAAGAAGGCAAAGAGGAATGTCATTCGTCGGCCATACGTTAAAGAAGGCAAAGAGGAATGTCATTCGTCAGCTATACGTTAAAGAAGGCGAAGAGGAATGTCATTCCTTGGCTATACGTTAAAGAAGGCGAAGAGGAATATCATTCTTCCGCCATATGTAAAAGAAGGCGAAGAGGAAATAAAGAATACGCTCAAAAGTCGAACTTCAATTGGATTTTATTTTTACAAAGTAATAGCAATAGCAATATTAGCCGTTTCTTTATAAGGAAACATTTGGCATTCATTGACCGAGTGGCGACGACTACTGTCGGTTAAAATTGATATTTCTTTTAAAACAATTGTTCAAAAATTGTTAAAACTCCAGTCCAGTAGCTGTTATCGTTCTTTCCAGTACTGATGGCTTCTTTGCTAACCTTTTGTTTGAAGTGGTGTGGAATACGAAACATCTTTACTATGTTATTATGGTCTCTTCGAGTTAATATACTATCCATTTTAGTTGTCGAAAGTCCTCAAGTGATGTGATTTCTATTATCTCGTAAAGTTATCTGTTTATAATTTTGTAGCGTTATTCCACAAGGTTCGAAGAAGTATGGTCCTCATATTTATTATTTCCGGTGTTGGGTAAAACTATCTCTGACACAATCTATTCTGTGTTCCATTTCATTATCACCTATACATAAATCTATTATAACTGATCCATACGCTGATGTATCCGAAGTGTTTAGTATTTACTAATTCCACACCCTGATTTTTTATGATGGATTCAGTGTGGGTTATGATGCTTCTGTTATCTGGTCCATTTTTTGTTTGTGATTCTGTTGCTCCAGTTCACAAGGTTTTAGGTTTCATTCACTCGAAGCCATTTTTAATTATTCATCGGAGAAAGAGATCATTTACAACTGACAGTTTAGATATTTCTGAACGGGTTTAGAATCCTGCTTAACACCCATATGAGAGTCTCGATCTACGAACAAAGCTGGAGTTTTCAGGTTAATGTTTTGACTTTGTATCAGTTTATTTTATTGGGCAAAACTAACTCTAGCGTAGCGTATTCTCTATTTAATTTTCTGACCACTTATCGTAAAATTTATAACTGATCCATACACCAAGCTAATTGAAATGTTTGCTATGTACTAATTCTACATCGTGAATTTTTATGATGCATTCTGGGTAAGTGTCATCGCTGTTTTCATTCCAATTCCAGATCATAGTTTCTGCTTTGGAAAGGTTTATTTTGAGTCCTGTTTCTTGGAATACGTGGTAGAGGATATTTATTTTATTAAAAGCCTTTTCTTTTAAGGTAAGGATCGATTCTTTTTTATGGCGATCTTTCCAGCTAAACGCGAACCCTGGATGATGAAATACAAATATGATCCATTCTGGGTAAGTGTCATCACTGTTTTCATTCAAATTCCAGATCATAGTTTCTGCTTTGGAAAGGTTTATTTTGAGTTCTGTCTATTGGAATACGTGGTAGAGGATGTTGATTTTTTTTTAAAAAGCCTTTTCTTTGAAGATAAGGATCGATTCTTTTTTATGGCGATCTTTCCAGCTAAACGCGAACCCTGGATGATGAAATACAAATCTTGGCCTGAAAATGCACTGACATTTCGAATGCGGATGGTATTTTCAAGCTAATCGCGTAAAACAATGAATGACCGTGAAAGAGAGTTAACGATAGCGAGAACGCGACTTACGGGTGAGCAAAGTAGTTTTTGACGGGGACATTATCTCGAAGAAGTGATCGGTTTACCTCGTAGTGAAAAGGTTAAACGTGCGGCAAGAGAAATCTAAAGCACTTCATTAATATTTATTGCTGCTAACACAGCGAGCTGACAGAAATAAATAGAGACAAATGAGTCAGAGATTGAAGAGAGAAAGACTACTACATGACTGGTCATTATACCGTGTCAGGTTTTATTATGCAAGTCGATGTTTTTGCAATAAACTTGGTAGGAAGTGTTTTAACAAAGAGTGGAAAATGTGACATCGAAATCCGAACGTGTATTGGAATAGAGAAAGATGCCTCCCAAAAGTTAAGCAAAGTATTAAAAAAAGGAAAATTTCAATGGAATCAAAAGAAAAAGAAAAAAAAAAGATTAAGGAATTGTTAGGTGATATCGCTCCTTTTATATGGCAGTGAATAATGGATCATTTCATCACAGATGAAGAAGAAACTTGAAGCAAGAGAAATGTGATTCTATAGAAAGATGCTGAGAATACCAGGAACTGAAACGAGAGAAACGACCAAGTTTTAGAGAAAATAGAAACAAAAAGGACACTTATACGTAGTCTCAGAAAGAGAGAGTTTAAATTACTTGAGCACATAATGAGAAAAGAAGGATTGGAAAATTTGACACTAACATGACAAGAGAGACAGTGGAAATCAGCACATAACCTTCTATTGAGCTTGTGTAAATGGTTGACAGAACAGAGATTAGGAGAGATAACAAAAACAAATTTTACTTAGGGATATAAAGGAGAGAATGTTGTGGGGAGCCGTGATCGCTCACACCCGGAAGGATCACGGTACATAGAAAAAGAGGATTACCCAACATGTTTGGTAAAAATTCTAGAATATAATTATATTTATATAAGCAATAGATTATGTCTTTTTTAGATCATTTCAGCGCAAGCAAGGCGATAATGCTACCAGTACGCAGTAGGGTTACAGGAAGTGAAAGTGAGAAGTAAAATCGGGTGCAAGGAGGATTGAGGATAAGGAAGAAAATGAACGGAGATCAAGAAGATAGATATCGATTGACGTTGCATTTAAAATTTTGAAACAGGGAAACGAAAGGGAGTTCCACAGGCGGGAAGTGCGAGAAAAGAAACTGTTGGAGTAGAAGTGGCAGTTGCATTTAGCTATTTCAGCATTAAAAGGGTGAGGCCTAGGTGCCAATCAAGTAACACGTTTAAATTCACGTATTGGTTGCACCAGATTAAAAAAAAAGTTGCCATGAAAATATTTGTAGAAAAGACAGAGAGAAGCCACGTCAAGTCAATGAGAAAGTGACTTCTTTGGATGTTGTCAAGAATCTCAAGATGGACAGCAGGAGCAGAAGAGCAGATATAGCAACATTATTCAACGAATGAACCAATGGTGGATTTGTAAACGTGCAAGATGGATTATGTTGAGAAAGATTTTCTGGCATGACACATCGACTAAACTTTCCTTGCAGTAGATGCAGCAATTGATTCGATATAGTCGCTCCCCTTCATGTCAGTGGAAAATGAGAGGACAAGAAGGGGCAATGTGTTGCTCTTCTGGAGTGTAGTGGCAGCCATAATGATGACAAAGAGAAAATTTTCTATGTGATGGATAAATGAAAGTAGTTTTGTTTTGGGGGCATTAAAATGCACGAGCCATTTCTTGCCCCAGTTAACCACCGATTGGAGGGTTCCTTTTCAAGAGAACTTTGTCTTATAAGGTTTATTCTTATTAAAAATACAGACGAAACTTCTATCGTATATATTATAAGAGAAATTACAAAAAACAAACAAACAACAAACAAACAAACAAACAAACAAACAAAAAACAACATTATTTATGAATAAAATCTCAAACAGATGGGCCATAAAAATATATGAATTTTGACAATTTGGTTCCCGGAATGGCCCGGTGTGGGAAAAGAAACTGTTAACATGGAACTTATGGTTGCTTACAGCCATTTCAACTTTTAACTGTGACGGTTTTCACCAGTCTAGTACTACGCTTAAATTCATAAAATCTTTTTACCACACCGGAAAGTTCATAAGAAGAATTATGATGAAAGCATTTATAGAAAAAGCTACATTACGGCGGTGGGAAAAATGACCGAAGCCGAGATGCTAGGACAGTGCCAATGACATTGCTGATTCTTCTTTGGTTTGAACAAGGATCTCTAAATATATAGCAGAGGAACCAGACCATATGTGGCAGCAACATTCTAAGCAGGACGAATGGAAAAATTATGAATATATAAGACAGATTCTAGCTAGAAAATAATTAATCACAATATGATGAAAGACAATTGAGATTCTTAATAAAACGAAATAATTTATTGTAAATATTTCTAAGATAAATATTATCAGTTAAAATTTACATGGTCCATTTATCATATAAGTATAAGGCGAAAGATTTACCAGGAATGCATAAAACAATCTAACAAATTAACAATGGGTCACTGGGAAGTGTTTTAACAGACGAAGAAAAATATGACACCGCAATCTGAAGTCGGATTGGAACAGCGAAAGATGTCTTCCAAAAGCTAAGCAAATTATTAAGAAACGATAAAATGTTGTGATAAAGGAAGGAATGGCATAATAGTTGATATATAGCAGTGCATGTTGGACAATTTCCACACAAATAAAAAGAAAACTTGAGTCAACGTAGATGTGGTTCTACAGAAGCATACTGAGAATGTCATGGACGGAACATATGATCTACGAGGGAGTTTTAAGGACAATAGAAATAAAAAGGACACTTATACTTAGAATAAGAAAAATCATCTAAAATGTCTGGAACACATTATGAAGAAAGAAAGTTTGGGGAATATGACACTCTCCCGCCGGATATACTGAAATCTAGAGGAGCAAAGGGAAAAATCCACTAACTTACTTAAGGAGCTTGTGCAAATGGATGATAGACCCAAGCAACACAGATTGGAGGTTGTAGGGAGCCATGATCACACACGTCCTGAAGGGACACGGTACATAAAAAAGATCTCAATGTCTCCCTTATATTTTACAATTACAAAAACAGTATAGATGGATTGAAAACAGGCAGAATCAGTTTTTAGATGGAGTGCTAAGAGGAGTAGATAGATTCGCCTATCGCCCGGTCTTTTGCACAGGAGTAGAGGTTTATCCCTTGTTCACTGTTTAGGACTGGATTTCTGGTTGCTTCTAAAGTCTACTTCCAAGTTAATATTTCTAACGTCTTCACCTCATCTCTGAAATTTTGTTTACTATTTATTTACTTTTTCTCCTCTTTAAAGTATTTTCGTTCTCTTCCACTCTCAGTTACCCTTTGCATCTTACTGGCATTATCGCCTTGCTTGGGGTGAACTGCTTACCAAAAATCTGTCATTATTATTTTCCTAGTAACACTTAACTTTAACGGTCATATAATGTAATGAAAAGATGGGTGCTGACAAATGGGATTAACATTCCGACTTCAAAATCCAACCGTGGCCATTATATTCGCTTTCTCGCAATTGCCCTTAGGACATGTATGTATCAATCTCTTCTCCTAGCTATGGGTTAAATAGCATGGCAGAATAGGCTCTCTAGCTTTGGCTAATATCCAATCTAGGATAACGACAACTCTGAATTAAGAACCGATTGGGTCTGAGGCTAGAAACTCCACTCCGTAAGAACCTATTTGCAATGTGTAGACCTTCACAGCGAGGACCAACAATGTTACGTATATGTCGGCAAATCATCCTCATTTGCATCGTATTCTTTTGGTAAAAAAACAATTTGTTTTTCTTTGTCCATCTTGCCTTCAGTATCTCCTGTGAGTGTTTCTAATATGTCTTTCGTCGTTATGTACCCTAGAAAGTTCAACCGTCCCTTTCAAATGTTAAGTAGAAGTATCTTTTTTTGTTTTTATTTTCTCTAAAACTTCTGCCTAATGAGCTTGCGTAAACAGGGTTTACTTGAGATTGTAAAAAGACACGCTTTTAAAGCGTTTGAAAGGACAGGGAATTGTGGGGAGTCATGAACACAGCACATAGAAGAAGAAGAAGAAGAAGAAGAAGAAGAAGAAGAAGAAGAAGAAGAAGAAGAAGAATGATGATGTGATGAGGAGGGGGAGAAGGTAGAAAAGAAGAAGAGGCGTAGGAGTAGGAGGAGGTAGAGAAGAAGAAGGAGGAGGTGAAGAAGAAGAAGAAGAAGAAGGAGGAGGAGGAGGAGGAGGAGGAGGAGAAATCTTTACGTCTTCAAATCTATAGTTAAGCTTTATCTGCCCTGCATATCCTCATAATATGCGCCTTTTCCTTTACACACTCACATCAATCTCATTCGGTAGCAATTTACATTGGTGGCTTATGGGCCATGTATTGGATGAAGTATAGTAAAAAAAATAAAACGAAACTGCAACAAAATCGGATGACTATGTTTAATGTAGAGTATTAGTCTAACGTTGTGATAAAAATGAAAATAAAAGAATATAACAAAAAAGGCGGGGAAAAAAAACGAAAGAAAAAATCTTTGGTTTGATGTCTATTTTTGTTTATTACCGAAAATATTTCATGTGTGTGAAAACACAATCAAAATTCGTTTAATGTCTTTTAATGACAACAGAGTAAACTTATATTAAAAACTATCCGCCACTCTTAAGATTTATTCTATAGATGGACTACGAAAAAAAAAAAAAAAAAAATTAAGAAGGGGGAAAAAAATTTAGCCGGTCGTCTCTTTTTGTGTCTCTTACTTTACTTTTCTGTTCATGCAAGTTTTCATTTATTACCAAAAATGTTTGTATTTTCTTTTGTTTAAAAGCAGAACAAAATTCCTATGTAGCATTTAAAAGAAGAAAAAAAGCCGCATTTCGTATATCCAAAACCATTAGTTATTCCTAAGATTAATTCCTTCCATGAAGAAATACTCCATGGAAAAGAAAAAAAAAAAAAAAGAAGAAAAGAATAGATATTAAATTTGTCTGAGCCTCCCGGTATATTTTCAGTTCTTGTATTAGTTTCATTTATCATAGAAAAAAAAAGTGAGATAGAAAAGATGCGTCTATAATTTAATAGAAACAGAAATGAGTCTATACATCATTAGCTTTTCAATGCTTACACTCAGAAAGCGTAGTATTACATGTTGCGGATTATTATTATTATTATTATTATTATTATCATCATTATTATTATTATTATTTTACTTTCGAGGGAAAGTATTTCTGCACTTAATAAAGAGAAACTAATATGAATGAAAAGAAAAGCAACCTTATGAAAAAATAGCGAAAACACAGACACACACACAAACACAAAGAAGGAAATATCTCCCGAGTGAAGCGATTTGTTAATTTTAAAACCATCATGGAATATAAGATTTTCTATTTCTTTCATTTTTGTTTATATATCTATGATTTTTATTAATGTATTTTACCCGAATCAGATTTGACTGGTAATTTTATATGTAATCCAAAAGCTCATTTCGTATTGTATCAGTGCCAATAACCACATTATTACAATTATTGTTTTTTTTTTGTTGTTATTAGTACAGCATGCCAAAAAAAAGTGAGCCTAATAGACCCATTATATTATTTTTACTGATTTATTTATTCTTAGCGGTATTAAAGCCAACTTGCCTTGAAACCCCTCTAAAAAGAAAATGCATTTCCCGCAGGAGTCGATTCGGTACTCCATTTTCCTTCAAGGAAACCATTTCTTTGAACACAAGTGTGTCCTTCCAGGGGAAACTGTCATACAAAGCAAAATTGAATTACCTATTTAAATATGTCCAACATTTTTAGTAGAACGTGTGTCCATTAAGTATAATACTTAGAGTAATAAGAAATAATGTCAAATTAAAGAATAATTTATTAACTGCTTAATGTCCTGAGTATGACGATAAACTACATCCGGCAGCAAAACCGTTAATCGGGAGATTGTGAGAAGCCTGGAACCACCTCTTTTTTAATTGCTGTTGATCCCAAGTCTGACCCGGGGTTGGTGGTACCTGTTAGCGTCCCCAGCTAGGGCAAATAGTGAAACGACCCAAACAAAAACACTATGAAAATATAAAAATACATTTTAATAGTAAAAATACCAGCAATACATTTTATATAAAAAAAGACCGTCAATAACAGTAATAGATTTTATCTGTAATTGAAGTCATAAAATTATGTTATGTTCAAATAAATTAGATTTCGACGTTAAAATGAAATGAAATGAGAGGGAGGGAGATGAAATGGAAAACAAACTAAAATATAGCAAAACACACCAACTAAAAATAACTGATGTTAGTAAGACCCGCGAACCCATCAAAATGAAGAGTGGTCGCTTCAGACAAAATCAAGAGGCTCTCTCGTTAATGAAGTGGGAAGAATAAAATGAATTCGGACATGAAAAAAGTAAAAAAAAAAAAAAAAAATGACCCAGTCTAGTTGAAAAAAAGGAGGCCAAAAAACAAATTGGGGAGGGTTGGGAAATTTGACTTGGTTCATAACAAAAGAGGAAGCCGGGAAAAGGCCGGGAACGACATTTACTCACATTAACTAAGTACACAAGAAGAGTCTATCTTAACTAGGGGAGGGCTTCGCAGGAAACCACCCCATTGTGAATTAAGGGGACCCAAAAAAACCCCCACCTAACACTGACTCAAATCACATCAAGCTTCAATACAGGAGATGCATATCCAGCGGGTTAGTTCAGTGTACTATTTTAGACGTGTTCCACCTTCTTATCTCCCAGAATTTTCCCGCATATTTACAGTCTAATTCTCATTACTTCAGTTGGGCCAACGATCGTCTGCCCGAAGAAGCATTGGCCGAAAGGTTGTCTAAGTCCCGCGTCCACCAAAAATATTAAGAATATAAAATTTTGTTTATTCAAATCCATCTATTCATTGGTATCAAAAACATATTATATATATATATATATATATATATATATATATATATATATATATATATATATATATATATATATGTATGTTGGTAAAATAATGACGTAAGAATGTCGTTTTTTGACGTTAAAATACGTCAAAAACGACATTATCACGTCATTATTTTTGCACCAACCTAATATATATATATATATATATATATATATATATATATATATATATATATATATATATATATATATATATGTGAAAAGTGTATAAAATATAAATAAATATATATATGTATAATTATTTATATATTATATGCGCGGTACTTATTAGAAAGCGCTCAATAAATAACCAGCTTTAATATAATAACAATGATAATTTTGTAAATTAAAAATTAAAAATTATAGCAATCTTCAACTACCATAATTTTACACAGAATACCTATTATCAGGATTTATACCAAAATAAATTAATAGATATAACAAAATAAAATAAAATAAAATAAAACACCAACAATCACTTTTTAGTTCAAGCTACCACCACTAGCTACCACCACTATAACTACATTCATGGTTTTATCATTCTCCCACCACAGTTACTAATCATTTCTACCAATTTACAATTTCTACCAATTTACAATAACTATTAGCTAATTATATTATCACTGTCTCCAATCCCTTGCAACATTACTATCACATCATATCATATAGACCCGTTATTAAATTAAACTACCCTCTCACCCAGCACATTAAATATTAAACATCACCATATAAATTAACCAATAAGGATTACAAATTTCTACCTGTTACATGTACACAGCCACCAAAAACAAATAACCAGCTTTAAATATAACAAATAAACCCCATTTTTTTTTTTCAAAATTTAAAAAATAAATATAAATAATAATAATTTTTTACCTATCATAATTTTACATTAAACCCCACCACACGTATATACATACATGCGAGGAAATATTATTCAGCGGAAAAATAAATAATATGACATGTATATATTCACGAAACATTCACGAGACATTTCCGCCACACTTCCAATCTTTAAATTTCAACATTTCAACATACAAATGCGTATGTATAGACACAACACCACCCGTATACATACATATGTCATATCCGAAACTGCCCACATATGTTTATATATGTATGAGTCCCGACCCAAATTTAAAAAAAAAAAATCAGTTTGTCTGACGATCGCTAAAGCGTGAAACCCAGGGTCACAAACTCACATCTATCTAACCATATATATATATATATATATATATATATATATATATATATATATATATATACACACTGAATAAAGCAAAGTTAGAAACACCCAGAGCCTATCTACATAGGTCTACTTAGGTAGATAGGTTCTGGCTTTTAGGTATTCTATATATATATATATATATATATATATATATATATATATATATATAAAGAGAGAGAGAGAGAGAGAGAGAGAGATATATACATATAGTATGGCCATAAATTATCTGTGAAGTCTGTACAGGATGCACATTGCACTTTTTCTTGCTATATTGTCAAGGGTCAATAATACGCGCTTTTAACATCTGCTTTAAAAAGAAGCGAAAGTGAAAGACGAAGGACAAATTATACATAAAATAAAACTTTAATAATATTTCTTTAACATGCGAAGAAGTTTATTGATGAATCTTAATTGTAATGGATACAATAAACTGTAGGAATTTTATAGCTAATCTATTGACGCCCTGCACGCACACACACACGCATATATATATATATATATATATATATAACATGCAGTCTTATATATTCGTATGCATCAATATTTCTATTTATATTGGTGATCAGAAATCAGTAATTTTGTGTCTGCGTTCTTCATTAAAATACATGGATACACACATGATATAATATTGTAATGAACGTTTAATCAATTTATTAGAAGCTAATGTCCGAGTTATGAATAATGTCAATTATTAACTTTATCTAATGTAATAAAAATTAATGCCAGCTGAAATTTCTCGTAATTAATGACGAAGCCTAATTTAATATAATTGATTTGTCTGTAGTAATGCAATATGAGTTAAGTTTCACTGAAAGGTTTTGTCCATTAAAAAAAGAGGAAAAGACGAAAAAGAAAAACGTAGAAAAGAAGAAAGAAAGGAAAAACACATACAAACATTTAAAAAAAAAAAAAAGAACAACTTGCATAAGAGATACAACGACTCGTATTGTGTTTGCTTTTTTTTTTTTTCGGCCCAAACTGGCTTTTAGAAGAATACCGATGAAATGGTTGACACGATTGCTTACGATTCCTGTTTCAGTGGCATAGATCCTAAGTCTGGTTAGATGAGCGAAGAATTCAATGAGTCGAGGTCATATTCCAGTAGGGTTTGTTTATTTCGCTTTTGAACAAATAACCATGAGTAAGGTATGAATATTTTCACTCACTACGCAGTTAAGGGTTAAAAGTCCCACGAAGAGCCTTGTTTGTTGATTTTATTTAGCGGCATATCAATCTGTATAAGTTATTTAGTTCCGAAATCAAAATCTTTTGAACACAATTTTATGGCTTCAACTAAATATATTTTGCATGCCTTCAACCATAGAACAAAGGTATTGTTGCTCATTTTGCCATAATATATATTGTTAGTGTATAGCTGGCCACTCGTATTCGAGGATACCTGCTACTAGGGCGGCTAGCCAATCCCTATTGCGGATGCTTGCTCAGGCGCATTTGTGTTTATTCAACACCCACAAAACCCGCCTGTAGTTTTTACTGTAACTATGCTGAGCAGACCTTAGTTAAAGTTTCTGAGAAAGAACGTGATATCTATCGTGATCAACAATTTGATAAGGCCAGCCCATTCAAGCCCTCGGCCACGATGACTTGTGATTTCGTGCTAGCACAGCTATCGATGGCGTCCAAGGGTTCCATTTATCCAATTTCTCTCACAAGGCTGAGTCAAGTCTGATAACATCAGGAAGATTCCTTGGTGAGATTCGAACCCGGGCCTCATGGTCAGAATACGAACGTTGTAACCACTCGGCCCATACTGTTGTTATCAATTCTATTATAAATACGTAATGTTGGTAAATTTACTATAAATAGTTATTGTGGTTAATTTAAATATAAGTAGGTACGTCATTCCTTTTCTTTATTATCGGTGAATTGCCATTTTTTTTCTTGATAAAGACATTGGAGTGATCTCCCGTTGCCCACGGTTTCGATTCCAGATTTTTTCCTTCTCTCAAACTGGTTGCCATCCAACGTTTGAGAGGATAGTTCACCGATCTAACAAGCGGGTGTGAAAAGCGAAAGAGAAAGATTTATGTCTTTTCCGAGGACATTGATATGAAAGTGAACGCAGCAGACTAGTCTAGGAATTGAACTTGGCTTGCCAAATTCATTTTTTGCGCTAATTGTTGTTACCCACACACCGAAGCCGTAACTATTCAGGTAAGCGATTGAAAATTGCTCCCAAAAACGAAATTGCTACAAACCAAAACATTAACTTAAAGACTCGTGTCGTATTTTTAAATATCCGCGTCATATCGATATTATCATATGGATGTCATGGATGACGTCAAACGCATTCACAAATATCTGAAGTTTCAGCTGTATACGAAGGCTTTCTAAGAACTATGTTTAAAAATGGCTTTGGACGAGTGGAGACCATATTTCTTGAACATTACAGTCTCAGAAACAAAAACCTGAACCAAATAACAGAAACCCCGTCACTTGAGGACTTCCAACAGTAGCAACAGCTAAAATGGATAGCATATGCAATTCCTCGAAGAGAGAATAATGACATAACCAAGATGATGACTTTTCACACTACTGTAAACAAAAATATTGTCTACTTCGAAAAAATAGTTAGGAAGGAAACTCGTATCAATAATGGAAGGAGCGATAACGGACTAGAGTAAATTATATTTCTGAAAATTGTTTTAATAGATAGATTTTATATATTTCATTCGATTCGAGAACTGGCTTTTTCTCTCAATTGTTGTAGCACTGGTTTTTCTCTTCGAATATTTTCTTATAAGAAAACAGCTAATTTTACCATTAATTTTTATTGCTTCATTCGCGAAATATAAAATTCTGGAGATATTTCTTCATAGTGACAGTTTTTGGAAATGTTTGTCGCGAGGAGAATATTTTGACAAAATTAAACATACCAATTGCTAAGACGATACTTTTTGTAATAAAATGTTTTGAAGATGATGTGAATAAACATCGAAGTATGAGAAAAAATTGATCTCCTCTGTGTTAAAGGAATTATTGATTATTGAATAGCTCGAAGCATATTTCGTTGGAAACATTCAGTCTTTATAGATGTCTACACGGATACGCCTCTAAGTTTATCAAGCTGATTTAGCGAAATTTCTCCTGCCCATTTCCCAATAAGCAAAGTTTCTCTGCTTATGTGGTATCTTTTATCACGACCGTCTTTAGGGCAAATAGCCGTTATTCCAACGAGAACAGGTTTTGTATCGACCCACGTTAAAAAGCGGCTCTACCATCTTCTGTCTTTCCATTGATTAATGCGGCGTCGAGCTCAAGTAGGTATGTGAAGTGGGTATCTGAAGAAGCATCCTGCTGACACGATCTTGCACTGCTTGCGCAAATATGGCTGCAGGTTTTGAAGAGAAGCTCTCAGCTCTCTTCCGATGCCTGTATATTATACTCGAAGACTATTTTTCGCGTTCCTTTATCTACTTTGGGGAAGGTGTAGGTTGGCGTAACGGCTATCATCTTTGAAAACGGAACCGGCGTGTTGTGTTCCAATTTCGGCAGATGATGTATTTTGTTCAATTTCCTTTACGTGGAGTATGGATCACAAACTTCGTGCAGACTTTCTCATGGCAAGTGTTGTTGAAAGAATATGTCACAGTATGCTACAATGGTTAAAACATAGAGTTGGTAAGTGGATAAATATACAAGGCAGGACGACACAAAAGGCCTTTTTATATTATTGTTTACCTAATATTAGTCCTAAGAGCCACTCAAGGTAGAGTGTAAGGTTTTAAAAAAGAAGCCAAAAGTGAATATTATAAATGTCAATTCATGTTTTACGGCTTATCAACACTTTGCAGGTTATTTAAAGCCAGGAAATATGTTTAGATTGTAAGTTTTTTTAAAATATTAATCATTTAATGATATGCGTTTTAGGGGAGATGAGGGAGTGTATTTATCCATTACACTAATCGCATCCAAGCTTAGAGCACCTGGTCACCCATTTAGGTACTGATTAGGCTCGAATATGCTTAACTTCGGTGATCGTACGCGAATCGGTGTTTCAACATGGTGTGGCTGTAAGCTCGCACATCCTAAAGATATTTAGAATAGGTAAAGATTGTCAATAGAGTTGAAGAGGCTAAGATTGCAGTGATCAGGGAAGCAATCTCTCGGGAGTCCGTACGACAAAGTGACAGTTCTTGGAAAGCAGCTGCGTAAGAGGAGCTTCCTCCTTACCTAGGGAATACGAAAGGAATGACACCGTGTACGTGACATGACGGGTTCTAGCCGTGAATGTCTAAACAGGTGGAACTAATGCTGCTCGGCTGCACATTTGTCACAGAAATTTGGGAAAGAGTAGCGAGAGAGGCTTTTACCCTCTTTGTAAACCTTGACAATTGAATTCAGTTAATCAATGTGTTAATGTTTGAACTGCTTTAGTCTTAGGCTGATAAGACATAACGGACAACGCGTTTTGTAATTCTATTCTCACATAAATTTTGCATAGCCGTATTAAGCTATCATGTAGCAAATCTTTTTTTGTTGTTGTTGTAATGTTCATTATTAACAAGACCCGGGTAGAAGGTTAAGTTAGAGGGAATTTATGAAAATAGAAGTGGAAGATAATTGTTAAACCTAGCCTTGAAAAGGTTAAGATTTTAGTGATTAGGGAAACATCCTCTTGGGAGACTGTTCGACAGAGCACTGGATTGCAGGAAAATGTGAGAGTTGAACTTCTTAGCGATTGAACACGGGGGTGGGTGAGTGATTTTGATACTATCTCAGTGGCATGGCGTCACCTTGCCGTGAACGATTGAATTGGCGGGACAAGGGGATGTAGTTCATCCGGCTACTTTCCGTGGGAGTAGCGATAGAGGCAACGAGACGTTTGACACATCCCCGGAAAACTAAGGTGCTACTAAAGTTTGGATGGACTTTCTTCTCATTATTTGAAAAATTGTCAGAAAAAATTGCTGGTAACGAAATTTAACATTTAGTTACTATGGGTTTTTCTAATCTGTCAACTCGTATTTCGAAAGAATTTTCAGAGTGAAGGCATGAACTCAACCTTCTATGCATGTAATCCCACCACCAGTCATTTTGACTATTGTCTCTTTATCGATACTTGCTTAGGAGAGAGAGAGAGAGAGAGAGAGAGAGAGAGAGAGAGAGAGAGAGAGAGAGATATATATAGAGAGATATAGAGAGATATAGAGAGATATAGATATAGAGAGAGATATAGAGAGATAGAGATATAGAGAGATAGAGATATAGATAGAGATATAGAGAGATAGAGATATATAGAGAGATATAGAGAGATATAGAGAGATAGCGGGAGATAGAGGGAGAGTATTTATTTTTCCGTGGTTTTCTTTGTTTCTTCTTACTTTCAAAATTATCACCGAAATTGTCTGTCTTTGTTTCTTTCTTTATTTCTTTCTTTCTTTCTTTTATTACATTTTTCTTTCGTTCTTTTATATCTTTCTTTCTTTTATCTTTCTTTTATAACCTTCTTTCTTTTTTCTTTTTATTACCTTCTTTCTTTTTCCTTCTTAATTTAAATCTCTCTTTCTTCCTTTTTCTCTTTTCTTTCTTTCTTTTTTCTTTATTACCTTCTTTACTTTTTCTTTCTTTCTTTTTTACCTTCTTTCTTTTCTCTTTCTTTTTTCTTTCTTTCATTCCTTTATTTCCTTTTTCTTTCGATCTTTTCTTTCTTTCTTTTTTACTTTCTTTCTTTTATTATTTTCCTTTTCTTTGTTATATTCTTTTCTTTCTTTGTTTCTTTCTTTCTTTTATTACTTTCACGTTATTACGGCCTGGTAAGGCCAAACTTTTGTTACCTTCTAAAAATTTTTTCTTTGTTTTTTTTTTCAACCTTCTCACCGAAATAATTTGTCATTTTCTTTCTTTTTTTTTCTTTCTTTCTTTATACCTGACTACGTTCTATTTATTTTAAATTTATGTTTGTCTCTCCCCGTTCATCAACTCACCAACCAATTTTTTTTGTTATTGTTTCCTATTAAGCTCTTGTTCATCCCCATCAATATTTATTCTTCGTTTCCGCCCCCGTAAAAATTCCCAAGCCAAATGTTTTTTCAGAAAACGCATCCTTCTAAATATCTTACTGACTCTCTCTCTTACTGTATCCTTCGAGTTTGTCGACATTTCTCTTTTATTTACTTATCTGGGAATCACACATTCTTTTCACTTCACGCCCGATCCAGTGATTATCAGTGTTTTCTACTGCTTTCATTTTCACATTTGAACTACCAGCTTCTTTTTTGCTTGTTTAAACTTTCTGCTCGAAAGATAAAATTCAGTCACAGATTATCTCCCTTTACTTCATCCAGTTTTTGCCATTGTCAACGAATTCTTGAGGATACCTTTCTCTTACGTTTACAGACGTTTTTTTTCATACGCTTTCTAAAAAAAAAAAAAAAAAAAAATCATTAATCTCTTTGGCGTTTCGAGATTAAAGACATGCTACTGATTTACGTTGAGGTAATTTTTTTTATGACCTGACACTGATGTTACCTTCGACAATAATCACCTGGCTAATATAAAGAATAGTTTATACCGTAAGTTCTGTTTATATCCTTGAGTTGAAACTTGAAAGATTGAGCTACGGAGTGCAATATATCTAATACTAGCAGTAGGGCCCGGCGTTGCCCGGGGATGTAACAGTAAGAGACAGATCAGGTATCGACCATCATAAAGACTGAAAAATAAAATTGACAAAGATTATTGTTTAAGGTTGACGGACACGAATGTCTTAAATAGTTTTTTTTTCTTTTATGAATTGGTCAAGCCCAAACTCAAACAGAAAGATTGTATTCAATCTTTATGCGTCTACCGATTGAATAGAATTTTATTATAAACAATTGTCTTGTAAATGGAATTTTTAAAGCATTCTGAATGTAAAAATAAAGAAAAATGTGTGCAAGACAATAAGAAACACTACCTGACAAAAAAAGTGAAATTTTGTTGAAATCGGTTGAAAAATGTAGGAAATCCGATCCCATATATAAAGGAACACACACACACACACACACACACACACACACACACACACACACACACAACCTAATTTTTATATTAAGTATAACTCGATATGAGTTTTCCCCCTTTAATTCTCGCGACAGCGATGGCTCTTAATCGTGTTTTCAAATTGATTTCGTGCAAAATCAATTGTTTTTCCAATTTTGGCACCGTCAGAACCACCACAAGGTAATTTTACGTAGTCCTGTGAAGTTTTGTTGAAATCGGTTGAAAAATGCAGAAAATCCGATCCCATATATAAACGAAAACACACACACACACACACACACGCACACACACACACACACACACACACAATCTGGGTTTTATAATAAGTATGATATTACATCGAAAATGAGTGTTAGGGACGATGTGATTTGGTCGTTTGTTGTATAATATATAATAAATACTGATTCATAGAACTAAATGTGGATTTGCATATATAAAAATAGTATTAGGTTATTGTTATAACCAAAAAAGGATACTAATGTATCTTCTTGTTGTCTTTTCCTTTCAGGGCATGAGAAGAATATGGCTCTCCACAAGTCCCTGTCCTTTAAAACTTTTAGTATTTTTGTCTTTTCGCTATCTCTCCTAATCCCTGTCTGCCAGACATTTACACAAGCTCGTTAGGTAGGTTATTCGCTGATTTCCTCTCTCGCACTTGCCATTAATATATCCTGTCAGTGTCAAATTTTCTAAGCACTCTTTTCTCGTTATGTGCCCTAGAATTTTGAACGGTTCCCTTCTGATGTTAATCATAAGTGTCCTTTTTGTTTCCATTTTCTCTAAAACTTTGTTACTGCTCACATGTTCAGTGGTATTCTCAGCATCCTTCTGTAGAACTACATTTTTCTTGTTGTCACAAGTCTCTTTTTCTGTGATGAGATTGTCCAGTATTCTTTGCCATAGAGGAGGATCGATATTACAATGTTAGTTAAGTGCCCTTTTTTTTGTTTCGAGATCTTCCTTTCTCTTAATACTTTGCTTAGGTTTGGAAAAGCATCATTCCTAATACTGATGCGCCTTCGGATTTCAGTGTCAAACTGTCCGTCTTCTGTTAAAACAGTCCATTGATATTTACATTTTTGTACATGCTTTATAGTTCTTCTTTATTAAAAGACTTACCTGGCTCTTCTTGTTTGTGTCACGCGCCCTTGTGCAAGACGTGACAAAGATCAGTAAATGTATCACTATTTTGGGTAATTTAATGAATGTTATTTCTTTGATTTCTTGATGTAATGAATATAATTTGCACAAATGCATCAACAAATATTTCTGATATGTCCCGGAAAGGGATATATTTGTTCGAAGTAGCAAAGTGGTTGTTGACTACTGTAACCGGGTAGGACAATCTAGCAGGTAACCGTAATGGACTGGTCCTCGTCGTAGTGGTAGGCTATAGGCGAAGACAATAGGCGTAGCCCATGTACATCCACATCAGTCTGTATTTATGGCTGACACCATATTACTGTAAGGGGAAACCCAGGTGTATGCATATTCATTACATCAGTTTTAAACATATTTCCATACGTCTGACATCTTTTTTTCAGTGCCATCAGACAAAGGTTCTCTTAATGACAGTAAAAACATCTTCGGTTGCAAAATTCTCCACTGTCTTGTTTCCGTTTTCATTTTGAAAAGATGACAAATGGTTGAAAGCGTCTAGAAATAGATACCCTAGAGACGTCACTTTTATGTCAGTTTCTTCATGAGCAAAGAACTTGTGAGGAAAGAGAGAAAATCACCAAATAATAAATACAGAAAGAATAGTAAGATGTAGTGACCAGAAATGTTTTTACCGACATTAGCATAACCGATGTGTGATATTTACAACTCGGATTACCAGACAGCTGAAAAAAAAAAAAAAAAAAAAAAAAAAAACAGGACACAATGTGTGATAGTGAAAACAAAGATGAGGATATTAGTCTGACTGCTAATTATAACAATAATGATAAATTCTCATTCGCAGAAATTTAGACAGATGTAACACAATAATAATATTTATCGTAAGAAATGCTTTGATGAATGTTTTTATAACGAAGAGGATATTAGACTGATAGTAAAATATAACAACAATGATAAATTCTCATTTCAGAAATTGAGACAGATGTAATGTAATGATAATAGTTATTGAAATAAATTCTTTGATAAATGTCATAATAAATATGAGGATATTATTCTGACCGCGAATTGCAACAATAATGATAATTTCTCATCCCAGAAATTTAGACAGACATAATATAATAATGATATTTATCCTAATAAATACTTTGATGAACGTCTTAATAAAGATGAGGATATTGGTCTGACAGTAAATTATAAACAATAATGATAAATTCTCATTGCAGTAATTTAGACTGATGTAATATAATGATAATAATATTCATCGTAATACATACTTTGATGAAGGTTTTAATAAAGATGAGGATATTAGTTTGATATAATATTGATATTCATCGTAATAAATGCTTGGATGAATATCTTAATAAAGATGATGATATTAATTTGATTGCAAAATAATAAGAATAATGATAAATTCTTATTCTAGAAGTTTTGGCAGATATAATATAATATTGATATTCATCTTAATAAATGGTTAGATGAATGTCTTAATAAAAATGAGGATATTAATCACACAATGGCGGTAAATAATTTTCATGAAGTTTTTTATGCTTAGGGGCATCTCATTTTGGTTCTTACTCATTAATCTTATTTACCTCTGACTTATTGTTCGTTTCTTCTACTAAACGACAGTATGTGATTTTTTAGAACTACCAGATAAAGGGATTGAACTCACAACCGGCACGGAACCAGATAAGCGTTAACCAATGATAAGCCATGTCTTGTGCATGCGTGTGTCATTGTAAACACCGCGGATAATGACAATAGCGAAAACAGATATTTATTAGTTACATATGCATTAGCTTATACAGGGTGTCCATAAAGTTCGTGTGCAGTTTAAAAAATTATAACTATTTGTATTTGCGATAGAAATAATGTGTAAAAATGTTATAAAGTTTCATGTAACTAGTTGTAAGTATTGCTAAAATAACTAATGTGATTTCAGGCATTACTGTAAATCAGTTGGCAAATTTTTTCCGTGAACTGCAAAATCGTATTACCCTTTGTATTGCTAATGATGGAGGACATGTGGAAACTTAAATAAAATTTCAATGAAACCTTAAAAAATATAGATTTACTTCAATCTAATCTTCTTTTTTACAAATTATTTCTATCGCAAATACAAATAAAGTTATAAAATTTTTAAAGTGCACACGAACTTTATGGACACCCTGGATTTAGTTGTTCATTTTTTCTGATGTTCTGTGAATGATCTCGAAGAATAATCTTTCGTAGGATGTTCTGCTTGTTAGTAAATCTGGTCATTCTGTGAAACTGTCGTCTAACGTTGTTAAAATTGTATTTCAGATTAGACATTCCTTTTAATCAACATCACAAGGCTGCCGAAACTGTTTGAGACAATTGTGCTGTGCACTTTGAAGAGTTTATTACCGCCAGAATGAAGTGAAATGCTTCAAAACAACGAAACCGCCACCGCTAAGCTGTATAATGAACAAGTGAACCGGCCCAAAGCGGCAAATCAGCTGAAAATACCTGACCGACAATACAGTGTGATTAACATTCAATGCTCACCTCAAACGTCACTATAAATGGCCAAACATGCAATTAAATAACTCAGTTAACAAGTTCTGCTATGCTCGCCATATTCTCTTGATTAAGTCCCTTCAGGCGACCATCTTCTTCAGCCACTTTCTAACAATTTGAAGGGTGTTTCATTCAACAACGATGTGGATCTTAAAACATGACTTGATTCTGGTTTCGTGTCAAAACCTATTAATTTCTACCGTCGTATTAGGGAATCTTTAGCAGGATGTCGTAAACAATGAAGAGGAATATATTGTTGAATGTTTCATCAGAACTATTAATAAATAATGAGTATTCAATTAAACTATAAGATAAAAACGCACTTATGCAACAATCTAATAGTTAATTCTTTCATCTTAGTATTAGAAGATTGTCCCAAGAATTTATTATTTCCTTAAATAACTGTACATTTATCAGAACTGCCTCACATATAACATATAGTAAGTTCATAGTGTTTGAAAGTTGAAATTAATTACCAAAGTTCTATATTCTTAAAACCGTTTGAAAAAGTACAAATATGAGGAGCATTTTTTTGCATAACTACATTAGAAGACACGAATTAATTGATATTTTACTTTTTAATTTACTTATAAAGTTTTAATTTACTTATTAATTTTTGATTGCATGTTTTTACATAACGGTTTTTGAATTTTTAAATAATTTTTCTCCTAAATTCACTATTTTTTTTACGCTTGATCTTTATATAGCAAACACATCCTTCATGCTGTAGAGAAAAGAACACCTACTGGAAACGGAAATAATATTCTGGTAGAATGTATATAAAAAAAAAGAAAAACTGATAGAAAGATTTTAAAGCATTTCTAAGTTCCAAAATGTACGGTTTAGTATATAGTGAAGAAATGAAAAAGAAAAGAAAACATGGTTGTAAATCGACGAATATCCGGTGTGCCAATAAATATTTCATGACGTTTCTGCTAAAGAAGTGTTGGAAATGTCATACAAGCGCCAAGAATTACTTGTTAAGTATTAGTACATGTACTAGTATATTTAACACCAAAAACTCACTCATCATGTCAGAAAAGAATAAAAAAAAACATCGAGTTCGCAGAATTCTTCGAATGAAAGAAACGTCTCTTAAAGAATGCATTGTTTATCAGCAAGCAAATAAAGAAAGAAAATTTTTAACATTTTGTGTCTGCCTATATTTCTGAGATGAAGTTTTGTAACTATTTACATTATATACATTGGTCGGACTGTTGTCCTTATTGTTACTGCTATATTCCCGACGTCTTCAGCTTATTTTTGTAATTTCGAACCGAATCCTATATTTAATCCACGGGGGAATTAAAAAAAAATCAGACAAAAAAAAATACTGACATATATAAATGCATGAAACGTGGAATTAGAACAATCTACTCCAGTGGACTAAATAAAGGATTCGGTTCGAATTTCCAAATATTACCTGATGAAGGCCGGAACATACATACAAGTCCTGAATACGGCAATAAAGATGAGCACAGCAGCCCGAAAAATTTAAATAGTGTATATAACATTTAGTGTTCAGATGAAACTAAAGTTGACCAAATTAGTACAATTATATGAGTACCGTGTGGTGAAATCCGAATAAACCTTATGATCCAAAACGCAGGGCAGTGACCGTGAAGCATAGGAGATGACCTCCATCATGATATGGTGATGTTTTTCAGCAGCGGACACAAAGTATCCTCATATCACTGAAGGACTTCTGAACGATTCCAGATATATTGAACATCTCGTTATCATTGCCAGAGTAAGAAGATAAACTACGTCTAACAGCAAGGCCTCTGATCAGGAGGTCTTGAGGAGCGTGAAACCACTTCTTAATTGCTTGTGTTCCCAGCTCCAGCCTGACCAGGGGTGGTAGCACCTGTTAGGGGTCTCAGCTATGGGTAAATGGTTAATCCTCGAACTGGGATCAAAACACTATGAAAGTGTAAAAATAGGTTTTAATACCAGAAATACTCTTTAAACAATTATTACCAGCAATACATTTTTGAAGAAAAATTATTACCAGCAAGACAATTTTGAAAAAAAAAATTATCAGCAATATATTAAAAAAAACAAAAACAAAAACATTACCAGCAATAAAAATCTTGTCGGCATTAAATAACCAACAGAGGTTGATATACCGTAAAACAAAACAAAACAAAACAAACTATACATTTTTAAAAAAAATATTACCAGCTATACATTTTAGAAAAAAATTACCTGCCATACTTTTTTTGAAAAAAATATTACCAGTGATATATTTCTGAAGAGAAAATATTAGCAGAAATAGATTTTTGAAGAAAAACATTTACCAGCAATACATTTATGACGAAAAATATTACCAGCAATAAAAATTGTCGGCATTAAATAACCCATTGTGGTTGGTATGTCGTAAACCAAAGCAAACCAAAGCAAAACAACCAATTACCAAAACTACTTAGGCAGCTTATATACTACTTTCTCCTGTGTCTCTCTCCCCTTCCAACTGTCCTTAAAAGGTGGAAAAAAAGCCGCCTTCCCATTTGGTTGTTGTCACTGAAAATGAATGTGATCATATTTTTAATAAATGATTTAACTTACATTTGTTTTTTTATTTCCTTTCTGATAAAATATAATTACTTTACACTAATATAATAAAATAATTATTTTGACGTTTACATGTGAGTACTTATGTGGGCATACATGTACGTTTGCGACTGTATTGTTTATATGTCCATGTGTGTATAACTGCATGCGTCAGCGTGTGTATGTAGATATATCTATACGCATTGGTACATATATTCGCGCGCGTGTGTGTCGTTTTGATCTTTCAAAATGTGTCATCAGTTTACCTTAGTAGAGGTTTTTTTTTTTAATCGTTTCACCCCATGCAAGGTAATAAAGCCCCTAAGACGCAAGGGGGGGGTGCTGAGTGTTAGAGAACATCTGAAAAACTACTAATACGGAGAGGAGATAATAAAAGAACAAGGATTAAGAAGACAGAAGATAGCGATTGACATTGCATTTAAATTTTTAAAGTTCACTTGAGAAACAAGAATACGGAAGAGAATTCCACAAGAGATAATTGGAAGAAATTGTTAGCATAGAACTTATGGTTTCATGGAGCCATTTCAAGTATAAAAGGATGATACCTTGCCGCCAATCTAGTTCTCGGATTAAATTCAGAATAGCTAGGTACTATATTAACAAAGCTAGGTACTATATTAACAAAGCTAGGTACTATATTAACAAAGAAAGAAACAGCTGAAAATGCATGAACACAGGACATTTTTGATAGGAAATAATAATAAAGTTCATTTTTCTACACCCACCCCCTGTTTTTGAAGGATCCAGAAAATCTGAAATAATTCAAATGGTTATATATTACATACACTTATGTACAGGGTGCGATGGATAAATTGTCTTCTAAATTACTCAAAAATGAAAATAACACTGACATCTTAATTTAACAAGAATACTTACCAAAATTGCGCAAAAATATCTTGAAATAGTGAAGAGTAAATTTATTAAATAAAAACCACAGCCTCCAGACGACTTTAGAATTTCCTGTAACTCTTCTGGACGGTCTCCTAGTTTAAGTTGGTGAATGCTGTCATAATTTTGCTGGTCTCTCTCTCCTCAACTGCGCTCATACGTAATAATCAAGGGGGTTGCAGTCTGGGGAGTTAGGTAGCCAGGTGTAAGTGGTGATGTGGTCGCAGAAGTTGTCTGACAAACATGACTGGGTTCTCCTGCTTGTGTGGCACGGCGCAGAGTCCTGTTGCCAGACATAGGGTCTTCCAGTAGCCACTCTCTTAGAGAAGCCCTACCTCATCAAGGCACTTGATGTAGACCTCCGTGTTGAGTCTGAGGCCCTTTGGGTAGAGGAATGGCGGAGTAACGTCGCCATTATGAGTGATCACTCCAAACAGTTCAGAATGCTCTGCACTGTCCTCAGATTGACACCCAAACATTCTGAAATGTTCGTATTGATGCTCCAGCTATGAATTCCCAGCCGTACGGCATGCCATTTTCAAATTTCTGGCGGAGTGAATTTGCGTCATGTTGCGCTGTTTTCACTGACAGTTCCCAACTAACTCTACTATACTCTACTGCCGTCAATTTACGCATCGCACCTTGTATTTGTCTAGCAGAAATGACGTTATTTCTTTTGCAAAAAGAAACCCCAGGTGACATATAAATTTTAATAGTCATATTGTTAGTTTTTACCTGTGGGAGTTATCGAAAAAGAAGAGTGCTACATTTTGGGTCAATTGCAGGCGGTCTTTAGAAAAATTGAAACATCAAATGATTGTAAGTCTTAATAGCTTTTTCCTCTTGATTTATTAAGTAGAAATTTATTATATAGGAATAAGATGTCGCTGCCGACACTTGGGTTTGAACACGGATCGCCAGAGAAGAAACACACGTGATCCCATTTGGAATAAGTAGATCACGTGATCGTAAAGGACATGTGTATATGGGAATTCGCGTGGCGTTTAATCGATCGCTCTTTCTACTCTATCCTCTATTACTATACGGATCACTGTTTCTTTTCTATCCTCTATTACTATACGGGCCGCTATTCTCTATACTATTCAGTGTACTATTTCTCTATACTGATCACTATACCGATCACTATACGGATTACTATTCGGTGGTTACTTTTGTTTATCAATATTTAAAAAAATTGTTAAAGTGATTTATTTTCGACATCTCCAGTTTATGTTCTCTATGTATTTAGTTTCTTCCTCTTGAGGCCTCACCTCTAATCGCCTGTCTAGTACTCTCTGTGCTTCTCATCCATGTGAACTACAATTATTGGACGTCTAAGTCTTCACAACTCATAAAAATAAACTAATCAGTTAAAAATCCTGCTGTCTGCCTTTATAATAAATCAATGAGGCATGCCTGAAAATGAAGTCGAAGAGAAAATGAACGCTGCCAAAAGGAACCATTGACCGACGTCTCACACTCTCCATCTTACTAAAACGACCAAAACATTGCCATCACCACATTCTGACTTCTTTTCTTTTTTTTTCTTTGAAGCCTGATTCTTTATTGTTTCCCGTTAAGGAAAACATTTCGTTCTTCACCGTGAATGATTAGCGTTAAGTCACTTCCGTTTTGGTTGTCTGAAAAGAAGCATTCATTAGAAGTTTACTCTCCGGACTCTTCTCTTTACTCTTCTTTTAATGACTTTAATCTCTTGTTGTGACTCTTGTCGTTACTCTCCTTTAGTATTTCTTACTCGTTTTCGTAATTTGTTCTGTTTCTCTCTTCAGAATTTATTTCCTTCTGTTTTAATAATGGTTACTTTTACGTTTAGTTCCTTCGTAAGAAACTATTCTCTGCTACGTATTTTTCTGGTTTGCTTCTATCAGTTTCTTTTTCATTTTGTTTCTTTTCTTCACTTTCTTTTTTTTAGTTCTTCTTTCATTTCTTATTTTATTTTAGCTTCATTTTGTTCATTCATCTTTCTTCATTTTCATTTGTTCATTTTTTGTTTCGTTTTTGTTACTTTTTTGCTTTCCTTGCTTGTTCCATATTCACTTTTTCTTCATTTTTATCTTTTCCGCTGTTGTTACTTTTTCTCATTTACTGTCTTCATTTTCTCAATTTTTCATTCACTTTTTAATTGTTTTATTTGCTTTTTCTCTGATTTTCTTTCATTTTTTAAAAATTTCTTTTATTCTCTTTTTATATCACTCCTTCCATTCGTTGTCGTTTTCTTTTTTCTATTTCTTTATTATTAGTTATTCTTTCTTGATTTTTGCAGAATTTCTTTTCTCGTTCTTTCTTTTTGTTTTCTTCCATTTTATCTTTCGTTTGTCTTTCGTTTTCTGTTACATTTCATTTTACTCTTTACTACATTTCATTTGCTTGTATATAATTATATCTTTATTCATTATTTTATTCATTATTTTATTAATTTTATTTTTTACTTTTATTTTTTATCTTTATTATTTTATTTTTATTATTTTTATTTAATTTTCATTCATTTTATTCATTAATTTGTATAGAATTTCATTTTTATTCATTATTTTATTTTATTTTTATTCATTATTTTTTCGCTTTTACTATTTTTTCAACATTTTTTCCTTTTCTCTTTTTGTCATTTTAATGTCCTTTTTGGTTCATTTTTCAACCTTTTTATTTTCTTTCCTCTTTCTTTGTTATTCTTTCTCTTTCTCATTCCTTCTTAATCTTTTCTTCTTTTCTTCTTATCTTTTTTCCCACGTTACACTTTCCTTTCACCCTCTAAGTTTTTCTTTTTCATCTTCCTTTTCTCAATTTTTTTTTTCATTCATTTTCTTTGTCTTTCATTCACAATTTCCTTTTTCACTTTCATTTCTCTTCACTTTTTCCCCTTATTCTCTTTCCTAGTAATTTTCACTTCTTTCCTTAATGGTCCTTCATTCTTCATATCTTTTCTCTCTTCCTTCATTTCTTTCGTCTCTCGTTTTTATTCATTTCCATTATTTCTTTTCTTTCTTCTCGTCTTCATTTATTTCCATTATTTTCTTTCTTTGCGCCTTTCTTTCTTTCTTTCTTTCTTTTTTTTTTTTTTTAATTTCTATCATTTTCTTCATTTTTATTGCTTTTTTTCTTTCTTTCTTTTTCTCCTTTTTATTCACTTCCGTCATTTTCTTTCTTTCTTTCTTTCTTTCTTTCTTTCTTTCTTTCTTTTTCGTTTTTATTCTCTTCCATTATTTTCTTTCTTTCTTTTTTTCTTTCTTTCTTTCTTTTTCGTTTTTATTCTCTTCCATTATTTTCTTTCCTTTTTGAATTCTTTTCTCTTTTCTCCACTTCTTTTTGTGTCTTCCGCTTTTTCTTTTGTCTGAACTTCACTTCCTTCTTCTATTCTTTCTACATGTTTACGCCACTTTCTCTCTTCCCACCTCTTTTCTAATTCTGTATTTATTTATACTCTCTTTTTCTATTCTCTGTAATCATTTCTCCCTCTCTCATATATCGCTTTATCTGTCCCTTTCTCGTCATTAATGGCCTAACACATAACCGACGATAACCGAGCGAAAATTGAAACAATAAAGTTATCAGGAAAACAAAACCAACGAATCAATGAAGAACCAAAATTCAGACAATGGCCGATGTCAAGGTTGACAATAAGTGCAGTAGCTCTATACTGTGCATACTATATGACTAGATAAGCTTGTTCTTGGAGAATGGCTCTAAGTACTCACGTAAACCTTCCGTCAACAATCATGTCATGCCAGTAAGAAGACGTTTTTCGTTAAGATGATGGGAGAGAGTGCTGTGAAAAGTCAACACAAACAGAAGATTACTGAGTCCAACATCAGGCACTTGAAGAAGGCTGGGGTATACAACGTCCGAAACGTTCAGAGTATAAATACGAAGACGATTAGAATGATCCAAATGATAAAGGATATGACAGACGGCCTTGGTCTAAATTCGAAATCACTTTGCCGATTACATTTTCCGTTTTTCTTACAAAAGACCGTAGGCAGTCTTAAGAAGATTGTGCTGCGCCAACCCTTCTAAGGGGAGAGCTTATCTATCTTGTAAATTAACATTTGAAATCTTACTTGTTATCTTGGCTTCGATACAGAACGCTGAAGTTTTTGATATTCAGTACAAGGCGCAAGAGCTACTCAATGAAGAGCGTTACTATGTGGTGTTGTATGAGCGTAATAAAAGTGCAGTTCATGGTATTATGTAGAAAAGCTAACAGTTTAGCCTCGACTTGAAGTAGTCAAGATTGTAGTGATCGGGAAAACATCTGGGATTCTATTCTGCGAAGCAGCAGTACCTGGGAAGGAGCTGTTCGAGTGAACTTCTTGATACTGGAATAGAAAGGGAATGGGGATAATTCAGTTATGTGTACGTGGCTGGGTAGGTCCCACTTGTAAAGGCCAGTGGGTGTGGTTCTAAGGAATGTAGTTCGTTGGAACCGTTTCCGTAGAGATAGCGATAGATTAGCGAGAGTCTTGCGAGATTTCGTTTGAGGGTAGGTTTTGTAGGGTCGAAAATAATTAATAATATTATCCTCTACATTTATAAGAGCCAGGTCCGACCGAAAATGGTGTACTGTTGTCATATTTAGACAGGAACTGCCCAGTTCTCATTTTCCAGTCTTGATAGAGGCTGGATGTGTCGAGTCTCTCACTGCTCTATCTATCGCTGCTACCATGGAAAGTTCTCGGACAAACTACATTCCTTGGCCCCGCCAGTACTGACCTTCACGGCTTGGAAGCGCCTTGCCGCTTATAGTGTATCAAACCATCCACAGTCCCTCCGTATTCCATCGATAAGAAGTAAGTTCCACTCGAACAGCTTCTTCTCACTAACCTCTGTCCTGTGGAATAGACTCCCAAGAAGATGTTTCCCCGATCAATACAATTTTAGCCTGTTCAAGTCTAGAGTTAACAGTTATCTTCCCCTCCTATCCGTATAAACTACCCCTTAACGTAACCCTCTAATTCGACCTGCCCCTGGGCCTTCTACAGGGTAACCTTACTGTAAAAAAATACTGCTTTATTGACACGTAGTAAGACATACCATTCAATTCTGCGTGTCAGTGCTTTAGATGGTGACGCATGTTGCGATAAGATTCAGTGTGTTAAAACTATTTATTGCAAACAGGTGTCAAGCCCTGAAGATGCACACGCGTTGCTTTTGCTCCAAAGGATCCATTTGGGAGGATTCGGTTTGTGGACTTTCGTGAGATTACAAGGACATTTCGGGGAATTTTTGCGTATGATGGACTGGATGCAGCGGTGGTGCTTTGATGTTGTATAACAATGGTTAAATAAATATTCCTACACCTGTGGACGAGCTTGTCGACGGCTGCGTAATACAGATGCTCGTCAAGAGTCATGCATTATATGGCCACCCATGGCAATTTGCACGACGACTGTAGAACAAATCAGAGCAAATTTGGTAAAAAATAAGGTGTATGCCACACGGAGAGTTGAGTATTGTTTTCATGCAGCTGAACTACAAGCAAATAGTTTGTTTCCCAGAGTAGGAGTTCTCGGGGAAAAAAAGTTGTCTTAATGGAACTTATTCTAGATCCGTTGTTAGAAATTATTTTTTAATTCTACGATCTGATCTGGCGCTTCCGCTATATATTTAGAGATTCTTGATAAAATCCAAAGAAGAATCTGCAATGCTATCGGTCCTGACATGACATCTCAGTTTCAGTCAGTTTCTCATCATCCTAACATAGTTTCTCTGTGCATTTTCTACAAATATTGTTATGATAAGTGTTCTGATCAGCTTTCTTTTTTCATACCTAGACTTTATTAATTTAAACGCATAGCTAAATTAGAAGATAGGTCTCTTTATTAGACACTAAGTTCTTTGTTAACAGTTTATTCTCTTATACTTTTTGCTAATGGAACTCTCTTCCGTTTTCTTGCTTTTCAGTCAAATTCGAACTTCAAAAATGTAAATCTAAAGTCAGTTGTCATTTCTATTTCTTTAATTCCTTTTCTGTTTTAGGCCTCTCTCCTCAAGTTTGTTTTCATACGTAACAACCTCTTGTGTCTTAGTGGCTTTATCACCTTGTTTAGGTTGAAATGACTAAAAATATATATACAAGACAACTACCTGCTCAGAAATTGCAGCAATATTCAAGTTCAAGTAAACAGGTCTTAACATCTTTAGCGTTGGAAATGCATGTGAGAATACAAGTTTGTGTTCGGGCCCCGAAGATGATAGAAAGTCTGTTACAGTTGATACTTCTCTGTGCGCCTACGTGATCCTTAAATACTAATCTAGCGTTGTTAAATATACACTTAACCATACTGTAGGGATACAGAAGACAATTATCTCCCCTTTTTACAGGACGATTTTACTAAAGTCCTAAAGGTTCCTGAAGGTCACGCGACAGCATGTGAGTGACAAGGTCACGTGGGTGAGAATAGTTATTTGCTGATTGGCTCCCGAGGTCGCCAGCAGCAGTTTGGACAGCATGCGATAACCATGCGTCCTAAATCTTCTTTTATGTGCCATGTCCCTTCAGGGCGTAGGCGATTATGGCTCCCCACCTCTTCCTGTACCTTGTATCTCTCAATAAGTTTTGTCTTTTTCTTATTTCTCACTGACACCTTCCTTCCATCCACTTACTTATGTCCGTTATGTCAAGCGTTGTTTTCCCTTTCCTTCTATCCGCCCTTAGATTTGCCAAGCCTTCCTTTCTCATTACGTGTCTCAGAAATTTCAGTTGCCTCTTCCTGATGTTAAGTATAAATTTCCTCTTTGCATCCTCTCCAAAACCTCATCGTTGCTCACATACTCGGTTCATGGTATCCTTAGCATCCTTCTGTAGGACCACACCTTTGTTGCCTCGAGTCTCTTCTCTATCTTTGAGCAGATTGTCCAACATTCGCTGCCGTAAAGAAGGAGAAATATGAACGTGGCAGTTCAGTACTATTTACCTTGTTAGAAACGAAACCCTCCCTGTCTCGTAATACTCTGTCTAGATTTTGGAATGCATCTTTGGCCATCCCATTACGTCTTTGGCTCTCAGCGTCGCACTTTCCGTTCTCTGTCAGAACATTTTCCAGATATTTAAATTTCCGCACCTGCCTGATTTTAGTGTTCCCGACCTGGAAATTGCATCTTTTTGCTGATGACCATGAATTCTGTCTTCTTGTAGTCTATGCTTAGTTCTTTCTTCTTGCTCTCCTTCGCTACCTTCTGTAGGGGGGGTTGTAATTTCCTTTTCGGGTCTGCTATCAGCACTGCGTCATCTGTTTATCTTATGTTGTTAAGATTATGACCGCCAATGATTAATCATGCTAGGATTACCAGTTCTCTCAGAAAATGCCTCGCTGTATCGATTGAATGTCTGGTGAAAAGACACATCCTGGCCTTACTCCCCTTTCTATTTTTTGTATTTTTAAGAAGCAGAAAACATATCACCCGAGCTTGTTGTGTTCCTTCTAGAAACATTACAAGTAAGACGTTCGTCATATTCGCCCTTTTACATACTGTTTGCTTTTCTCATATGCGATACAATTTCACTGTGTGGCACAAATTGTGAGAAATGAAATGAATAATATTGTTTTGTATGGCATGTAGTGCAGTATATTAAATGCTTTCAGATAAAATTCAGTTTGTGGAATTAGTTTCTTTGACCTATTCTTGTCCTTCTTTTCATTGTGCTCAGATGTTAGTATGACATGGATCTAATAATGCCTAAAGTGGGCCTTGGAAAGTGGAGAAAACCAAGATATTTCTTCTCTCTTTTTGAGGCAATCCCTTTACTTTATTCGAGGAATTGAAATGTTATATTCCACGGGTGTATATCTGTATACTATTCCGATAAAGACATGGACGTCCAAAAAAGATCGGAAAGAATGAGAGAGAGAGAGAAAGAAAGACAGACAGAGAGAGAGAGAGAGAGAGAGAGAGAGAGAAAGAAAAAGAAAGAAAGAAAGAAGGAAAGAAAAAAAAAAGAAAATATAGGTAATTAAGAAAAGTGGTATGAAATTATGGATAATCCAAGATGTCGGCAGCTATGAAGATTTTTTTATTAAATAATAAAATGTAGGGACAGTTAAATCTAAAATATAATCTGTGAAGTGACTCATAGATTTTCGGCATTTTCAGATAATGTTATAGAACATAATAATACATTTTCATAGCTCCTGTATGCACAAATGGAAAATATGGTTTTATGTAGCTGTTCTGCGGCTCAACATTTTTGTCAGTTTTCGAAACTAAATCTCCCGTCTTTGTTTCAAATAAGTTATCTCAGTGCAATTCCCGACCGGCAAATTAGACTCTTCGAAACGCAAGCGAGATATTGTATACGCTGGTTACGTTTTTCTAAAAAAAAAGAAGTTTGTTTTGTTTTGTCTTACAGTATTTCAACCTCAATGGGTTATTTAATGCCGACAAGATTTTTATTGCTGGTGATTTTGTTTTCAAAGATGTATTGCTGGTTATGTTTTTGTTTTTCAAAAATGTATTTCCGGTAATAATTTTTTTCTACAAAAATTGCACTTTGCAGGAGAACATTGCTGACGACCAAAACAAGAATCTATTGCTTTAGACACTTACACAAGACGTAAGACAAATTGGTCGCCCAGGAATGATCTACATTGACCAATTATGCTATGACACCATCCGATCTTAGTGCATGACCGTGATGGTTCTCGTGATAGACACATTAATATCTAAACTTGTTCGACCGAATAAATAAGTTTAATTAATTATAAGCTTAATTTCAAGAAAAAAAAATTTAAGAAATATTCTTTATAAATTTCAACCGATAGGAACACTAATTGTTCGGTTAGTGAAGGACGAATGTTTTCTGTATGGAAACTTTCATTTTTAATATTAACATTTTCATTGGCGGTTTAATATTGATTCCAAAGCTTACGAATAGTTACGTTTTTCATTAATTTTCTATCCATAGAATTGTTTCTACCAGTATAAGTTCTTGATTATTCTAATATCTTTTCCAAATGAATCTTGTTTTCCAAGAAATTCAAACAGTATTTTATGTCAGATCCATATTCTATTAAACAGGTACATACCCTTTGACATTACTGTTATTCTTTGTAATATCATCCTGAGCATTAATATCGGATTTATGATTCTTGTGTCTTTCCTATTGCAAATCAAATTCACCTATGCGCGCTATTCATCAGAATTCGGATGATACGTTTCGTTAGCTCTATTTCATTTTCACCTGGATTCTTTGGTATTACTATGAAAATGGCACTGTTAAAGTCTGCCGGTATCTCACCACTGTCGTATATTTCATGCATTATTTCCGTAATTCTGTCGATGCCGACATCGTCTCAGGCTTTTAGCATCTCGACTACAATTCTATCTGGTGAATTGTTTTTGTACATTTTGGCTAGTTCCGATCTCACCTCAGACATTAATATTTCAGATCCTTCCATATTTTAATGTTTCGCAAGTTTTACACTTCCGTCGTGGAACGGTACTGCGAAATTGAAACGCCATATTAGCTGAAATATGATCAAAATAATAAAAGTGAAGATGCCCGTCTAAATAATAATATTGGGTCAATATTTCATTTCAACTTTTTCAGCAAACGACTTTCAAATGTACGAAGCGCTGGTGAAAATTCGACCAAGAAGACCGAATTTTGATATCAACTGATTTGGACATATTTTAGGAAGGACATTTTTTAAAAATCTAAACGTTTTAAATATTGAGTCATAGCATCAAGAATACTAATGCTTAAAAGAGATATTATTCCCCCTGGGAAATGTCTTTCTACAGAAGAATACTGAGAATAACATGGACGTGGCACGTACGCAATTAGGAATTTTTAAGAAAAACGGAAAAAAGGACAATTATATTTACAACCGTTAATGCGGAAAGGCGGCTTGGAAAATTTAATACTCACAGGACATTTCGAATGAAAAAGAGACAGGGTCAGGGTTTGTTTGTTTAGCTGTATATCAACTCCTTATGGGTCATTTAATGCTGAAATTTAATTTCCCAGGGAGCATTAGTAATTACATTTAGATAATATATTGCTTGTAATTTTTTCTTCAAAATTGTATTGTTGGTAATTTTTTGCTGGTATTTTTACTATGAAGATGTATTTTTTATACTTCCATAGCGTTTTGAACCCAGTTTCGGGGTTACCTATTTGCCCATAGCAGGGACTCAAACAGGTGCTACTATCCTGACAGGGGCAGCGGGCTACCTATATCAAAGATGGTAAAAATAAAAACGTTATTAAGACCCAAAAAGGATCGGAAATTGGGGAGATCCATGATCATCTACGATTCCGAAGCGACACATAGAAGAAGAATGACATCTGAAATCAGATTTAGCTCTGGAATATCACACCCGGGTAAACACTCACTTCTCACACATCACCAAATGCGTCCAAATAAATAAATAATAACATTGAGAATCACTATGAAATACGAAAGTTTCTTGAACTTTGACGATTATTACTGAGTTTTGAAAGCTCAACCTATAGTAAGATAGCCTACTTTATGTGACTGGACAACGAAGCTATTTATAAAGATTTACGGATTATTTTATAACATTGAATTCGTCTGGTAATGGTATTAAAATCAACTGTTTGTTCATATTTCTCAAATCGCATCAACTGGAAGAAAGAATTTTGAATGATAATTACATTTGGTTGAAGGGGAAATTTACTTTGAATTTAGTTATCTATAAAACTAGAAACATTGTTTAGCATTGCTTTTGCTGCCAATGTACATTATCTATCTATCTATCTATCTATCTATCTATCTATCTATCTATCTATCTATGCCATGCTATCTATCAATCAATCAATCTATGTCATGATTTTCATATCTGTCAATCAATCTATGTCATGCTTTTTAAAACTATCAGTCAATAAATGCCATGATTTTTTCATATCTATCAATCAATCTATGTCATTTTTCATATCTATCTATCTATCTATCCATCTATCTATCTATCTATCATCTATCTAAATCTATCTATCTATCTAGATAGATAGATAGATAGATAGATAGATAGATAGATAGTTCCGATTTGATGTACTACATTTCCTACATAAAAAAAAGATAAAATTACTCATACACACATAGGAGCTGGGTATTCTCCCTTTTTAAGTCTAGATAGAGTCCAAAAGCGACTTCATATGTCTGACGAATTATGTCCCCCATTACAGCCTCTTTACGATAGACGAAACCCCACAAATTTCACATGTCTCACACTGCTCTATCGCTATTTCCATGGCAACTGTTCAGACGAGTTTATTCAAGAGTTTCACCAGTTTAAATCTTCATGGCTCAGATCCGCTGTGCCATATACATTGTAGCGAACCACATTCATTCCCTTCCTATTCAATTGGTGACAACCAAATGTTACTCCCTCCAAACGCTGATTTTTCAAACAGATTCCCAAGAGTGTGCTTCCCCGATCACTACAATCTTTGCTTATCAATGTCTTCCTCACATATCCCCAGAAACAGTTCCTCTCGCCGTGTAATCTGCTATCTCGAGTGGCTCTTAGGTCTTGTACAGGATGAACATAATTGTAAAAAAATCTATTTAATGTTTTAACATTGAAAAACATAAGGAAAAAATAAATTATGTGTGTGTATTTAATTTTTATTGTATTTTTCCAGTTTTCGGATAAGGAATTGAATATTGTACTCGAAATTTTGGATAAAGTGTCCGAAGTTCTTCTTTTTTTTTTTGAGTACTTTCGACTTTCACAGCCATTATCAAGGAACAATGTGGTGCCTGTATGGTAGTTAACCTTTCTGTGCCTGCTCTCTGGTTTTCTTTGGGAAGCTGGACGTTTGAAACGTGTACCAGTTATTGGGAACTTGGCCGTACAAAAAGAATGTAATTTGTTTACTTCTTAATTTAAATTTAAATTTATATTTTATATTCTATTATTTTTATTATTATAATAAAATATATGCGCAATTTCATATGCACTTTAAGATACCTTTTCCAATGAGGAATGATAATTTATTTGATGCCGGCTGTTTATTTTATATAATAATAGTACGACACCTTATTCAAAAACTGAAAAATGCAATAAAAAAATTAAACAGACGTATCTTGTCGGTTCTTTTTAATGAAACTTGTTTGGATGAATATTTGCTGCCTACATATACCTAATTCACACACACAAACATAATATATATATATATATATATATATATATATATATATATATATATATATATATATATATATATATATATTTTTTTTTTTACAAACGTGCAAACAAATATATACATTTTTATGTGTTTTATTTAAAAATACCTAAACCAATAAGAATTGTCTGGCGATATTGATCATTTTTAAAACATTTTTTTTTATTAAAGAACATAGAGATATATACAATTTTAAAGAATAGGAATATTTGTCAGCAATTGTTCCTCTATATCCGGGGTATAGTAAATTTTAAAGGCAAAGGTGAATTTTTTGAAATTCACATTTTTTAAAAATCATTTCACCCCAGGCAAGGGGGTTACAGAGAGCAAAAGTGAGAAAAATGGCTGGATATAGGGGGGGGTGATTGAAGAATGTATATAAAGATGAACGGGATTCAGGAAAAAAGAAGAGGACGATTGATTTTACCTTTAGATTTTTAAAGTTGTAGATATCAGGAAAGCAATTAAACGTCCTGGGTATGACGATAAACTACATCCGTCTCCTGTGTATGACGATAGACTACGTCAAACAGCAAGACCTCTGATCAGAAGGTTTTGAGGAACGTGGAACCACCTCTTGATAGTGTTTCCAGGTCTACTCTCACCTGAGGTGGTAGCACCTGCTAGGGTCCGAGCTATGGGTATATAGTAAATCCCCAAACTGGGATCAAAACACTATGAAAGTGTAAAAAATAAGTTTTGATACCAGAGATACTTTGTAAAAATTATTAACAGCAATAAATTTTTGAAAAAAAATTACCAGCAATAAATGTTTGAAATAAAAATTACCAGCAATAAAGAAAAACTTGTCGGCATTAAATAACCCACTGAAGTTGATATGCCGTAAAACAAACAAAACTAAATCAAGACTCACGTAAAAGGGTAGAATCGATACAAAATTCACACAAACGGATATTAAGAAATATGCAAAGGAAGAAAAGAGAAACAGATTATAATGCAAAATTGACAATTATTACAACACAAGTATCGAAAAGGTTTTCTGAAATTGATTATGTTGAAGATACGACAATACACCCGCCACCCACACACGTATACTTCTAAATATCTAATCAGCTCTGGACAAAGATCCGAAGAAAATGAATTAGAAAATTTGCGAGAATCCAAAAAGAAAGAGATAAAAGCGTGAAATCCGTATTAATATTCATATAGACTTTACATCATATTTGATGGTAGATAAGAGTTCGTTCAATTTGTTTCCTCGGGAATGGCTTTCAAATATCTGCCGGTGTTTAAAAGCGAATTTGTGGCATCTGATGGGCTAATGTTTACTCAGACCACGCAGTAATTTTACCAAGTCTACCTCAATAACGTAACATTAAATGTAAATAGGATATGTCGCCAAGTGTTAACAGTAAAGGCAATAATAGTCGTTTCCTTATACGAAAAACACTCGGCACTTATTGACCAAGCAGCCATTGCTACTATCGGTTGAAATTTACGAAATCAATCGATTAAAAAAATCAGAAAAACTTGTTTCTCAGATTCATTAGTTCAAAATTTCACTTACCGTTATTGATGGTGGCTTCCTTCCTAACTTTTTGTTTGAAGTAGTGTGGAATGTCAACATTATGCAATTATTTTCTATTCCAGTTACATGTGATATCCATTTTAGTTGTTTCTGTTGTTGAAAGTCCTCAGCTGATGTGGTTTCCCTTATTTTGTAGATAGTTATTTTGTTCACTATTTACATTATTCGGACTATTGTCCTCATCTTCGTCGCCATATTTATTACAGCGTTTCAGCCGTTGTACGCTCCGGCCTTCTTCAGGTGGTTAGAATGTAAAACTGAACCCTTTATTTCGATCACTGGGGTAGACTTTTCTAGTTCCACGTGCCATGTCTGATGGATGTCAGTTATCAGTTATCTCCTGTTAATTCCCCTCTCCAAGTTCTCCACTGCTTTAACTGGGTATTGAACTACTGCCTTTATCCACTGTGCCATGTGTCCTTGACGACACATAGCTCAGTGGATAAAGGCAGTAGTTAGATCCAGTGACAGAACCCAAAGTGTGTGAGTTCAATACCTGGTTAAGGCAGTGAAGAACTTGAAGAGAAGAATTAACAAGAGATAACTGATAACTGACATCCATTAAAACATGGCACGTGGAACTAGAACAGTCCACCTCAGTGAGCGAAATAAAGGGTTCTGTTCGACATTCCAAACACCTGAAGAAGGCCGGAATAAGTATGGCGACAAAGATGAGGACAATAGTCCGAATAATGTAAATAGTGTACATAATACCTCATCTCAGAAATATAGACAGAATTATTTTGTTTTTGATTCTGTAGCGCCAGTTCAGAAGGTTCGAAGAAAGCTTGTACTCATTAAGACGCACTGTGTTTATTCAGCCGAAGCCGTTTTTAATTATGGTTCTTAGAAAGCGGTTGTATACAGCTGATAGTTTAGATATTTCTGAACGAGATTGCTGCCATGCCTGGCAGCCATATGAAGGCCTCGATTTGATGAGATTATTTCAGAACATAAACTCGAGTTTATTCGTTAATATTTTGATTTCATAGCGACTGTGCGATTTCATATTTAATTATCCTTTCATTTTATACTAACTTTCCATACACTGAGATATGTAAAATGTTTAATATTTAATAATTCCACATACTGAATTTTTATGTTAGGTCCAGGGTACGTGCCGTCAGTCCTTTCATTCTTGATCAGAATTTCAATTTTGAAAATGTTTATCTCAAGTTCTTTTTTTGGAACACTTAGTAGAGGATGTTGATTCTTATTTAAGTTCTTTCGTATCGCAACGGGGATGTACGGGTGGGTTTATGTAATGGATAGCGGTTCGGAATGAGAAGTCATAGAGCCGAGTTCAAATTCGAGTTGGTTTCGTATTATTCACTCAAAGGCAAATATCCTTGGGAAAAGATATGAATACATCTCCACTCCCAAACTGTGGATTAAATAGTAGAACTGGTATGTGTAAAATCATTGTTATTTAAAAAAAATATTTGATTGCATTATTTTCTCACACAAAAAATCTATTATTCTTAAACTCCAAAATACATATTTGGCTTTAAATAAAATAGAAACCAATCAGAGTCTGTCTATATTTCTGAGATGAGGTATTCTATAGATTATTTACATTATTCGGTCTATTGTCCTCATCTTTGTCGCCATATTTATTACAAAGTTTCGGTCGTTGTACGCTCCGGCCTTCTTCAGGTGGTTGGAATGTTGAACTGAACCCTTTATTTCCTCAAGGACACATGGCACAGTGGATAAAGGCGTTGGTTAGATCCAGTGACAGGACCCAAAGAGTGTGAGTTCAATACCCGGTCAAGGCAGTGGAGAACTTTCAGAGGGAAATTAACAGGAGATAACTGATAAGTGACATCGATCAAACATGGCACGTGGAACTAAAACAGTCTACCCCAGTGATCGAAATAAAGGGTTCAGTTCAACATTCCAACCACCTGAAGAAGGCCGTAGCGTACAACGGCGGAAACGTTGTAATAAATATGGCGACGAGGACAATAGGCTGAATAATGTAAATAATGTAGAAACCAATCAATCGACGGTTAGATTTTGTTTTGTATATACACGGTGTATCCAAAGTACTTTTTACAAATTTTGGTGGCGGGTTTCTCACGCCAAAACAAGGATAGAAGTCCGTCTATATAATAAATGTGAATGTCAGTGTGTCACACTCTTTCACCTTTACTCATAGAGGCCGTAGCCCAACATATCATACCATTTTGGAATCAGACCACCTCCGTGAGCAAATTAAAAACATGCCGGGCCGGATCCGGACACGCAATCCTGAAATTTTGGATTCCAAAGTTTTCATTACTGCGATTGTTTTCGGCGATTTTTTACGGGATTTTTTGTGACGATTTTTTTTCTTCTGTAGTTTATTGTTTCCGCGTCAACCCAATTTTACTCACAAGGCTTGGGTCAACCCGTGGTATGATTTTCAGGCACTTTCCAAATGTGCCGTATGCTGGGATCGACCCCCCGCCGTCTGATAACGTCAGAAAATCTCCTGACTGACAAATCGACCATAGTGAGATTCGAACGCGGGTCTCATGATCAGAAAACGAAGTGGTGGTGGTGGTGGGGGACTTGGAGATACTGGTTACTGTAAACAATGGCTAAGTTAACCCCGACAAAAATACCCAATTTATGAATGAGGGGAGATTGTAAAAGATAATGGAGCTACAAAAGATAAAACCGTGTTTTACAAAAGTAACAACACTATCAACAGCAAGGAGACACCGTCTCTGAAAATAAGATGCTGAAAACTTTAATTGGAGTTACGAATGCTAATTCTACCAAATAAGCAGACATTTTTTTCTAGAGGCACCATTTTGTTCACTCCAGATTTAGAAACGATCCCTGATGACTGTAGCATGCCAAATAGCAAGTGCAGTGGGCAAGATTATGACACTACGCACACGTAGGCGTGAGGGTTGCTTAAAAATAATACTTAGCCACATATCACATTTTATACTCGTGGGGAGGCGGATAAATAGATTTCCTCGAAAATAGGGCTGCTGCTGCAACACGGCGGTTTTAGAGACGTTGTTTGGGGATTTATCAGTTTCGAGGATTAAACATTGTTCCCTTCTCATTCGCAATCTCACATTCTTATTTAATATTGTCAATGTTGCAGCTGCGTTGAAGTCGAAGACATGGGCGAGTAACATGATGACAAAAGACGTGAATTTCAAATGAGATATTTACAATCTCCTGCCAGAGAAAAGCTTGTCCAGGGAAGAAAATAAATATATAGAAAAGAACTTCTTTAAATATCAACGAGAAAAGTTTTCATTTAATAACGACAAATTAGACGTAAGGAAATGTTTAATATACGATTTCCCTGATTATACTTATCTCTAAACTGTAATTAACGTTTCTTGGCCAAAAGAATAAATGACTTTATGATTGTCAATACTTTCGGCTAGGAAATATTAACACCGCATTTCTATAACAGAATTATTTCCAAGGCATTTACAACATATATATATATAGATATATATATTGTCATCCACAGACAGTCTGTTTCGCTGTATCACAGCTCATTAGTGTGGCGAAAAAAATCCGGTTGCCTCTAGTTAGAATCGAAACCCGACTGAATTGGCATCAGTCGGGGATTCTACTACTAAGCCGTTGTCACACGGTGAATTTAAGCGTATTTATTTTTGGATAAAGACAGTGACTGAGAGAACTCGATTCGATTTACCGAAGAGTCTTGCATTATTAGCCGTAATAATCACTGTTTACAAACCATCCCCAGAGAGCTCAACTGAAAGAGCATATATATTGTCATCCACAGACAGGCTGTTTCGCTCTATCACAGCTCATCAGTGTGGCTAGACAGCTTGTTGCCTACGAAACCCGATTGAATTGGCGTCAGTCGAGGATTCTACCACGGCAGGGATGAAGGTGAATTTAAGCGTATTTAAAGAACTTGATTTGATTTACCGAAATTAAAGAGACAGAAATAGAACACAGATTTAAACAAAATAAACACCATTTTATACCTTAGGATCCTCTGAACCAACACTTTTTCAAAGGCAACCGTTGGCGAATTACAAAAACAGTCAAGACACAAAATAATAACGAAAGAGGAGGGAAAGTTAGAACGCGATTAAAATAAATTTTAATTGTAAATAATTAATAAAATGAATAACAATTACACAAGAGTATAAAATAGAAAAAAAGAAATTCACAGCCCATCGATCAATCGTAAAGAGCGCATGAAATTCTCCATTTGTTTGCATAGACTCGTTTGGTGAAATTTTATGTAGACAGCCTCAAGAACTCGGAAGTATAAGCCGAGCGAGCACTATGTAGAATTAAAAAGCATTTGTCTTCATATCCGGCGGCACAGTCAGGAATGTCCAGCAAATGCTGCCCAATCGACGAATCATGGCCTGCTTGAGTACTTCTTAAAACTTGACTTCGATTACTTGAACGCAAATAGGCGAGGACATGTTGCGAAATCCGAAAGTAGTCGAAACCAAGTTTTAAAACCATTATAATGCAATGTAAGTAATTATAAAAACAACATATATTCTGAAACAAATAGATATGAAATGGTATTTATGAAAAAACTCTCTGTCTCCGAGGAGGGAACATCCCCAGACGAAGGGCAGAGTCTCGTCTTGAGAAACAGCTACCTGACCCTGTTTTATACGGAGAATTTTTGGCCGAGTTTACGGGCTCGGATACCTCACATTAAATTCGGCCTTGTGCCACATCTGACCGTGTGGGGCGGTTGGTAGATATCCTGCATTGGAGATTCAATGTGGAATTTAGTTGACTCATTTCTATCAGTTGACTACTTCTACGCGCAGCTGACGAATCTTATATGTGTTGTTCTTGTCCTAAGTATTATCGTTTCGTTACCAACCTTCTTGTGGTTATTCTATTCAGTAACCTACCCTAAGTTACAAAAGTTGTATAACAAGGTTGCATGTTTGGTTTGATTAAATTATTGACAGACTTTGCATAACTTGAGGTGTGCGCTCAGCTTCTAAGGCATAACATGCAGTGTCTTTATGGTTTCAAACTTTTTCTACCAGACGTGTAATTGTTGATAATGCAAAAGGATCCTGTTTTAAATTATTCTTTGTTTTATAAGCACTTATCGTTGATGCCGCACTCCTATGAATCATGATTGAATGCCTGGATTTTTTATGTATGTATCTACTGTTATAGGAGTGTTTTATTTTCCAAATACGGACATCACATTGTGGCAGTGTTCATAGCTGATGTTACTGAGTGTTTCCCTTTTCTTTTTCATTAATAATGCTTCCATTATTTTAGCCTTTTTTTACATGTGGATCAGGATATTATATTTGTTTGGTAGGTCTTCGTGTGTATTTACATTATCTAATTGTGCCTCATTCTATAAATATAGGTACATACATAAAAATCCATACATTTAGTTAAAAATAAAAGCATCCTTGATAATGACTAAAAGAATATCCGAAAGCGATTGATATACAGAACATTCGGACAATTTCTGCATAATTCATGGCCAGAAAAGAAAAAAATGATAAGAACACAACACACTGCAGTAACTTGAGTCGTTTTTTGACGAAAATTGTATAAAAGACGAATTGCCGCCACATTTATATATATATATATATATATATATATATATATATATATATATATATATATATATATATATATATACACACACACACACACACACACACACACACATATATATATATATATATATATATATATATATATATATATAGAGAGAGAGAGAGAGAGAGAGAGAGGAAATGATATCGTCTAAATGTACAAATTGCATCCATTCACATCTACTCATGTTTCACGCCTGTTGCTGTCAATGATTTCAAACCTACGTGTCATGACCCACTTATGGAAAATATGTTTTTAAATTTTTGCTTCTTCCCTTAGTTTAAATTTAGTGTAAGTCTTATTTTATTGTTTGACCTAAGAAAAGCCCACAAACTACCCACACTCTTTTCTTTTTATCTTTTTTGGGAAAAACAGGTAGTATTTAGTTTTTAAATCTGATTAAATCGTTCACTCGCCAGTAATTTACAATTGCCTGATGAGATGCATTGACACGCATCGAAGCACGACTGCAAATGTGTAGCGATTTTGACATATTTTCGATGTAATATCCTAAAATAAGGAATATTGCTCTATATTGTATTGATCCCTCTTTTAAATTAAACGTTACGAACGTTAGAATTGTACTTTATTCGCTCTCACATTTATGGATATATATATATATATATATAGTAATTCATCGAGTCTAGAAGAAACTTCAAGAGAATGCAGAAAGCACTGGTCGGCCGTTTCGAACTATATTTGGGACTCATCGACAGTGCGCATCCACTACCGAGAATTGAAACCCGGACAGTTACATTGACAGGCAAACGTCATACCAGGCCTCGGTGACGAAGAGGTAGAGAACTAGACTCGATATTGCGCTGCTCGTTCACAAATTCCGAGGTGGAACTCATCCAAATTCCTTTACCCATAACTATGCCCTCTAGAGCCACGACTACCATACCCAAGCCGCTCCATCCAGAGCATTAGAAGCCGGTTCAAGCAAGGATAGACAAATGATAGAAATTAAGGAGGATTTGAGATAATTAAGTAATTCATTGAGTCTAGAAGAATGAATGGTGAATGAGCAGCGCTATATCGAGTCTAGTTCGCTACCTTCTACGTCACCGAGACCTGTTTGTACAGTTGGTATAACGTTTGACTGTCAATGTAACTGTCTGGGTTTCAACTGTCGGTAGTAGATGCGCACTGCTGATGAAGTCCCAAATATAGGACGAAACGGCCGTCCAGTGCTTTCTGCATTCTGTTGAGGTTTCTTCTAGACTCGATAAATTACTTAATTATCTCAAATCCTCCTTAATTTTTTATTATTATTATTATTATTATTATTATTATTATTATTATTATTATTATATATATATATATATATATATATATATATATATATATATATATATATATTTCACTACGAAAAATTAAGCATTGTCATGCAAGGTAATTATTTGACGGGAGGACCGCTTGAGAACACCGTGGACTGAAATTAACGTCCTACAATCCAAAATAAGTTTCGGCTTTAAATAACCCACAAAGGGTAGGTAAACCGTAAAAAAGAAAATCAATCCCACTATGAAAGCCAAGACAAAATATAATCATACCAAGTGATTTCTTTAACTGTAAAAAGTATTTGAAAAAATTAAATTCTTAATTTGGAGTTCTTTTTTTCATATATTGCTATCTACCATACACTTCAGACTCCTAATTAAAAAAAAATAATTTTAATAAATCACGTCGTATGTGCATATTTTGTTTTGGTTTCCGTATGGAGACCCATTTGTAACTGATTTGCATAGCAAACTGGACCAGTGTTTAACATTTATAAAAATTAATTTAAAAAAATGAATATTCGTTATATCGAATACTTTATCTATATTGATATGAAAAATACTTCATCTATATTGATATGAAAAATACTTCATCTATATTGATATGAAAAATACTTCATCCATATTGATATGAAAAATACTTCATCCATATTGATATGAAAAATAATTCTGCTCGGAGTGCCAATTGAACAAATCCCCCGAAATCTGAAATTGAAAATTGTTTGGAAGTGCATTCACAAGAATCATACTTATCAATTAATTCCAGTAATATCTTCAGAATAAGAATATAAAAGTTTTATCTACCTGAATCCTACTGACAACCTAATGGAATGAATTGAAAAGTGTAAGAAGCAAGTAATTAGAAATTATGTACATGAAGCATTGCCAAATGTTCTTGTAGACATTTGGGTTAATTTCGTAAAAGGAGAAGGAAAATATTAGAAACAATTATTAGCTCAAATAAGATGGACAGTTGACAATTTTCATGTATCTTTAATTTTGGACATATAATTATTTATTCTATAATTTTCAAATATTAAAATATTTAGTTTATACACTTAATAACCTCGTACCCAAAGCTATTTGCGTTTTCGTTGTGAGTCAGTTATTTTTGCAATAATCGTTGTATTTATTTCCAATGAATCAAAAACGAATCAAATCGTGTCCATCCAATTTTAGTCAGTATATATATATATATATATATATATATATATATATATATATATATATATAATAATTATTTTCTATTTTAAAAATATGGCTCCATCGCTACACAGGGATTACGATGTTTCAAAACAGAAACTAAAATTTTAAATTTGATTATAAAATTAAATTTAAAATCCATAGCTCCGTTCATTCTCAAGTGATGTAGGGAATAACCTATTAATTATAAACAGAGACAATCTTAATATTTTAAACTGTTATTTATTTTTAATTGTTAAGATTACGGAAAGTTCAATCATTTTGATAAGGCGAGGTTGGGTTTTAATTTCCCTAGACAACTTAACAGATATAAGTTACTTTCAAAATCAGCATAAGTTAAGGTGGTGTATGGGTGCCTGCTCACAAACAATAGCATCCGTTTTTCGCGTGTCGTCTGGGTCTTTCAATGATAAAATGTTTTTGATATTACTATTTGGCCGCTTAATTTATAATTTTATGCATAAAGATTTCTCAAAAGTGTCGTCTGAATATGAGTAAGACGTATTTTTCATATTTAAAATCTATTCCTACAATTCTATAGTACTTTTCTAATTCTAATAAATAGACTAAACGTTACTTTTTACAAATAAATATATTAGAATTACAATCGTATTTAAAAAAATATTAATCAAAGATCAAGTCGAAATATGTATGTTTCATCTTTCATCTCTTTTTCAAAATTTAAGCATTATTTAAGGAAAATATTTGACAGTGTCTGCAAAAAATAGGTATTTCATTTCTTTGATTAAGTAAATGTTTATTTTTCAGAAACTTATTACTGTATAATTTTTCATATATATATATATATTGACCATTTTTTGCTGTTACGCGCAGTTTATATTATTATATTGTTAGATTAAACTCTGAACCGTTGTATCTTAGAAATAATTAAAGATATCTTACTGGAATTCTCCGAGATTTTTATAACACTATTGGACTCTACTTTGAGAAATGAGAATCTATAATTAGCCTTTAAGCTTAACAGAAGTATCGTGATAACATCGATCATAAACGAAAATGACATGTTCATCATTAATTAATTATAGCGAATGATCGGAAGTTCATTAATGTTTGAAATTAAATTCAAATTATATATATATATATATATATATTCCAGGATCATTTTACAACTTATTCAAGATGATCTTCACCTTGTTTAACCTTCTAACTTTCTGTCCCGGAGCAACAAGTTGCCTCACAGATTTCACGTACGATTTCATTTTCAAGTCTTTTTTCACGGCTCTTTGGACTCATATTGCTGAAACCCCTCTCTCACGTGCCAAACGTCTTATGAATTGAGTTGGATCTTTTCTAATTGATCTCTTTAGATCTAAGTTCAAATGATGATCCATCTTCTCTTGTGACCTCCTGATCCAGATTTCCTCTCTAGTTCTCTATTTTTGAAACTAATTCACCTTTCCCTTGATGATTCTTGAATGGTCTTAGAAAATGGAAGCCGGAGTATGAATGCTGGTACCATTACTGAAGATCTGAACGATCGCTTCCCTCTGACCATTGCTCAATTATGAAGACATAGTGGGGCTGACACAAAATGATTTTATCCTGTTCTCTTCTAGATGAATAACTCAAAGGGTTTTTCAGTGGTTTTACAACAAATGGTCATTTGAGATTGCTCAACGTCTTATTTGAAAACCTAGAAAAAAGAAACTCAATTAGTTTAGTGGGTCTTTAGATGTTAAACATTTCATTAAATGTATAATTATGCTGTTACACACACACACACACACACACACACACACACACACACACACATATATATATATATATATATATATGTACCTTCGGTGTCCCGCCATTTTCATAGTCGTTGCAGAACCATAATACGTAAAGGTAAAAGACATTTTGTTTTAGAAAGCATCACTAAATTCTTTTGCCCTTTCCGTCTTCTTGTCTATCCACATGGATTTTCACTCCCATACATGGGATGGGTCTGCCCGATGAATTATTTACTACTCTACAACCTCTTTCCCGCTGTTTGCATCGGTAAATGTTCGGACGAGCTATATTAGTTAGTTCCATCAGTTCAGACCGATACATCTAGGACCCATCTTTCACCGGAAATAAAGTTGAAGCATCATCATATCTCTTTGTATTTCATCCGTGATAAAATTCTTCCCAGGGACCGTTACTTTCTGAAGCAGGCTCCTGTATGTACCCTTCCTCGAAAACTACCATCTTGACCTCTTCAAGTCTAGGGTCAATCTTTTTCCAACCAACATATTCTCATAATCTACAATTCAGCGTAATACCCTATGTATAATACGCTTTCATCCATAATCCGCACACGTAATATTGTGCTGAAAGCGTGGGAAAATGCTTCTAATGCATAATACGTACCCCTTGTTTGGCAATCAAACCCTATATCTTGTACCTCTCCAATTTTATTACGGCCAGCGTTTCCGTCTCTTATTTAAAAAGAATAATTTAAAACTTAGAATAGTATTATTCTAATTTAGTTGTATGATAATTCATATTTTATTTTCCGGCAATTTTTTAAAGATGTTTTTGTAGCTGTGCATTATACGCACCCCTGATTTTGCTGATTATTTTTTTTAGAAAAAAATGCGTTTTTATACATGGATAATTACCTTATTCCTCTTATATGCATACAACAACCTTATTCAATAACTCTCTACATTGCTTGGCTCTTGAGCCTTGTATTGAGTGAACATTTCATAAAAGACAAACTTTCATTTATTCTTCTCTCAGAAAACACCACGAACATCACTTGTGGTTACGTTTTGTTTATGCCGTGTTCACCTTACAGTTAGAAACCGACATTAGCAATGTCATTGTGTCATTTAGGAAGAAAATGAGTTACGACAGATACCAAGGTTTGAGCGTGACACTCTGGACTTATGGATATATGTTTTCCGCCAGATGTCTAAAAAGCGGTATCAGGCTACTGACTGGGGTGATTATTGAATGACTATTGAGTGGAACTATCCAGTCGAATTAATGTGAATTATTGTGCGTCGACGATTTGGGTTTTGATTTCGGATTTACCGGATGTTAAGCTGAGCCGCGCTACTAACAAGGTATTCACTGAAATGGTTAATTATCTTTGGTTGACTTCTTTGTTCTTGTTAAGTATTTATTTGCGACTGTAATTAAACACTGTTTTACCTTGTCATTGAAGTCTTGGGTCATACATAATTATTAACAGCTACCGTATGTGACAGAACATTGTCATATTATTTTTAATTAAAAAGAAATATATTTTCCAGTCGTAAACAATATATTATTATTAGTATCATTATTATATAACATAAAAGTATTACATACATTTCTGATGTTCAGAACTGTATTAAAAAAGATAAAATTGTAAATAATTAAAAAAAGGTTTCCATTTTGAAAAAAACAAAAAACAAATGTTTAATGCATGTTTTTTATGTTAATCATATGTGCTTTTAGATAAAATGTAAATATTCTTCGCATTGATTCTTGAGCTGTCGCCTACATTTCATTGCATATGATTAAAGCAAAACTATATATATATATATATATATATATATATATATATATATATATATAGATAGATAGATAGATAGAGAGACAGACAGACAGACAGACAGAGAGAGAGAGAGAGAAAGGCAGAGTGATAGAAGAAATACGCTCCCTTTCATCGACATACGTAGGAGCAATTCTTTCAAGTGACGTTCTTCTTTCTTTCTTTCTTTCTTTCTTTCTTTCTTTCTTTCTTTCTTTCTCACACATCAGAGCCTAATTCGGCTGAAACTCTTTCTTTCTCTCCTTCTATATTAAAATCTGTCTAATTTCATATCTTCCTGTCTTTTTCCCAATTTTTTCCCAAGATGTCCATATGTATATTTGCGATGGAAGATAAGGAACTCCTTTTAGAGATGTGGCAATGACTATAGAATATGTAGAATTGAAATTGAGAAGGTGTTTTATATAAGAAGTTTCAACAGATATTTATATGAGTAAGAAGAGAAAGGAGAAAAGAAAGAATGAAAAAGAGATAGAAGGAAAGAAAGACAGAATAAAGAAGGAAGAAAAGAAAGAAGTAAAGAAAGCAAAAAGAAAGAAGGAAGTCGGTCTGATCAAAAAGAGTAATGAACGAAACAAAAGAAAGAAATCATGAAATACCAAGAATCAACAACAACAACAACAACAAATAAAACGACAAAGAACCTGAGGTGTGAAACGTAGAAAAATATTTAATTTCAGGCATTCAAATCAATGAGTGGAATGAGTTGAGGTACAGAGGAGTGGGTGCAGAAGATATATATATATATATATATATATATATATATATATATATATATATATATATATGGAGAGAGAGAGAGAGAGAGAGAGAGATTGGAAATTTGATTAAAACATCAGAGGTGAAAAAAAGTCAACGAAATTAAAATAAAAGCACCCCACTCTCTTAAAAAGTATATATAACCTCCCCCCCACCAAAAAAAAAAAACACACACACACACATACAAAATACACCAGATTAAAAATATATGAATAATAAAATATAAAGTGATGTTTTCATCAGAAAATCGGACGGAAATTTCGGCGTGCGTATAACAAAAAAAAAATAAAAAAATTCCACAATAACGAATGGCTACTGCTGGAAAAGGAGAACATTAAAATATAAGTTTCACTTATCAGTCTAGAAAGGTGATTATAAAGAAATTTAAATGAATGCAGAAACAAACAAAAAAAAAAAAAAAAAAAAAAAACTCTGGAGTTTTGAGATCCAGACCGATCATCCTATCAATGTTTATTATAGACAGGGTGAATCATATTTATCAAATTATAGAAGTCGTGCTCAACAAATTCTAGATGGAAAACAAAAAAAAACACCCCCCCCAAAAAAAAACAAACGAGGATAAAAACGGTGAACTAAGAAAGGTTTCTATTACTTAATGAAATGCAATAGACCCTAGATAAGTAGTGTTAACATGCAAATATTAATATGAAGAAAAACGTTCAAAATCTGTCTGTTCAACGCTATATTTTGATTGGTTGTTTGCTATATTACATAACATTGGAGGGAAATATTGTCTCTTATTTGAAAGTGTTTTATTTAAAACATCGTTGAGAAAAAATGACTTCTGAAGAGTGAACAGTCACAAGACATAGATATCTTCACTGTTTGCCATTTTGAGTGTCGTTACGGAAGCGTCAAACCATGTAATTTTAAACGAATGTATAATGTATTTAAATGAATTCTTTTTGCATTTATTCCTGGTATTTTTAAACCAAAATTTAATTCCTAATCCACTGCTGACTTCTACAGGTTGATGTTTTGCCAAGCGGAAAATATAAAAGCTTATTGAATAATGCAAAAATGATGCAATCATTATTTGGAAGTAAATATTCTTGTGAACATTTTTCGGAAATGAACTCTACGAAAAACCATTGAAGAACAATGTTGGATGAAGCATGAAGTTTTGCTCCTGTCATTGACAAATATTTCATCTGATGTGGAGAAGTTATCTAACAATAAGCAAAAACAAGTGTCTCATTAAATAATTTGACATTTTTAGCTTCATTTCGTTTGCAGGAAAGAATTTGCATGTTTTGTTGATTGTGTTGTTATCCTGTTATACCTGCAGTAAAATAAGGAAGCTTGTTTTAAGTTTGTTGCTTTTTCTTTAAACTTTCCAGGCAGTCTTTTGAACGGAGCGGTCTGAGATCGAGATAATTTATCATAGTATGTTTGATATCATGGCCTTCCTCTGAGAGACTATATAGCTTTCTGACCCACTCTCCCCAAAAGGTTGCCGATCCCTGGCATAGAGTATTGATGCCATATATGGACTGGAACTGACCAATCCACACTTTCCAACCATGACAGAAATTAAATGTGTTTTGGAAAGTATCTTTAAGTTGGTTTGTACTTTCTGCCTTGTCGGTCATCGACATGGTGTATTGCTGCCATATATGGCGTAGAACTAACCTAAAAAGTGATCTAAAACTGATCTACCCTTTTGTTTTAGCATGCCAATAGTATCCCTTGCAGTGTGGTATTCATCCCCATAAGAAAACACTCCTTTTTGTTTTTAGAAATAATCCTTTCTCACTCCAACATACAAACAATGTTAAAAACATCAAAAGAAAATGTTCAAAACTTTCTATTACACTGTAACCCGGATATAAGAGACACGGATATAAGAGAAACCCGGATATAAGAGACCCGGATATAAGAGAAACCCGGATATAAGTGAGATTTTCTCTGGTCCCAAAATAGAGCCCATACTTACCTAAACAAAATAGACCAAACCCGGATATAAGAGAAACCCGGATATAAGAGACTTCTCCTGTCCCGACAACTCTCTTATATCCGGGTTACACTGTATTTAAAACAAACAGCCATTCCCCAGCTGGTTAATCAGAAAAAAAGCGTTCCATTAGAATGAATCAAAAATACATGCTTAGATATAACAGTGTCTATCTTCCTCAATTACTTTAAAGTACGTTTATTAAAAAAAAACATTTTGAATTAATGCAGTTATTGATTTAACAGAAGTATTCTGTATTTATTCAATCGAAGTTAAGCGAGGAGATGAAGAAGTAAAACAGGCAACTTAAAAACCCACTTCAGACCACAATTATTTTGGAGTTTTTAAAATTGAATTTGTCAGTGTGTTACCAGGGATGTAAAAGAAGATATATTTATAAAACAATTGTTAAGTTTGATGAAAGATCAACGAAAAATAAGAAAGACACCAGTAAAAATCGCAATTTTTCGCTATTTATGCGGGTTTTCACTATATGGGTGGACTCAATTATCAAGTTAAATGATTATTAAACAATCAACTTATTGTTGGCTACAATTGAGTGAAGTTTGTATTAGATGCTTGAAAACTGAGGAAGGTTTTATTTTAAAATTTGTGTTGAAATCGAATTTTCGTTTTTCGCGGTTTTTCGCTAAACGCAGGCCGTAGAAATAAAAATGAGGTATCGATGAGCTCTACTTATCTAAGTAACCTACATGACGGGTTTGAACGAAATTGGAAGAAGAAAATTTAAGTCATCGATTTTTGATCGATTGATTACTGATTTTATAAAATTTTTGATCGATTGATTACTGATTTTATAAAAATTATGGATTTTTACGCTAATCTCTTAGATTGTTCTGAGTTAAATCCAATAATGAATCTGTAGTAAATCAGCAAGGAACGACTTCGTGAAATGAACATACGAAGTACTTACGTGCACTGGGTCATAGCACATTGGGAAAATACCAAAAAATGTAAATAATAATAGAATTTTTCGTTTTTTTTTCAATTAATTTGCACAAGGATATGAAGTTAATTCTCTTATTTTTTTTCTCTCCCTTGTTTAAAAATTAAACAAATTGCCTGTAATAATGGCAGATAATTTTGACTCGCTTTTTTCAAATTTATTATTTAATTTTTAGATGACAACGCAACTTAAACTATGTTAAAATTTAAATAAATAGTTAAAATTCATAAAGGAACGTTGGCTACATAAATAATTAACTGTCCCTACCCGAATTACGCCACTTAGCGCTCTTAATTTAACTTCTAACATCTCAGCCTGCACTCCGAAATTATGTCTTATTCATTGATTACTTTTTAATTTTAATATTTACTCATTATTATTATTATTATTATTATTATTATTATTATTATTATTATTATTATCTTTGATTTCTGGCATTTACAAATTTCTTTCCGTTTCCCGCCCAGGGACCTAAGGTTAGAAATGGCATCATGACACTTTCCACTGACAAAAGAAAGAAAATATTACATAGATAAAACCCTTCGTAAAGTGTGGGATGTACTTGTCAGAACAATTATTTGTATCTCCTTGAGGCATGGACTTCCAGGAATCCCTTCAATTAGTCTGCTGCAATCTTTTCCAACCAGTCCTAGGGCTCCAACTACAACAGGGATTGTTGATGTTCCCATATGCCACATTTTTGAGATTTCTATTTCAAGGTCCTTGTATTTTGACAGCTTTTTGAATATCTTCAAAGATACATTGCAGTCAGCAGGGACTGCCATATCAATAACGAGGCATTTTTTGTGGTCTTTAATAACAATATCTGGGCGGTTGGCTTTGATTGTTCTGTCAGTGTGTATTGTGTAGTCCCATAGAATTGTAACAGGTCCTATCTCCGTAACCGGGTCTGGGTGGTGTTCATACCATTTTCTTTCAGTTTCCTTCCCGTAGAAGTTGCAGATTTTCCAGTGCAGATATTGGCCCACTCTGTCATGCCGGCTTTTATATTCAGTGGGTGCCAATATCGTGCAACCTGATACAAGATGATCAATCGTTTTTGGATATTTATCACAGAATCTGCATTTTGGGCTGGCACAATATTTTAGTATATGTGCTTGATAATTCCTAGTTAGCAAGCATTGATCCTGTGCAGCAAGGATAAATCCTTCAGTTTCAACTTTCAATCCTGCACTACGTAGCCACTGATGGGTACGGGTTTTGTCTACGTCAACTTGTTTGGTACGGGCAGAGTATTGGCCATGAAGCGGTTTATCTTGCCATCGCTTCTGTATCTGGTTTATTATTATTATTATTATTATTATTATTATTATTTCTATTTCTACTATAGTCACACTACCTACCAAGTCTGTAGGACACCTAAGGCAGGTAGTGGCGTGTTGTTATGACAACATTTCATGATTTGTTTTCTAACTCCCGTAACATAAAATGTGTTGTTGTGTTCCGTTTTTATTATCCAAGCGCATCTACTATGACTGTGTTATGATCCAGAATGATGATGGTATATTATCATTCTAAAAATAACCTTGCCATCAGTGAGGATAGAAAAGTAGCATATATCGCGATTATAAAAACTATCTTTCCACTATGTGGAGAAAAGAAACAATTAGACAAGAAGCGGTACAGAAACACACATCTGCCAACGCTCCGGGAAAATCGATAACAGACGATTTCAAACGCATCCTCACAAACGAAATTCTCTGAACCAAACCAAGTAAGCACTGATTTTTAAACAAAAGATGCACTGAGAACATTTTACGCATACCATACCATTCTTCTGTAATTTACATCACAAAACGAAAATACAAATTCTTGTTATTTATGTCAACATGTGTCTCAACTTTTATTGCTGTTATCGTTGTTCGTTTATGCATTTTAATTTCTGTCATAAATATCAACTCAATTACAGTCAACAAATAATAACAAAGGAGAAAATTACACATCAACACCTAACATTACCTACCCTGTTACAGTGGTGACCCGACTAAAGGAACTAAACGCAACTAAAAAAAATATGGAGGTAGCTTACGTAGAACATGTAAATATCAGAATTTCTAGAAACAGCCGTAAATGACTGATTTTCCATAATAGAGGCACAATTTTTATTTACGCAAGATAACAGCGTCAACACCAACATTTTTTACTGTGATATCTGCTCTACCTGCCGAGACGAAATACCGATATTGGTATTAGAGTCGCAAAACTACGACGACATTAAGCAAGCACTCATAGAATCACATGAAAAGACAAAACCGGAGATCCTAGACATGTCTACAACACATATTTCGGTACGACTTCGGCATACCTACAATAAATACTATCAATAGCAAAACGGGTAGATATCGTCGAATGCATTGCGATACATAAATTTTTCCAGGGATTACCATAAAATATTTCACCAATCATCGCTTCGCAGAAGGAGTTAACCTCTACCCAACTTGACAAATTGGCTGACTGACTTTACTAGACAATGTAAACGCAACAGCATTCGTTACTCAAAATAGTAAACAATAACAAATATCCAACAATGTCAATCCCTACGCTGAAAAACATAAACTGTGCCAATAGCTATTAGGCGATTTTTACCAGGAACATCAACAGAGTATGCAGAGCGCATCTGTATTTTGCGGAGCATGCAAAGATATGTAAATTGTGGTGCAAATGGCCCAAGGAACGGTATGCAAATGTTACCCACTTCCTGACCACAAACGCCCGCAGCAAATGACTTGGGAAACTAATTGCGCAAACCAGTACTGTCCCGCTGAGTTTGACGCTGCTAAAAATTACCGCAAGATTCGGAGCATTAAAATAAAGTTTATAGCAAACACAGGAGCAAGTATTTCGATAATACCGATGTTAGTAAAAAATGAGATAACATTAGATCCGACTCTCGTGTCTCTGTCTACCGCAAATGGAGAACAAATAAAGTGCTATGCATAGATAAAGTTAGAAAATGGAATACCCAGTTTCAGAAAATCCATTACGTGTACATTTGTGATCGCAGACCTCACCACTTCACTCCGCGGATTTGACTTCTTTAACTAATTTGGCCTGATGATAGACTGCAGTGACAGAACAATTTATGGCTCTTTGATTGCTACAAAAAGGTCTTAAAACTGACAAAGCTATCTCCGGGGAATCTGGTGATCAACGAAGTTGAACTTCATTTATTCATCCGAACTACATCGGACAAATACCCAGAAATTTTAGCACACAAAAATGCTAGTAAAAAAATATTTCGGAGTTTACCACAGAATCAAAGCAGGAAGCCATCCACCTGTATCTGAGAAAGGCAAGTAACTGTCCGCTGAAAAACACAAAGCAGAGAAAGCGGAATTAAAAAAAAACAAAAAAAAACTTCAAAATGAAGGAGTGATCTCCCCTTCCAAGAGTGAATGGACAAGTCCACCACATTTGGTTCCAAAACACAATGGAGGATATCGCCCTTGTGGAGATTATCATACCCTAAATAACATAACTAAAAGTGACAGATACCCAATACCAAATACTTCTATTCATCAAAACTCGAAAATAAACAGCGATTTTCTAAAATTGACTTAGTTTCAGCCTACAACCAAATCAAGATACGATATGAATATGATATTCTTGATCAAGATCAAGAATATCATATCAAGATATGATATTCCAAAAACATTGATTACTTTTCCATTTGGACTTTATTAGTACGAATATATGCCATTTGGGTTAAAGAACGCATCAGCAGCGTTCCAGCGATATATGGACAAACTTTTCAGAGATATTGTGTTTTTATATATATATATATATATATATATATATGACATTTTGATTTTTAGTGACGACGAAGCTTCTCACAAAAAAATATAGACATAGTGTTCAACATTTTACATGAGAATAATTTAAAAATATCAACCTCAAAATCTGTTTTCAATGTGACATTCCTAAATTTCTTAGGCCTTCAAATTGATTCAGAAGGCATTAGACTTACTACTTATAAGATAAAAGTAATAGAATCTTTCGCCTACCATAAGGATGCAAAAGGCCTTCACAGATTCTTGGGTATGATTGGATTCCAAATACCAAAATTTGCCGAAATAATCTTGCTCTTATCTGAAAGAATGTGATTAATACCTAAAGGATTAATTAAATTAAATGATTCAGAAAAACAATCCTTCGATGATGTCTTAAAGACATTTGGGGGATTAACACCACTTGCTCACCCTCAACCAAAATGTGCCGAATACCAGTTGGTTAGAGACAGCAGTAAATATACAGTAGGTGATGCATTACTTCAAGTTATAGATGGAACCCTAATACCTATAGGATTTTTTCTCAAAGAAACTATCGCAAACACAAACCAAGTACCCAACCTTTGACCGAAAACCTTTATCAGCATATTTGTCGGTATTGCATTTTCGCCACCTTATAGAAGGTCTCCCTGTGTTACTGCTAACCAACCACAAGCCAATATGCGGTGCATTTCAGTGTTTGAAACCTGAGAAATCAGAGACAGCCATTCTCACGGAAATAATTTCCGGTATAACCCATGTAAATGTTAGTCAAAGCTGACTGTGCTTGTAGATGGTCGCGATTTACGAGAAGCACCTAACTCTGAAATCCGATCCTTCCCGGATTTAAAGAAATTCGGTCTACCTGGAAATAACCAATTTTTGTTGTGTGACGCATCAACATCATACCCAAGACATTTTGTACCATGCGGGGTTGCCTTGGTTCGTGATTGACAGTATAGATTCGATATCTCATCCTAGAATTAAATAATCCATTAAGATGATGAAGGCTAAATTTTACTGGCCAGATATGTTTAAAACAATCAAAAAACTTTGTGCAGCATGTACATACTGTCAACAAGCGAAACGATACAAGCACACCAAGTGACCAGTAGAAGCCTTGGAAATACCTTAGGAAGACTTCATACTGTACATAACGATATAGTCGGGCCTCTGCCCGCAGTAAAATCTCCAAATAATCCCATATAACAGCCCATATCGATATCGTCAACTTTTATCGATAGAACTAGTCGCTGGATAGAAGCACAACCCATGTCAGACATTACCGCACAGAACGTGGCTGAGGCTTTTGTAAATGCCTATATCACTAGTTTTGGTGTTTCCTGCATATTATAAAATACAGAGGTACACAATTCAAAAGAAAATTTTTAGAATTTTCGAAAATTATTGGTTTTTATCGACTACACACAACAGTCAATCACCCTCAATGCAACAGCCGGATTGAACGAACACATAGGACTATTAAAAAAGCTATTGTAGCTCGAAAAGAATCTTAAATTTCAGCATTGCCAATAATTCTGCTCGAAATCTGGAGCATGCCTAACTGCTCCGGAGTTTCTCCCTTTTATGATGTTACAGGCAAACAAATGTTAATACTACCGTTAATCATAGACACTGAAAAAAATGAGGAAAATGTATCTCAGCATTTCACAAGTGTTTTTAATTTCGCACATTTACCCATTATTTTTCTGTTTCCATTTCCAGGTATTTTTAATAATTTTTTCAAATTCCTTGGTTGCTACATTAAAGCCACTGGGCAAGCCTGATCTATTAGTAGGCAAGGTTTTTCTTTTTGGTTTTTGACAATTATGTCCGTCCTATTTCCTTCAATCTTCCTGTCTGTAAAGACAGCATAATCCCATAGAATTGTGATATCATCTATTTCTGTAACCGGTGTCGGGTAATATTCATACCAGTATTTATTAATATACTTTTCAATGAGTTTGTACATTATCCAGTGTATGTATTGCCCCACTCTGTTGTGACGATTTTTATATTCATTAAATATATATATATATATATATATATATATATATATATATATATCATTTTCATTTATGCAAATACAGAACATCGTGAGATTGATGGTCTATGGTTTCCTGATATTTGTTACAGAACCTGAATTTTGAATCCACACTATTATATATGACATTTGTCTGAAAGTTTATAATGAAAAGACTCTGGTCTTACGCTGCAAGAATAAAGCCTTCCGTTTTAGCCTTTATTATTTCTTTTTATTTCTATTCTATACACATCTCTTTCCGGGTCCCAACAAAAGACCGAAGGTAAGAAATGGCTTCATGATATTTTCCACTGATCATTTTTATAAAAAACCAAAAAAAAAAAAAACTTAGACCGCAAACATTTTACACAGATAAAACTATTCGTAATGTGTGAGCTGTACTTGTGAGTATTTTATTTTTCTGTAAGGCATGGGGTACCACGAATCCCTTTCAATGAGTCTGTCGGAACCGTTTTCAATCAATGCGAGGGCACCAATTGCAACTGGCATTATTGATGTCCTTATGTGACATGTTTTTGAGATTTTTATTTCAAGATCCTTGTAGTTTGATAGTTGTTGAAGATCTTCAATGATACTTTATAATCTGTAGGGACTGCCACGTCAATTAGGAAGCGCATTTTGTGGTCTTTGATTACGATGTTTGGGCGATTAGCTTTGTCTCTGTGTATTGTAAAGTCCCATAAAAATGTTACAATTCATATTTCTGTAACCGGGTCTGGGTGATGGTCATACCAGTTTCTTGCATTTTCCTTCCCATAAAAGAGAATTTTTCAGTGCAGATATTGGCCCATTCTATCATGCTGAGTTTATATATCGAGTGTGCTGATACTGTGCAACCTGATACAATTTTATTTCAATATTTATCACAGAATTTGAATTTCGGACTTCTTCTTTCTATCTATCTATCTATCTATCTATCTATCTATCTATCTCCAATAGGAATAGATAGGTTCACCTATCACTCTGTTCAAACCCCTTCCTCGTCATTTGAACCTTTTATCCGTTCTTTTCTGTTTAGGATTGAGTTTCCCTTTTATTCTCCTGAGGGTATAATAAGTGTTGTTGTCATGACGTTTTGACGATATGAGTGGCGTGGGGTTACGACTTGTGGAAAGGAAAAAATGGACAAGGTTCAAGAAGACAGAAGATGGCGATTGATGTTGCATTTAAATGTTTGATCATTGTAATTATCAGGAAAGCATGGAAGCAGAAAAGAGTTCCACAAGTGGGAAGTGCGAGAAAAGAAACTGTTGGAGCAGAAGTGACGGTTGCATCTAGCTATCTCAACAGTAAAAGGCTAGGACCCAGATGCTAATCTAGTAGCACACTTAAATTCGAGTAGTCAGGACACCAGGGATAAAAGCTCTTCGGAGCAGTTGCCATGAAAATATTTATAATAAATACAGAGGGAAGCCACGTCAGTCGATGAGAAAGTAACTGATGTCGAGATGCCAGGTCAAGACCAATGACATTGCAGATCATTCTTTGGATTTTGTCAAGAAACTCGCGATGTACATAAGTAACCAATGACATGTTCGCACTGGTCATGGTCAATTACTGGTTGCCCTGTGGGTGTTGAAGAAAGATAAATAAACCTAAGCTGGTGTCTGCAACAGGGATTAAGTTAATCTTACGAGTAAACAAATGTACCCTGAAACGAGACGCTATTATGTATGCATGGATGGATATGTGAGGAGCATATGTCTGTGATTGTTTATAATATAATAAAAATGTTACAAAACAACCACTTTTTCAATAAAAAAAAAACAAGATACGGGGGACAAGAAAGACATTAATCAACTAACACCAATCTCAGATTCTAAAAGGAAACTGTCTCTATTCTGACCACGTACCTTTGCTGGGGTCGATTGTTAGCGTATGGCTCCGTTAAGTTGTTTACCCGGACATCGATGGAAGATCTAAGTACAGACACTTCCTCTTTTTGAGTAGGTACATATCTACTTATCATCTCTCAATTCCTTGGACAGAGTGCGCTCAGGGGCTTCTCTGTCTAAGGACAGAGTGGCAAGTGAGGAAAATTATACTGAAGAGGTGCCCAGCCCTGGGGAACAGCTGCCCGAGGCCGCGCCCTCCCCATTGCACAAGAGGGAGGGATCGGTGCTCGCACCGAGGCCAGTGCAACCGACGGTTGCGGGGGCTGAGGGGAATTTTTAACCCTGCCTGGGTGTACGCGCTCGGGTCCCCATATTAATCCATTCTTTGGGGGAATGAGTAAACACGGAGTACAGACACTTCGTACATTTAAACCACATGAGTTTCATAAAAAGAAAAAAACAAAACAGTTGCTATGAATACCCTATTCATAGCAAATTTTTTTCTATTATAAAAATAAAAAAGTTATCTATTTTAATAAATTTTTAGTTATTCTATGAATGCACCGAGAGAAAAAAATCTACAATATTGTAGAAATTTTTTCACAGTGCATTGAATTATTTAATCATCCTTTGAATAAATATATTTCTTTGGTAAACTTTAGACTTTGTCCATTGATGCTGTTTTTCTCGGTCAGAAGTATTACTTTTCCCCAAACGATCTACCATTTTCTCTCGAGCCCGCCGCAAAAGATGGTTTAAAACAATGAAGACACTGTGTTTGTTGCATCTTACTACACTAGGAATCAGATCTATGTGATGTGTTTCTTCACAATTCACTGTCCTTAGCATCTTTTAATAAATTTTGTCTTTTTCGATATATCTCCTAATAACTTGATAGTCCCGTAACATGCATTTGAAAATAGCAGAGGTTGAGAGAACGGAAAATTGCAAAATGTTAGTTATTTCACTAATGTGCTCCCATACAACCGATATCGATGCCAAGGAAATTCAAAAGAGTTTTCTCTTGAACTATATCCTAAAAATGCTTCGGTAGGTAGCATCATTGGGATTCTCGAAAGAAAAGAATTTGAAGAGATTAGCAAAATAAAGTTACATTTTCTTGCTTTTTGCTTTTATTAGGACATCGAATAGTTTTTGAATCTCCAAATTCCCTTTTATATACGGAAAGCTTATGGAGACGAACGGAGCCGCAGCATACATGGGCATGTTGAAAGAAAGACTGTGACAAAAAACCGGAGGCAAGGAGGGTTACCTGAGTATTTTATTACCGGAAACTACAATATGGCAACACATTGGCGGCCATCTTCCGATTACGGCAAGCGTAATGGATTGGCCGCTGCATTTCGTAAACAACATTTCAAAATAATAAAACATATACACAATTATTTTCCTAATCAGATTCTCTAAGGACAAAATCTAGTTTGCTCATCCATTTTTCCTATTCATTTATTTGCATATTTTCTCAATATACATTTTTACTGTTTTTTCCCAGATCTTTTGATAGAATCTTTGTTTATATTTTGGCCTTTTCTTTTAAAATATTTTAGCATGGAATGGAGCCTTTTCTTACGTTTTTCGCCCTTTCAATATCTCACAGTGACTTTATCTTTCCACCTTCTTCAGTTTTTAAATTCTTTCCTATTTTCTTTCTCCATATCATATTTGCCATTCATTTTAATCTCTCTTTTGTTATCTCTTTCTTTTTGCCCTCTCTTCCCCTTTTAAATATTTCATTTTCTTTCTTTCATTCCTTTATATCTTTCTTTCGTTTTTTTCTCTCTTATTTCTCTATTTTTCTTTTCCTTTCCTTGCTCTCTCTCTCTCTCGTATATTTTTCTTTCTTTCTTTTTGTCCTCCCCCTTTTATATCTTTCTTTTCCTCTCCTCCTACTTAACTTATATATTTCTTTCTCCCCTCTCCAACTTATATTTTAATTTTTCTCTCCCTTCTCCTCTTATGGTTTGCTCTTCTTTCCTCACTTATTTTATTGACTCTGTCTTCACCCGTTGTGATCATTTACTTTATTTTCAAATGTGTTATATCCCCTTTTCACCATAACATTCACTTATAGTTTACTTTCTTTTCTTTTCCACTTATATATTATTTTCATTACCCACTTCTTCTCTTATAGTGTGCGCCCCACTTCACCTCTTTTATTTTATACACTGTCTTCACCTCTTATATACTTACTTTTTTCTATCTCAGTCACTTATATTTTTCTTTCTTTTCTTTCTTCTCCCCTACTTATATTCTACTTTTTTTTCTCTCCTTCTCCGTTTACTCAGCTTTCATCTCTTATGTTTTTTTTTAATGCCAACATCTAAATATCAGAACTCGAACCTTATAAGGAATGCAAGAAAATGGCATTATTTCATAATTAGATTATCATTACTTATCTGCATATTTTTTTTACAAATAATCTTAAAAATTAAACTAGGACTGAAAACTTGTTTCCCCTTAAAGAAATTAAATTAATCAGAGCAAATTGTATTTTTTAACAATATATGCCATAACTTCAGTTTTACCATTTAATGTATTGATTGTCATTTTACTATAAAGATCCGAGGCCATACTGACAGATGTAGTTGAGACCAGTGGAGATGTGGTAACTAAATACACTAATGTAATCTAATACACTAATCCTTAATCCGTTACCTTGCGATAATTACTTCTTCAATATTTCTTCTCTCCCCTTTATATTTAATCACCTCTTGTGTTTCCAGCTCTACTTAACACCTCTTCCCCACACACGGACTTACTTGTTTCCTCACGTTTCCCTTCATCACATATCCAATCCCCTTTTAATTTCTCTTTTCGGTAACATTTTTTTTAAATGCCATGTCTCGAAGGCGTAGAGGATCATGGTTATCCACAAGTTCCTTTTCTTTATCATTACCTTATTGCTTTGAATTCTTAGAAAAGATAATGGAATCTTTTCCGGTTGCCTTCTCCACGGTTTTGGATTAAGAACAGACCTCTTAGACTGGTTATATATTCCAGTCTATCCTGCAATTTGGTGGGCGTGGGATACCATTCGGAAAGGTATGAATTCGACTTTCTTCCCAAAGAAAGGGTTTAAAGTAGTAGGATTTGTATCTGGAAAAATCATTGCTATTCTCCAAAAATGTTTTAATCCAACAGTCACTTACAATAAAACATAAAAACGAATTATTCTTATAATCCTGTGATTCCCAAACATTTTGGCGTCGTCAACCATTTACACATAGATAATTTTTCTGAGGCCTACTTGTATAGTAAATATATAATATAAAGCAAATACAAAAGCATACCAAAATTGTTTGGTAAAAGTTTGTTACTGGTTCGTAAACTAACTTTATGATGTAGTAAAAAAACACCAAATAGAGGTAACAAATAACACTAACTTAAGCGGCGACTACCGTTGTTACTACCGTATTAATTAGCAAACGAAAGCAAACCTTTGAAAACTATATATATATATTTATATATATATATATATATATATAAATCCGTACTTCTGTTTGTATGTCTGTTTGCTTGTGTTTTATAGACTCCTCAGTATTTGGACTTTATGATCTGAATCTTGGTATGTGGTCTCCTTTGTAACCTGGGAAGTTTTTAAACTATCGGCCGGCAAACGGCTTACGACTATCCCGCGGCTCAAATTCAAATTTTAATAATTTTCTACCAATAATTGTCCAGAAAACTTGAATTTTAATTTCCATAGACAAAGGGAAGTCATTGGGCGACATGTCGTCATGTGGAGCACAACTCGCCCGTAGGCCAATTGCATTTTTAGTTTATATCCTACAAAACTTGATCCTAAAGTCTGAATTTGAACTTGTACGCTTCCAGAAGGCATTACAGATCAATCATGTTTTAAATTTCTCTGAAGACTCTTAAAAGATGGCATATCAGGATTTTTTGCAAGTGCTGAAAAATCTCAGCTTCTAATGACTCTGCTTCGAAAAAAAAATAACTCGGGTGAACGCAAAAAAAAAGTTGCGTCGGCTCTGCGGCTGTTGTGAATAAAAAAAACCCTTAGAAATGATATTCCTGAAATGGGCACTGTAAAAAATGAGAGGTAATTTGTTTCCAATATTTAGAAGGAACTCATCCATTCCTGGTACATTATTGTCATTACTATGGGAAAATATGGTGCCATAATTTCATGAACAAGTTTAAACTTGTCTATTTTGGTCTGAACATGCTCTATACATTAAAATTATAAAAGACCATTAATGAATGTCCCAAGTTCCATTTCTTATCAAGCTTTCAACTTTCAAAGTATGAACATCTATTGCTTCATCAAGTGACGATGACATATATCAAAGAAATAACAGTGCATTTTTTTTTTACAAAGAAGTTGTTTTAGAGCCAAATTGTGTAATAGAAAATGAAGTAACAAAAATACATCTAAATACAGCACATATTTGGACAACTTTATTCAAATAAAAATGCCTTCTAAGAAGAAATCATCTTTAGGAAGGAAAGTGCCTATTGCTCTTACAATGCAGCATCAGAGACAAACAGAAACTGAGAAGCAAATATCTCTACGACTTAAAGAACACAGGGCCAGAAATGAACAACGGATGCAGCAAGAATGTGAAGAACAAAGATAAAAAAATCTTCAAGGACAGAGAGTTTGATTTGAACAACTGAGACAAAAAGATTTGTTATATATATATCAGATTTGTTAGCACATTTGGTTATCTATGTACAATGCATCCAAATTAACAGTCATTAACAGTCATGTTTTACTTAAGAACGTTGCTGCATGATTGTTTACACAACTTATAAAGAAGCATATGCTAAAAGAGGACTGCTTCAGGATGAAGTATTATATCTCTTTTTGCTATCCTTATTAAAACATACGGAGTTTGCAACCCTCAAAGCATGTGAAATAAATTTATGTATGGTCTGTTCGAAGACTTTCTCCATCAGGCAAAGCTGTGATGTCCTGATATTATTGTTAATTACGGTCAAGAAATGTATAATTCTGCAGTGATCGATATTGAAAATCGAATATTAGCCATGGGAGGTGATGAGTTATCAGAGTATGGACATTACAGACTCTCAGAGGTATAAGTAACCTATTAACAACAGAATATCTGAGAGAAACCTTATATAATTCAAGGCAGATGAATATATTCAAAATCATATTGGAATACACAATGATGACCAAAAAGTGGCATATGAAACCATCGCTGAAAGGTTCAGGTAACAAAAAGGATGTCTTTGTCCTAGATGCTCCATGGGGAACTGAGAAAAACTTTGATAATGGCCAAAAAAAAAAAAAAAGAATCCAGAATTGCATTTGCTGTAACATCTGAAATTGCTTCCACATTACGACCAGTAATACGAATGAAAACCCAGTCTACAACATTATCAAAACATCTGGGTAGCAAATGTTATAAGACAATGTCACTTGTTTATGTTTACTGTATGTACTATGATGCATAAGAGATCTCTTCAGGCTATTGTTCGAATGTTAAGGGCAGAGTCACATGAGATTTCAGGAAAATTCTTCCAGTTATACCAAAATGAACAAAACCTGATAACATTCAAGCATGTTTGAAATATTCCAGACTTTGGCAACATGTCAAAGCCATAAAACTGAAAAAAAATATGAGAACTTTTCTGTCTGATGATTGAATGTCTGAAGAATTTTTCAAAAAGGTTATTATTTCTCTGGACAATAAGGGCTGCTTAAATCTGTCACTAAATAAGCACCCTGATGCAGTCTGTCAAAGAATTAATGACCAAAGTCTTACCAAACATCAACGAACATTAAGTGGTTAAGTGAGAGAGTAATTTTGGCTCCAAAAATATTACTGTGAACGCTATTAATTTTGAATTCTTCAAAATCATCCCCAGAGAGTGTAACTCTTGTAATTCCATTGATACAATTGTAGATCCTTCAGAGGCAGTGAATTATCCAGTTTTGAACTTATTAGATCAATCTGGACTACCTCCTCACAAATTCGATCTCAAAGTTGGTGCTCGAATAATGATATTACGAAATCTAGTTCCACTAAGACTCTGTAATGGAAACAGATTTGTAGTTAAGAAAATGATGCCACATCTTATAGAAGCAACGATTCCGTTAGAATGTGATAAAGGAGAAGATTATTTCATCCCCAAAATACATTTGATTCCAACTGATGTAACAATTTCTTTTAAGAGGCTGCAATTTCCAGTTAAATTAAGCTTTGTAATATCCACAAATAAATCCTAAGGAGAGATACTCTCAGTTGCTAGCAGACATGTGAAGAATTATGCTTTTCCCATGGACAAGTATATGTCGCAAGTTCAAGAATTGGAAACAAAAATATTCACTGTTTTCCCGCCACCAGGAAAAAACAAAAAAAGAAAAAAAAAATGTTTATAAAAAAAGTTATTTTCTGAAGATGTTTCAATGATTCTTCTGAATTTTGTTGATCATTTGTTTTGTTCTCGTTTTAGAAAATTGAATTTGAATTGCTGTGTTTACATACTTTACTTAAATTAGAATAACCTTAGAAAAGAATTAGAAAATTGTATTTGTATTTATTTTTTGTAAGCATTTCACCGCAAGCAATGCAGGAATGCCACTAGCGCGCAGGGAGTTAGAGAGAGAGAGAGAGAAAGAGAGAGAGAGAGAGAGAGAGAGAGAGAGAGAGAGAAAAGAGAGAGAGAGAGAGAGAGAGTAAAAAATTAGAGAAAAGACTGGGTATAGGAGTAGCTGAGGAAAGGATAAAAGAAGAATATGGTTCAAGTCAACAGAAGATGGCGGTGGATACTGCATTTAAATATTTGAAGTTTGTCGTTATCAGGGAAGCAAGTAAGAGAAAGAGAGTTCCACTGTCGGGGAGCGCGAGAAAAGAAATTGTTGGAGTAGAAGTGACGGTTACATTTAACTATTTCTATAGTAAAACGGTGGGACCTAGATGCCAGTCTAGTAATACGGTTAAATTCATGCAGTCGAGCAGCAGGGAAAGAAGCTCTTCTGAGCAGTTGTCAAGAAAATATTTATAGAAAAGACAGAGGGAAATCATATCACGTCTGTGAAAAAGTGACTGACGTCGAGATGCCAGTTCAGGTTCAATTACATTGCAGATCCTTCCTTGGATTTTGTTAAGAACCTTGAGATAAACATCAGGAGCAACAGACTAGATATGGCTACAGTATTAAATGTATGGACAAATGGTAGACTTGTGGGTGTGTAAGATGGATTCTGACGAGAAAAAAAAAACTTCTGGCACGACGCAGAGAACCAACTTAAGTCAGTCGAAAACGTGAGGCCAAGATGGCGCAGTGAGACGTGTTATATTTTCATGTTTTTATGTTTTCGTTTTGCTTGATTTTTCTTCTGTTTTCAGAATATTGAATTTGCTTATTAGGATTAGAATAAGTTTGCTTATTAGGATTAGAATATTTTTTAAGATAATTACAATATTGTATTTGACAATTTATGCTCTCATATGTACTATGTTTTTGTGTTAATAAGAAAGTTTATAAAATACTTACATTTTTTGGCTATAGGTTATTTCATCCCGGAAAACGCCGGGTTGTTCTGCTTGTACATATATAATTTACTTTTATGGTCAAGGTTAGTTATCTGGCTAGGATTAGCCTTGCAAGTGTTGTCAAAAGAGGAAACAATTTTTGTTCATAATTATACAATAGGATATACACTACTAGCAAATAATAGAAATTAAATGAATATTTTTAGGTCTAATAGTGAATAATTGAATGTTAATAACCCTTCTCAAAACTATAGAAAATATCAAAATATTCGTTGTTTGCTGTGATACTTATATCTTATCTAAGACTGTGACTCATTTATCCTCATTTAGCCTCTTGATTTCTTTTATACAGGTTATTTTCATATTTGCTTTGAATATTTTTTGACGGGTATCACATGTTAAAATACATTTTAATACTCAAAATACTATATAGCCCACCAAAATTTCCAATTACCTACGATTTTCTTTTCAGTTGCTCATCGCCTACCCAACAGTTGAGATCGACCACCGGTGGGTGATATCGCCCAGGTTGGGAAACATCGTTATAATCCAAAATGTGTTTCGGTTTTAAATAACCAACAAAGAGTTGATAAGCCATGGGGAAAAGACAATACATAAACATACAAATAACTCAACCAATAAAGAGGTTAGGAAGAAAATATGGATTCATGCCTTTTCCAAGGTCATTTGTACGAAAGTGAAGAAAATGGGCGCGGGATGAATATTAACACGGCTCGGTGATTCCACTTTCAGCGCTGATAATAGATAAGTTACCCGCATATCGTTTCATAATGAAATATCCATTTTATCAGTGAGAGTTATATTCCAACACCTCCAGCGTATGTTAATAACTGCAGATAGTATCAAACTACATATATATGACGTGTGCTGAAGATTTATCGACTAGACTAAATTTCCACTAATATAAGTAAATTAAAAAAAATCATCACCAAATGCAAAGCCCAAGAGTCGCTGAAGGTAGAGCGTTAATGAATGAAATTGTATAAACGTAAAGTAAGTGCTGATTATGAGGATACGTAGGAAAGATAATGTTTGATTCTTGACTTGTAGAGGTTAAGATTGTAATGAGATTGATTTGACTCTGTGTACGGTGCATAGCAAGTCTTAGCTGTGAAGGTCTGAACTTGTGAAACTAAGGAATGTAGTATATTGGAACATTTGCCATTGAAATAGCGGTAGAATAGTGATAGGGTTGCGAAGTTCTGTCTGTGGAAATGGGGCTTTAGAGTTTAAAAGGTCGTATCAATGTTTGTGCACTCCCAAGACTGGAAAATGAGTCAGCTCAATCCCAGATAGGGTAGCAAGAGGAATCATATAGTTTCTAGAGGCGTTTCCAACATCCACTCGTATAATAGTATTACTGTAATTCCCCATGTATAATACGACTTCATCCATAATACGCACCCCTAAGATTGTGCTGAAAGTGAAATTGTGCTTCTATTCACGCACAAAACGCACCCCTGTGTTGCAACTCTATAAATTGTACCTCTCCAATTTCATTACGGCCAGCGTTTCCTACTCTTATGTAAAAAATGTTTTTAAACATAGAATAATATTATTCTAATTTAGTTTTATGTTAATTCTTATTTTATTTTACGGCAATTTATTTTGTAGCTGTGCATAATACTCACCCTCTGATTTTGCTTATTTTTTAGAAAAAAAATGCGTATTATTCATGGAAAATTACGGCAATTCGTTTTAGAAATTCAAATAGAAAGTTGACGAGAGTGTCCAGTGTCTCAATCCTGAAGAAGAATATGAAAAAAGAAATGCTCATTAACTCGAGTAATTTTTTCAAATAATAATCTAAAACTCAGAAAGGTTAAATGTTTTAATTTATTTTAATTGAAAACAATAGCCAAAATAGCGCCAGATTTTTCTTAATCATTTCACTCCAAACAAGGCAATAAAGCCACTAAGACGCAAGTGATTAATCAGTATGAAAGGATATTAGAAAAATAAAACATTATTAAGGATAGAGAATGGTAAAAGACCAGGAATTAAGAAGACGGAAAATATCGATTGACATTGAATTAAAATTTTTGAAGGTTAAAGTTGACTGGAAAGCAAGAAGCCAGAATAGAGTTACAAACGCTATAATTGCGATAGAAGAAGCTTTAAGTTACATCTTGCCATTTCAACTGTAAAATGACGAGACCTAAACGCCAATCTTGTAATTCGCTTAAATTCATTAAGGTTACGTACTATGGTGGAAAGTTCATCAGAACAATTAACATGACAGTATTTATAGAAAGGCACAGGGAAGCTACTTTTGCCACACTGGAAAATTGACTGAAGCCGAAATGCCAGATCAAGACCAATAAAATTGCAGATTATTCTTTGATTTTTTTCATGAATGCATGCATGCATATATATATATATATATATATATATATATATATATATATATATATATAATTAAATAAACTCTCGATGCCAATGAGGAAAACTTATCAAAACAATTTCCAGTAATATTAAAAAAATTGCTAATGTCTATCAAAACATTTGAGTCATGAGGATTCATGTGTGTCAATAGACCCTAGTAAAGCATTCAAACTAGATTGAAATGTAGAAAGAAATATGAGACTCCATAAAAAATAAGGTGAATTTTACCAAACTATCATTTCTAGTGCAGAATGTGCATAAGTATTTCTGAAAGTGCGCAATATACCTCGCAAGAATCTGCAACATGACCTAAACACAGAATGGACGAGAAAATGAAGCATGAACGAGAAGAAGATGCATTTCAATCGGTTTTTAGGTATTGGGGTAGCAGATCATTATTCGAACACATATTATTAAATATACGTTAGACAAAGAATGTATATTGTGTTTGATTATGAGCCGTTCTAAGCTTAATATACTGGCTTTAGTTTTAGGAGAAAATAAAGAAATAATCTTTCCAGCATTTGCATATTTTTACATACGTCAACAGAATAATTTGATATTTAATGTTGATAAAATTTCTTTCTTTCACGTGGTCATGTATGACGTCATAGAAACGCATTACGTATTTACGACCTGCGTCTGCTATTCCGCGATCGTTATCGTCGCATAGCAAACTTCTACGTAAACATAACAGGATGTCATCTTTGATGGTGATGATCTCTGTTGTAATGTTCATATAACCACTCTGATGATGATGGCTCATGAGAGCCGAAAGCTTAGATCGATGAACGGCATAATAATAATAAAAATACTAAAATATTGGACAGATTTGTCTTTATTTTCTCCAGAAACTAAAGCCACTATACGAAGGTTAAACGGCTCATGACAAACATAATAGACATTCGGTGTCTGTAATATTTAACAATATATGTTTTCTTATATATATATATATATATATACTAAAGACAAGATAATGATTGACGTTGAATTTAAATTTTTTGAAGAAAACGGAAGAATTTTCCACAAGTTTCCCGTTTGTACGACAGAAGAAACTCTTAGCATAGAACTTCCGGTTATATCCAACAATTTCAACAGTAAAAAGATGAGACTTATTGCCAATGAAGTATTGTAATTAAACTCACACTCTTTGGATCTTGTCACTGGTAAAAATGGTTGCTGAGACATTAGGTTTATAATACCCAGAAATTCATACACAGATGTCCTCAAGGACACATGGCACATAAAGGTGTTGGTTAGATCCAGTGACAGGACTCAAAGAGTGTGAGTTCAATACCCGATTAAGGTAGTGGAGTACTTTCAGAGGGAAATTAGCAGATAACTGACATCCATTAAACATGGCACGTGGAACTAGAACAGTCTACCCCAGTGAGCGAAATAAAGCGTTCAGTTCGACATTCCAACCACCTGAAGAAGGCCGAAACGTTGTAATAAATATGGCGACAAAGATGAAGACATTAGTCCGAATATTGTAAATAATGTACATAATACCCCATCTCAGAAATATAGACAGATAAGAAACTCTTCGCATAGAACTTACGGTTATATCTAGCCAATTCAACGGTAAAATAATGAGACCTAATTGCCAATGAAGTATTGTAATTAAATTCATGAAACCTAGGAAAGTTCTTCAGAATAATTACCATGAAGGTATCTTTAAAGGCATCGGTGGTAGGAAAGTGACTGAAGCCGAGATCACAAGACAGGAACAATAACACTGTAGATTATTCTTTGGCTCTTGTCAAGAATCTGTAAATATATAGCAGAAGCACCAGGCCAGATATGATAGCAATATTCCAAGCAAGAATGAATGGTAGACTTATAAATATGCAAAATAGATTCTGGCACAGAAAAATTTTCTAGCACGACATAGTGAATCAAATTTTGTTAGGTAGAGACATAGCAATTGTTTCAATAAGCTCGTCCCACTGCTTGTCAGTTGAAAACATTAGTCCGAGAAGGCGCATAAAACAATTCTCTAAGAGGTTAGCATCAGCCATGCTGTGAGGCGTTAAAAAATGAACAAAGAAGTCATTGTCACATTTAACAGATTGTAGGTCATTTTTTAGATAAGCTGTCAATTTGATCTTATCGAAACGATCACACTTACTATTAAGTAGGTAGTTGTGTCTTTAGCACAGATACCGAGTTGAGAGCTGATGATAGGTCATTTATGAAAATTACAAGCAACGTACGTGCCTAAGATAGAACGTTGGGGAACACCTACATTTATGCAAAAATATCTAGAAGAGTAGTTTGTGGAACCTTCTTCTTGACTCCTGCTTTTATGTTAACTGGGATCTTCAAAAAATTATATGCAACGTGAATCATCATCTGTTTCTTTGAATCCTGTTGTAGGGATACAAAAAGGTAATTATCTCCCTTTCTTGTAGATAAAGTCACTGGCGTTACTTAACTGCCAGTAAGTAACGTAAGGGAATAGAGTAATGAAAGCCAATTGCGATGTAGAGCCTGAAGAACGTCACTAGCCCACAGCAGCAGGTTTTTACAAGGAAAAAAAACATAGGCTCACTAGATTCATAGAGAAACCGCAGTAACTCGAGTTTTCCTTTCGGGAAATTTCATAAATAAGGTTCCAGTTTTTTACATACTGTTTGTTGTTGCATGCATATTATAATTTCTGTGCATGGGGCACGTGTATATATGTATATATAAATTTGTGTACGACGTAGCATTTTTAAAACTCCCACTGAGAAAAAAAAAAGCATATTTGTTTTTCCTTTCAGCTATTCTGTTCATCCGGGAAATGCGGTGTTATTATATCATGGATATAATAATGCCCAGCTATAATAATAAAGGTTTATTCTCCCATGCATATACATGGGAGAATAAATATTTATTCTTATAGCTCTATATTTCATTATTCACTTATTTTTATCCTGCAACGTTTTTTTTATTAAATTCCTGCACTTTTAGTAACACCTTGCGTCTTAGTGGCTTTATGGCCTTTGTTTGAGGGTGAAATAATTAAAAGAAATGCTGTATTTGTGATACAGAGAATTTGTCTGTAGTTAAATATAAGTAATGATGAATATATACTTAATTTTTCAGAAGTTTGATACAGCTATTTATATCGTAGACTTAATGTTATTGCTCCCATTTCTAATGGTTATACTTTATTGGATTCGGATTTTCGGCAAATAACTTTTACATTCCCAGGAAACGATAGTAGTATGTTGCTTAGTGGCATCGTAATCCCGCCCTGCGTATTTGATATTCAATTGGAGTCACTCCTCCTTGAATGGTAACAAAAAAAAAAAAAAAAAAAAATCAATGATATATTAATAAAAGGGCCTCACAAGACCGGACGAAGTTCCAATCAAATTATAGACAATATTTTTTATTTTTGCTTTATTCATTCTGAAAACAAACTTTGTACAAAAATGTTTTATATATTCACCAGCAGGATTAGTTCACGGAGCCCGGGATAAAAGAAGACGAATGTAACAAGTGTGTTAAGAATCAATATTATCTTAATTAATTTTGAACTAGTATTTTTTTATTATCTAAACTATATATAGTGTTCGGACTTTTCTCCTCATTCTTGTAGTCATATTCACGACGTTTCGGCCGTTGTAAGCTGCGGTCTTCTTCAGTTGATTGTAATTTTGAACTGAACGCATTATTTTATCCACCGGGTTAGAGTGTTCTGGTTCCACGTGCCATACCTCTTCCAGATATCTCACTAGCGGTATTTTCTTTTAACTCAACTCTCCAAATCTTTGGTTCAAGTGACTGGATTACTTCAACCAACGATTTTATCCCTTAGGCCATGTGTCATTGAGGACATCAGTGTATGAATTTTAGGGCCTTTTTTTTAAACCACAGCTCATATTACAATTTGTTGTTATTATTCTTTTTCGCTAGAATTCCGTATTACTGGTTCTCATATTGTATTCATTTCTATGCTTGTTCGGCTTCGAAGATCTTTGTGACTTAGCATATGCGCTGATTCCTTAAGTTTTCGCATTTTCCAGTGATGTTTTCTATTATTTCAACCTCATCCCACATGAAGCTGTGATGTCCATTTTCCTGTCATATGTGGTCAGCTACGCCCGATTTTTCTATTTCCTCTTGTGTTACAACGTTCTTGCAGGCCCCTTAAGGTAAGACTGAAAGAAAATTAAAATAGAAAATAAGATAATGTAAAAATATGTAATATATACACATATATAAACATATACAAAAACACATATACACATACATATATATCTCCAACTATAAGAATATAATTAAAATACAAATATACACATAAGTAATCTATAACAGTAAAGCGCAGTGTTCGTGTGTTCGTCTGTCCATCCGTCCGTCCGTTTTTCGATCTCGGGATTTATGTATTCGTGTCAAATACGCACTGGTGCGTTCACATTCAAACGCTCATCAGGAGAACAATAGAAATATTAATATTCATCAATTATTTACCGCATTATTATTTTTTACTTGCTTTATGTCAGTCCGACAGCTTCTTCTTCAAATTAATCGTCTTTGTCTTTCTTCTATAATAATAAAGCGCAGTGTACGTGTGTCCGTTCGTCCGTCTTTTTTTTTCAATCTCGGCGAATCATAAACAATCTGAAGAATCAGGCAGTAACTACTGTAGTTACATGCCATTAAAAATTAAATACATAACTCATTTAAAGTTAAATTTAAATAGCAAACAGAGTGAAATGATTGAAATTATTTCATATTGTTCATATAGTTCTTTTTTATTTCTAGAATGCATACTGCGACGTATTCAATTACATATTTCGGGTTCCCTAATGTCTTTTAAGAGTGACTTTATGTGAAGGAATAATGAAGAATGGTGATTTTAAAAGAAATGAAAAATGCGCGCAAAGTAAATATAAACAAACTACGGAGATCAGTTGCGTATGCGAAGAAAGATTATGTCGCATTAATGTGTGGAATAATGATAAAATAATTTTATTATTTGTACTTTTACGGACATAGGGCGTTGAAGGTAAAATCAATCTGAAGGGCGGCTTCAAGGCTACAAATATAATACAAATCTGCACAGAGATGTCATGAATATATTTACATATGCATATATATATATATATATATATATATATATATATATATACACATTTACATTGATATGCAAATGTAACAAACAAGAATTATTTATTTACATATTAACATAGTATTATTTTCATACAAAATATAAATACATGCACACAGATAAATAAATATTCAAAGACATCTATCAATACACACACACACACACACGCACACACACACACACACACACACACATATATATATATATATATATAAGTGATAATTGAAAACAATATGAAACATCGATGTCAGGATAAAGTTGATATTTAAAAGTTAAGTAATCTTTTCATATATATATATATATATATTGCTTAAACATTATTTTTAGTGGTTATCCATATTTATTTATTTCCTGCTACCGGCCTGAACCTGCTTTTTTTCTGGCTGGATTCGAACTTGTTTTCGCCTAGGAACACAGACCTTTCCCGATTCTGGAAATATAGATCTCTGCTCAGTTTCTAATATAAACAAAGACAATTTCTTTAGGAATGGATTTTTTCTTTATTAATCCGACATGATTTGATTTGATATCTTAAAAGTTGTTTTTAGGGGCCACCCATATTTGAATAGATATATATTTCGAGAATCGGGAAAGGCCTGCGTTGAAAAGCACTATCTAAGTATTCTTTGGCCATGAGGTTCTGTGTAGCCTGGAGGGTAAATCGCATCAGATCTAATGATGATTTCCCGTTATGGGAACGCAGGTTCGAATCTTGCCGCAGAACATATATTTTTCTAAGAAGTTTTCACGACAGATGGATATAAATAACAGTACTGTTTAATGGATATCGGTTCGGAGTGAGAACATGGAGAGCCGAGTTCGAATTCCAGTCGAGTTGTATACATTCACTTATGCTCAAATACCCTTAGGAAAAGTATAAATTCATATCTTCTCCTCCCAGCTATGGGTTGAATAGCAGAACAGACTGGGTTCTTAATCTTGGCAGGCAACCAGTCTACCACAGTAAGAAATAGGAAAAAATCTGCCTCACCAGTCATTTATTTAAAAGATACAAGATCGCCCAAGCGTGTATCACTTAACTGACTGAGTGTTTAATAAATAATTCGAAACGCCATAAATTATACTAATGCTTGATCAACAAGTCGAATGCATATGAAACCTGATTAACCAATGAAAATCAAACAACACAAGAGCAAAAAAACAAAAAAAACAAAACAAAACAAAACAAAAAAAAAAAACAGAATCTTCCTTTTCTCCATATATCATTCCCTGATAAAGCATTAATAAAAGTAAAAGTTGGATTCATTTCACGAACAAATTTCTCCTTTTCTTAAATGAAGAGAGAAATTTACCATGTTGATATATATTCATTTATTCCAAGTACTTTCGACATTAGCATAATGTCATCACAAGGGTGTTGTTTATTCTATGACAAAATTGTCGTGTTCAACTGAAAGTTATTTTTTTTTAACTGTGAATTAAAAAACGCTAAGGCTATGTACCGTACGATTTAAATTTCACGATGTAAACGTCAGTGGATGTAAGTAAGCTTTTCAGGAAAATAATAAACATAAACTAAACATTCTTGAAGCTATCTATATTAAAAAAATGAAATCACCCCTTAATAGAATTAATTAATATAATATATAAAATTAATTATGAATACTGCACAAATGTTTTAAAATGTTTACAGTAGATAGGTTTTAACTAATAGTTTAAAAAACACGAAACAACATATGGACATTTTAAAAATTTAGTTAACTTCCCTGGCGTTTAAAACGTGAAATTTAAATCGTACAGCACATAACCATAGCGTTTTTTACTTCGAAGTTAAAAACATTAACTTTTAGATGAAAAATAAAAAAAATATCTTAGAAAAACAACACCTAGATGATGACATTGTGCTATTGTCGAAAGTACTCGGAATAAATGAATATGTATTAAGATGGTAATTTTCTCTTAGAAGAGGATCCTTTTGAAAATAAGTAGACAAAACTCGTCTAAGTTATTCAATGAGACATGTCTTAATGAAATCATGATGCCGAAATATACGCAATATATATATATATATATATATATATATATATATATATATATATATATATGTGTGTGTGTGTGTGTGTGTGTGTGTGTGTGTATTTGTGTGTGAGTGTCTGTGAGTGTGTCTGAGAGAGAAAGAGAGAGAGAGAGTATGTTTCTCTCTCTGTGTGTGTACAGTCTCGATCATAGCGGGATAAAATCCGGATCAAAGAAAAATAAAAACTGCTCCAAGGATGCAGAGTAGTTGCCAGGATGTGTAATGAATGAATATCAAAAGTTTTGGAAAAGGAGAGACAAGGAACATTAGGGAGCGATACTCCGATATGACAAAATCGATAGGAGTGGTTCATTTGAAACCTTTTTTCACCGATCTAAGTTCCGGCCTCGTGTAATGGTTGCTATCATTAAGTGTCGGCTCTCTAAACACTGGTCCCAAATGGACAAAGAGCTGAAATTCCTATAGACGAACAAAGCGAGACAGACAGAAATGGACATTTTCAATGGTCAATACTTCCGGCATGTTTAGATATGAACCATTAGGCGCGAAGCTGAACATGCCTAAAAGCAAATACTCAACGACGCATATATAGAGCAAACAGACGCAAAGAAGTGCTATTTGGGAAAGTGTGTTTGTTTAGCTTGCGCTGCGCAAAAGTAAAGAGGAGGATCTCAAAGGTAAACTTGCAACAATTTCATTCGTTTATTTATTTATTTAATTATGGGACTTTTAAACGCTATTTTAAAAAAAAATTAATTGAACCATATTCTTCTACCTACATGACACAATTTTTATTTATCTATACGCTATATTTAGTATATATACACGTGCTTGAGTAGACATCTCTGTTTTGTTTTATTTTATTAGAGAGTATAATTATCGTCTACCGGTTGGGTTTTCTAGACTATTTTAATAAAGGATAGTTGCTCTTCTGCAATGTGAGAAACTGCGTCTTTGTTTTGTAGGGGAAACTAGTATATATTCGATTGATTGATGCATATTCTATCTTATCCTCTCTCTGCATATTACTCAAAACCAGAAAATATTTTTATACTGTAAGAATATTTTCATTTTTTTTCACTTTTTTTCTGGGATTTTAATGATTTATGCATACAAGTCTTACTAATTAACCCATAACTAGGGGGAAGTGGATTCATACATTTCCCAAGGGTATTTGCGCGCAAGTGTATATAACAAACCCAACTGGAATTAGAACTCAGATTAATAATTCGGCGCCATTATCCATTACACCAACCGCACACCCAACATTACAATACCTCTTATTCCAGGCTCGTGTATATGCTTTTAGATCATTCTGTCATTCACAGTGAGCAATGGTTGAGGTACTCTCATGAAAGTAAATGCATCTCACATTAAGACAGTTGGAAGCCAATATGTGTTATGTTTATTTTCGTATCCGAAACATACACAAAGCAATTTCTAAGGGATCAATGGATTTGTATTCATAATACGGCATTTCTAAATAACTAATATGAAATAATGGTATAATAACAACATTAAAAGGAGTAATCTCTAAGGAATCAATGGATTCTTATTTATAACGAAATAGAATATCGAAAACTGGAGCGTCAAGTTGTACAGCCACGGATCAAGATGGAATACTAAAAGCAATTAACATTTTTCTGTTAAGAAAAAAATGTAGCCTTTTGGACCTGGAATAAATACAGATGGCGACAAAATGGTGATATATCTGTGTTTCATGTTGTGTTATATCGCCGAACTAATAAAGTAGCTTTTAGATCTGGAGTAAATACAGATGGCTTCGAAATGGCGATATATATATATATATATATATATATATATATATATATATATATATATATATATGTTTCATATTGTGTTATATCGTCAAACTAATAATGTGGCTTTTAGACCTGGAGAAAATACAGATGCCATCGAAATGGCGATATATTTATGTTTCATATTGTGTTATATCGTCAAACTAATAATGTAGCTTTTTAGACCTGGAACAAATACAAATGGCGTCGAAATGGCGATATATTTGCATTGCATATTGTGTTATATCGTCAAACTAATAATGTAGGTTTTAGATCTCGAGTAAATACAAATGGCGTCGAAATGGAGATATGTTTGTGTTTCATATTGTGTTATATCGACAAACTAATAATGTGGCCTTTTAGACGTGGAGCAAATACAGATGGCGTCGAAATGGCGATATATATCTGTTGCATTTTGTGTTTATATCGTCGAACACCCTGAAAATAGACGAGTGGGCAGCCAAATAGTTGCGGTACCATGCTAGGTACTTTCCGACACATTTTCAGCTCTGTTGGTACGTATCACTGCATATCTGACATTAGAGTTACTTTCAATAGATATATTGAGGTGTATTGATGCCTTTTCCAAGGTTTATAGTCCGAAGTGAACGCAAACGACCTCAGCAGGAGTTTGAACTCATTTCGCCGATTCCATTTTCAATCTTTCATATAGTTAACGTTTCCATTTTATCTGAGACTAGTGGATGTCATAAGTGGGCACAGTAATGCCGCAAGTTGTTTTGTTCATAGATTTCCTCTAATTTTCATCATTGACATAAAGAGCAACACAATGATTCAGTTGTATATTTAGTTGTATTTTCTTATGATGCTTGTAGATTTATTGTGTTGTATAAGTTACCTATTTTTAAATGTATTTGTAGTAGTAGTAGATAGCGGAATCCTTACTTTTTTATACTTTAAACGATACGAATTAAAACGTACAAAAATAACATAAACAATAATACTCGAGACACATGTTGACATTTCTATTTTTTTGTTATGTGAATTACAAATATTGGTATGGGGTTTGTTAAAATGTTTTCAGTGTTACTGTCTCTCTTTAGCATTAGTCGGACTATTGTCCTCATCTTTGTCGCCATATTTGTCACAACGTTTCGGCCGTTGTACACTCCGGCCTTCTTCAGGTGGTTGGAATTTCGAACTGAACCCTTTATTTCGATCACTGGGGTAGACTGTTCTAGTTCTACGTGCCATGTTTGATGGATGTCAGTTATCAGTTATCTCCTGCTAACTGTCCCTCTGAAAGTTCTCCACTGCCTTAACCAGGTATTGAACTCACACTCTTTGGGTCTGTCACTGGATCTAACCAACGACTTTATCCACTGTGCCATGTGTCCTTGAGGTTAGATCCAGTGACAGACCCAAAGAGTGTGAGTTCAATACCCGGTTATGGCCGCATTCTTTGTTTTCATCATTTGTTTCAGTGTAAACATGCAACGGACCCCTTCCCGGTTTTTTAGCTATTGGCCGATCGGTAGAAAATTGGGCGAAAACCCCGTTTTATTTTTTACAATAACACAATAATGAAAATCATAGAAACAAGCCAGGAATTCACGTAGTGAATGTTATATGGACGATAAATCATTTTACATATTAGATTCTTTCGGAAAATATGTGCGATTTTAAAATAAACCTTTTGTGTTCTAATATAATATTATAAAGATTGCAGAAAAATACATTATTCATTCCCAATGATTAAAATTTCCTCTTTATTAATTTTATATCAATATCTTTCAAAATCTAACTTAATATATTATATACTCTTTATCTTAAGAGATGCGTTTACTTCATTTTTGCATGAGTTCAAGTTTGGTAATAATGCTTGCCAAACTATTACCAGCATTAATGGACCATGGAATGAAGGATCGTTTCTGGAGTTCTGCAGTGGGAATGCAAGCCTTGAAGATCAAGGTGGTATAGGACATCTATCTGCAATTGACAATCGACATTAAAAACTCGAAACTCGATTAATGTTCCACTTGAAATCAGTGAAAGTCAAAGAGTTCGATGTTTTAAAGTGTGTTCGCGTTAGTATCTTTGAAATTCTAATGATCCATTTTTTGATCGAAAAGTGACTTTTCATGAGAAATGTGATCCTTTTTGACAAATGTAAACGATCGGCTTAATGGCTTGATCATGACGAAGAGACCAAACACTTTTCAAAGCCGAAATTGCACCAGGTGACGATTATGGTGACTGTCTACTGGCCCGACATTGCGTTATACACTACAACATTCTGGAATCTAAACGGGGCATACCAACGAAAATTTACATTCAGTCCAGCCAACTGCGACCGGTGCTGGTTAATCGACGAGGTTCAATTCTGCTTCATGGCATATGTTACAGAAGGTCACCGTCTTGGAATACGAGACTGCCACGTCCGCCATATTCCTCTGATTTTTAGCCTACTGAATAACCACTTTTCGAGCATCTTGACAATTTTTAAAGTCAAAAGGCATTTCATTGTGAAGAAGATGCAGAGACTGCACCCAAAGACTTAATGGCGTCCAAACTTTTAAAGTTTTAATGTAAAGGCATAAATAACCTTGTATTTGATAAAAGAAATATATAGATGTTCAAGGTTGTTATCTTAACTGATATAAACGTTGATTCCAAATTTTGCCATTATTTTCAGAACAATCTAATGCATAACACAAATTGAGAAATTATTGTAATACACTTAGGCATTTATTAATTTTCACATCCGTTAGGAGAATGTCCATCATTCACTGGCATAAAAGACGACATCTAACCGAAACTTAATGATCGTATCCATAATGATCAGGATATTAGTCCGATTGTATGTAAATAATGAAAGTCGTTCGTCCCAGAATTTCTGCAAGAAATCATTAATCCTCACCTAATTAGTAAACCCATTCAATAAATTCTTTTCGTGTTCCGCTTTCAATGATGTTACTCTCGATGCAAAACCTTCTTTTCTTATTGATAACATTAGATATCAGCAGCTTGTATTTCCCCATCATCACTGGTAATAACATCGACAAGATCACGCGCACGTTACATTGAATTTTCATCTGGTCCGATTTCTTTTCAAACGTCTACTTTACACAACCGCCGACTCCAACGCTTTCATTTCTAGCAGCCGGTGAAAAAGTTATTTAAAGTTAATAGACTTATTTATGATCGGCTTATAGTCTTTCAAACGGTGCTGTGTACGGGTTATTGGTTTTAATGTTACTCTATGAAAAGAGGCGTGATGCAAAGTATAAAAAGAGATCAAAGTGGCCGTGGGCTGTACTGGCTGTCGGAGCGACAAGAAACACACATATATATATATATATATATATATAAAGAAGATAGAAACGGTGAATCGTCTGGAAGTAGAGAAAATACTGTGAGCAGTCAGGCAGTACGGACGCAAGCAGAGAACACGGGCATGCGTAGACGTTTTAATGGCCGTCGATACGCACATGCGCACACATGCACTCTTTAATCTACAATATGTAGAGAGGCAAATACAGAAAAAGAGAAAGAATCAAAGAAGTAAAGAAAGAAAGAAAGAAGTAAATAAATAAGGAAAGAAAAGTAAAGAAAGAAAGAAGTAAATAAATAAGGAAAGAAAAGTAAAGAAAGAAAGAAAAGAAGTAAATAAATAAGGAAAGAAAAAAAAAGAAAGAAAGAAAGAAGTAAATAAATAAGGAAAGAAAAAAATAAAGAAAGAAAGAAAGAAGTAAATAAATAAGGAAAAAAAAAGTAAAGAAAGAAAAAAAAGTAAATAAATAAGGAAAGAAAAGTAAAGAAAAAGAAAGAAAGAAGTAAAATAAATAAGGAAAGAAAAGTAAAGAAAGAAAGAAAGAAGTAAATAAATAAGGAAAGAAAAGTAAAGAAAGAAAGAAAGAAGTAAATAAATAAGGAAAGAAAAGTAAAGAAAGAAAGAAAGAAGTAAATAAATAAGGAAAGAAAAGTAAAGAAAGAAAGAAAGAAGTAAATAAATAAGGAAAGAAAAGTAAAGAAAGAAAGAAAGAAAGAAGTAAATAAATAAGGAAAGAAAAGAAAGAAAGAAAAAGAAATAAATAAGGAAAGAAAAGTAAAGAAAGAAAGAAAGAAGTAAATAAATAAGGAAAGAAAAGTAAAGAAAGAAAGAAAGAAGTAAATAAAGTGAGTAGTGAAGAAGTCAATAAAGAAAGATGTAAAGAAAGAAAGAAAAGTAAAGAAAGAATACAGAAAAGAAAGAAGTAAAAATGAAGAAAGACAAAATGAAGAAAGAATTAAAAAGGAAAGAAGAAAAGAAAGCAATAAAGAAAGGAATAAAGATAGAAAGTAAAGAAAAAAAAGAAAAGAAAGAAGGAGAGAAGACTGAAAGAAATAAAGAAATAAAAGAGGAGATAAGAAAGAAAGAAATAAAGAATGAAGTAAAGAAAGAAGAAGAAAAGAATGAAATAAACAAATAATAAAGAAAAAGTAAAGAAAGAAACAAAAGGGAAGAGAGAAGAATGAAAGAAGTGAAGGAATTTTGAAACGTCGATAAGCTTCCCACACCCAGGTTCGATAGACAGGCTAAGGCCGCACATGGAGTGACGCTAAGATAAAAAAAAAAGCAGGCATGGGTACGCTTGAGGTTCTTCCTCCCGCTGCCTTCTGGAAGCGATGCTTCCACGTCTGTCACTTTTGTATCCCTGTAAAAAGAATAAGAAAAAGAAACCGTTTCTCGTTGATAAAGCCTACGAAGTGGCGTTAGGTTTCGACGGTCTAAAGTCAGTAACGATATGCAACGCAACACAGTATATACTAGGCGTACCCTAAATGATATCAAATAGACTTTGCATTCACTTTTACACTAGAGTAAACGTTTGAAACGGAGGGCTGACCTGAAAGATAAGATCATCATACTCACTAGAGGCAGAGTAGCGTCTCGAAGAATGTCAGGTGGTTGATTCTGCAGCCCTTAGAAAATACAGTCGTGGAAAAACCGGATGACAGGAAGAGATAGAAGCTTTTTGCACAAGAGGGGAAAGAGTATCTCCCATTCTTGCGAAAGAAAGCTCCCCGCTAAACTACACACTCACAGTTATCTTCAGTCAGCATGGCTGATGCTAACCTCCAGGAGAGTGACTTGTTGTGCCTTCTCGGACTAACATTTTCCGTTGACATAAAGTGGAAAGATTATATTGAATTAACGGCTAGGTCTGCTGATAGGAAAGTTGGTTCACTGTGTCATGCGAGACATTTTTTCTCTTCTTACATATCTATAACTCTAACATTCATGCTGGATTTGAATATTCCAACCACATCTGGTCTGGTGCTATTGCTATATATTTTAAGATTCTTGATAAAATGAATTTAAGTGCAGTACTAGATTGGGGACAAAGTTACATTTTACAGTTGAAATTACTGCAAGTTCTATGCAAAACTTTCTTCTATTGCACTTCTAGCTTGAGGAAATCTTTTCCGGTATCTTGCATCCGAGTCAACTTTTATCTTCAAAAAATGCAATGCCAATCGTTATCTTCTGTCTTTTTAATTATTGTTTTTTTATTGTCCCTTCTCTTTAATATTGACTTTTTCTCATATTCTATAACACTCAGTAACCCCTTGCGTCTTAGTGGCTTTATTGTCTAGACTGGGGTGAAAAGAATAAAAAAAATATTTGGGTTAATAAAAAAATTGCAGTTCGAAAACAAAGATGTATTTATTTGACTAAATTTCATTTTTGTAATCAGTAAAAGGTAAAGAGTGCATTAGTAGAAATATCGAGGTCAAAGTAAGAGTTTCAAATATTAGTCCATATTATTCATAAAATCAATGTAATTTCATGTTATAACATTTGACTTTGTTTGAAACGGCCGTCCGGTAAAGGAACTTGTATAATGAAACGGTATTTTGACTAAATCCGAAAAGTAGCAGTGATTTGCTTGATTTATTGGCCCGGAAAAAGAGTAATGCCATTCGGGAGACAATATTGAGACAACTTTCATAAAGCCAGGCTTAGCACGATGACTTGCTGTCAGTGTAGCAAGCGAAACGTACATTACTGCGATCAAATATCTTGCTTAATGTAAGAACCACATGCACTGTTTGAGAGTTGAAAGACATGAACAAAATTTACACATACGCTTTTGTTACCTACACATTAACTTGAAACTTCAGTTTTAATCCAATGAGGTCTGAATTCATACCAAGAAAATAATTATAAAGTTTGAATTTTTTCTTATTTACCTTTTATATTAACGGTATTTTGACTAAATCCTAGAAGTAGTAACAATGATTTGCTTGATTTATTGACGCGGAGAAAGAGTAAAGCATATTCGGGAGCCAACGACTTTCATAAAGCCAGGCTCGGTGCGGTGAACTGATGTCAGTATAGGAAGCGAACTGTATATTGCAGCGATCAAGTATCTAGTTCACTTAATGATTTGATAAGGCATGACGTTATCAATCTCGACCCGCTTGCTACCTCGACAAATTATTGATTTTCTCCGGTTGTGCAATAAGGAAGTTAAAGCTTAACAACTTCGGCTCAACACTACGGTTCATCTCTGGTTCGGCTTGTATTCTTTGATCTTTTGATCCCAAAGTGTCACGTGACTGAACCACGCCCTTATCGAAGGGAGCCGATTAAGACACCAGCTGGAACTATTAGGGGTCAGCTTGAAAGCCGAGAGAGCTTTGTAGTTACACCTGCACAAATGGTAAAAGTGGTAAATTGCTAACAGTAAGGCTGATTCTTTTAAAGACGGGAATAGTGTGCCAACAAGGATATATGGCGCAACATAATCTCTCCTATAAGTTAAGCTAAGTTGGGGTAAATTTCTAAATACTAGCCTGAAACAGATATCATATTTCCCACCGTCATATATTAAGAGTTATGAAAAAAAGGAGCTCAGCCAATATATTTTCACGAGCCGTATATAAAAGTTCAAGTAATAATTAATTTGATTAAAGCTTAAATAATAATTATTTTGATTAAAGATCAAATTATAATTACTTTGATTAAAGGTTAAATAAAAATTAATTTGATTAAAATGTTAAATAATAATTATTTGATTAAAGTTCAAATAATAATTAATTTGATTAAAAGTTAAATAATAATTACTTTGATAAAAAGTTAAATAATAATTACTTTGATTAAAGGTTAAATTATAATTACTTTGATTAAAGGTCAAATAATTACTTTGACGTTTTTATGTGTGTGCATATATGTGTTCATACATGTACATATGTAATCCACATGTCTATAAGTGCATGCGTCAGCGTGTGTATGTAGATATATGTATACGCATGTGTACATATATACGCTTGCGTGTGTATCGTTTTGATCTGTCATAATGTGTCGTCAGTTTACCTTAGTAGGTCATTTATTCGGTAGAGGATTTTAATTATTTCACCCAAAACAAGGCAATAAAGCCACTAAGTCGCAAGGGTTGTTGTTAGAGAATTTGAAAAACAAAAACAAACTACTATTAAGTGGAAAGGATAATAAAAGAACAAGAATTAAGAAGCCAGAAGATAATGACTGGCATTACATTTAAATTTTTGAAGAACAAAGTTGACAAGGAAGCAAGAATACGGAAGAGAGTTCTACGAACAAGAGTGCGATATAAAAGACTGTTAGCCTAGCATCTATGTTAACAAAAATGCAATGCCCATCGTTATCTTTTGTCTTCTTAATTCCTGTTCTTTTTATTGTCTTCTTTTTAATTATTCTCATATTCTCTAACACTCAATCTTAGTGGCTTTATTGTCGTGCTTGCAGTGAAATGAATTGACGAAGTTCAGAGGTAGACTGACAACAGTTGTATGTCTAAGATATTTAATCTCTTGTTCTTATTAGTATTTACAACGTTTGCAAGACAAAAAAGATCGATTTTTAATATCGTTCGTGCCGCTATCATTTTAGCGCAAAGAAGTGATACTGCTCAGTGACCTGGCACTAAGGAGCCAGTTAGGTGAGGTTCGCTGCTGGGTCATTCAATGACAAAAATATCCCACTTTTTTTTTATTCGTTTTTCTTTCTATTTTATCTTGTTCCAAAATTAAATTATAAAAGTCTTGCAGACAAAAATCCCAATAAATAAATAGCTATTAGCTCTCCTTGCGTCTTACGTCCAACTCACATTGAAACATCGGCTACCGTACGAACATTGAAGTTAAGCAACGTTGACCCATGTCAGTGCCTAGATGGGTGACCGCTTGGTATTAACAGGTGCTTTATACTATGCGTTAATGTCCTGTTTGTTACTGTTAAGGGTGATTAATTTTTCTTTAGCTATTTCAATTTGTTCTTTCACAAGGCTACATTTATAATTCCAAGTGTTGATAGTTTCGTCGGCTGCTGGATAATGTAATTTAAATATGAAAAGTATTTACATAAAATAAATAGACAAAACTTGTCTATATTATTTAATGAAACATGCATCAATGAAAACATGCTGCCTACAATTTAAATTACATTATCCAGCAGCCCACCAAACTATCAACACTTGGAATTATAAATATAGCCCCTTAACAGCAACAAACAGGACATTTACGCATAGAATATAATGTAATTTTCATCTTTGATAATGGCTTATGTAAGCCGAAAGCTTACAGGATTAAAACATATGTATCAATATGGTGATTTTACTTCGTCTTTTAATGATAATGTTATTAAGCTTATCAGACGATATGAAAAGAATTTACATAAAATAGACAAAACTTGTCTATATTATTTAATGAAACATGCATAAATATATATATATATATATATATATATATATATATATATATATATATATATATCATTAGGCCTGTACGTCTGAGTGTTTAGTCTCACGAATTTTACTTTCACTATATAACGAACAAAATCTGAGAAACGATACACCTAACAAATCTAAAATAGAAAAAGGAAGATAATATGGTTTAACCCACCACTCTGCAGGTTATCCAACATCAACATTGGAAAATATTTTTTAAAGTTAATAGAAAGACACTTTTTAAATAATAAAAATCTTTTGAAGAAAATATTCAACAGAAAAATCTTAAAGTCAGTTACTCATGTGTTGTCAACGTAGAAAATATAATTCCCACAACAAACATATCTTAAGAAGATTTCACGACAGTGAGGTACGGGGAACAAACCTTCCTGTAGCTGTAGTGTTGGGGTCATTTATCCAGAGAGAGGGATTTGCACTTCGGAAAATGAGGTATATTAGACTACGATTTTTCCAAAGGAAAATGTAAACCAGAAAAAGTTCACATCGGAATTTCATTGGAAAATTGGGAAGAACGTTTCTACAGTCACCGGCATTTCTTCAATAATGAATCTCAAAGACAGCAGACGCCCCTATCAAAACACTATTGTGACCTCATTGATGGAGGCTTCATCCAACAATGGAGGATCATATGTAAGGCCCGAACTCCCAACAATTTCAAGGACAGACATGATCTATGCATGAAGGAAAATCCTAATAATCATATATGAAAACACCAACGAACTGCTTAATCGACGAAATGAACTGTCTTCAAATGCAGACATAAGAACCGTTTCGGATTTCTAAAATAACTTCAATTTTCTATAAGATTAAACCAAACTTGTTTTGCATGTATTTGTGCATGCGTATATGTATGTGTACGTGGATAGGTATATGTGTATATGCATGTTTGAGGAAATACAGATTTATATGTGTGCGTGTGTGTATATATGTGTATATATATGTATATATGTGTGTGTATGTATGTGTGTATGCAGAATCACTACCTATGATCCTTCATGAAAACCCCCCTCTCTTCCTCACATGTGACCTCACTTTACAAAAACCCTCTTACCTAGGTATCTAACGCTTACATATCACTTCTTCATGTATGTGTATGCATGAATATACTATGGTACTTCTTTGCTTTTGTATCTGTGTTGGGACATAGATTTTGTACATGCAAACATGTGTGCCTCCGTCTGTGGAAATAGGTACAGGTGTGTATTCGTGTGCTATATGTCGTATTCTCTCATGAGTAGGTGCATAGATTAAGCGTTGTGTATAAATCTGGGGTCACTTGATGGAAAATACTCTTAAGTGCCCCTTCATAGCTACACGATTAGTAATGTATTTGAGGGCATCTTACATGTTATCTAAGTACTGATTTAGAAATGTTCTAGTCAAATATGTGCGTAAGTGTTTATGAATACAAATAGATAAATTGATGAATATGGGTGTATATGTGTGTGTATACATAGGTCTGAGTGGACGCATTTACGTGAAAACACATGTGTAGATGGATGCGAATGTGAGTATGGATGTAAGCACATATGTGTAAGTGTAATTATATGTGTACATAGAAAAATGTGTATGTTGTAGGTATAGGGATTTGTGTACGATCTCCGGTTTCTCTCTTCCTCTCTTCTGTCCCCTCCCTCTCCCTCTTTCTTTATTCCTTTCTTTCTCTTGTCCGGTGAATGAGAGGTCAATGCTACAACCGTCTTATCTCCAAGAGACATATATCTCCCTCCTTACCTTACTATCTTAAAACACAACTTCCGCTAATTTTGTTTTTCATTTCGTTTTTCGGAAGAATTTTTGAATACACTCATTGTTTTGAAACCGCAAGGCCTGACGAAGCGAAATCGAATTTTATCTGTCTCGCGAAATATAAAATATTACCATGGCTCCGATTTGTTAATTATATATATATTGCATTTAATTTTTTGCAGATTAACGTTGGCTGGAAAGCGTGGAGCCGGAATGGAGTCACACAAGCAACAAGTCCAAGAAAAGAAACTGTTAATATAGTATTTACGGTTACATCTAATCAGCTCAATTGTAAATTGAAGATATCTTGACGCCAGTCTAGTACTGCGCTTAAATTAAAAAAAACAAGTCTAGGTACAATAGCAAAGAGCTCATCCGAACAACTACCATGAAAGTATTTATAGAAAAGACACAGAGAGGCAACCTTACGGCGATGGAAAATAACTGAAGATGATCCCTCGGATCAGGATAATATTGCTGATTTTTCTTTGGCTTTTATCAAGGAGCTCAAGGTAAATAGCAGGGTCACCGGACCAAATATGGCAGCGATATTATAAGTATAGACGAATGGGAGATTTATAGTTATGTAAGATAGATTCTGGAGAGAACAATTGTCTCAGACGACATACTGAACCAACTTTCTTACCAACTGACCTAGCAATATATTCAATGTAGTTTTTCCACTTCAGGTCAGCTGAGAACATTAGCCAAATAAGGAGCAACGATTCACTTTCCTGGAGGTTTGAATCAGCAGTGCTGATCGAAGGCAGAGAAGGTTCTCTCTGATTATTAATGGAGAGCAGTTTGGTTTTGGAGGAGTTAAAATGAACAAGCCAACTTTTGCCCCAGTTAACAAGAGACTTGAGGTCATTTTGGACATTGGTTGCCATTATGACCTTGTCAGACTGATCAGCTTTGCTATCAAGGCAGTAGTAAATAGTTGTGCCATCAGCGTAGATACCAAGTTGAGAGCTGATGGCATCAGGAAGGTCATTAATGAAAATTAAAAAAACAGATTAGGACCAAAGCTACAATACGGGCTTCACCTTTTTTATCTATCTATCTATCTCAGTCTGTTCATTTCTATCTATCTATCTATTTCAGTCTGTTCATTTCTACTTATCTATCTATCTATCTATCTATCTATCTATCTATCTATCTATCTATCTATCTATCTATCTATCTCAGTCTGTTCATTTCTATCTATCTATCTATTTCAGTCTGTTCATTTATATTATCTATCTATCTATCTATCTATCTATCTATCTATCTATCTATCTATCTATCTATCTAAGTCTGTTCATTTCTACTTATCTATCTATCTATCTATCTATCTATCTATCTATCTATCTATCTAAGTCTGTTCATTTCTACTTATCTATCTATCTATCTATCTATCTAAATCTGTTCATTTCTACTTATCTATCTATCTATCTATCTAAGTCTGTTCATTTCTACTTATCTATCTATCTATCTAAGTCTGTTCATTTCTACTTATCTATCTATCTATCTATCTATCTATCTATCTATCTATCTGTCTGTTCATTTCTACTTATCTATCTATCTATCTATCTATCTATCTATCTATCTATCTATCTATCTATCTATCTATCTAAGTCTGTTCATTTCTACTTATCTATCTATGTCTGTAAAGATATATCTATCCATTTCAATCTATCTATCTATCTATCTATCTATCTATCTATCTATCTATCTATCTCAGTCTGTTCATTTCTATCTATCTATCTATCTATCTATCTACAGATTACGAGAAGTACATTGTCACCAGTTTATATTTTTAATTTCACGCATGCACGTTGTTTATTTTTTATTTCGTTGACTGCACAGTCTAGAAGGGTCAGTTGGGCACCATCTGTGTGAGATAGCGCACCATTTCACTTTGCTAGAAATCTAGAAATGCCATTCTGTACTGCTTGGCATTTGCACAGAAGGCTCCAATACGAACATTTCAGAGTTTCTGGGTGCAAAGTGCAGAGAATTCTGAAAGAAATGGATGAGTCTAATGGTGATTACGAAGATACAGAAACTCGGAAAACTCAGTCTGATCATTCTGAAAACAAGAAAATAACTCCCGAATTTGTTGGTGAGCGCCCCAGCCTAACTCCCCAGACTGCAAACCCCTTGATCATTACGTCTGGGGCACAGTTGAACGAGAGACCAACAAAACTTATTGTAACGTCAAAAAATGAACTGAAGACAAGGATTATGACAGCATTCAGCAACTTAAACAAGGAGACCGTCCAGAAGAGTTGCAGGAGATTCCGAAGTTTTCCGGAGGCGGTGGTTGAAGCCAATGTTTATTTTATTGAATAAATTTACTCTTTAGTATTTCAAGATATTTTGTGTAATTTTGGTAAATATGTGTTAAAATGACATGTCAGTATTATTTTCATTTTTGCGTAATTTAGAAGACATCGCACCCTGTATATATTACAGTCTGTTCTTATCTATCTATCTATCTATCTATCTATCTATCTATCTATCTATCTATGTCTGTTAATATCTATCTATCTATCTATCTATCTATCTATCTATCTATCTATCTATCTATCTATCTATCTATCTATCTTTGTTAATATCTATCTATCTATCTATGTCTGTTAATATCTATCTATCTATCTATCTATCTATCTATCTATGTCTGTTAATATCTATCTATCTATCTATGTCTGTTAATATCTATCTATCTATCTATCTATCTATCTATCTATCTATCTATCTATCTCAGTCAGTTAATTTATATCTATCTATCTATGCAAACATATAATATTAGTATAAATACTGATTTACGCAGTGGTAATAATGGAAGCTTGAGAGATTTAGTGATACTTTAATCCACTCGTCTTCCATGTGGTCCTCAAGATCAAATTTCGAGATTCTGACCTTTAGTAAAACTCCAACCTGCACTTTCGGTAGAAACATATATATTCACATTAACTTACTAAGCTTAACTTAATCCTAGTAAAATGTTACAACCCTAGAGCACAGAGTAAAACTAGAACACTTCGAGACTAGCTTTCAAACCACAATTCTACGAATGGTTGGGACCACATATATTTACAGAGAGATCGATGACAAGAACAAATACATATTGTTAAACACACACATTACACTGTAGTGAGAAAAGACACACCTGATGTAAGTTACAAATGTGAGCGTAGCTTAGTCTGTGCCCAGAGGACATATGTCATTGTTCATTAAGTTTCAGAAAAGATCTAATACAATTAGCATCATTAAATGTGTCTGTGTAAACGTGTACGATCTCACACGTCTTGAAAATATCAACCATTGATTGCTTTCATTAAGGTGCAGCAGGGTTTTAAACTGTTGTTGCAAGATTTGACGAAATGAACGACATTAATTATTGTGAAGGCGAATTCGTTGAAATTTTGCTTGTTTAAACAAGTGTAGACTACGTTTACCAAAGAATAAGCGAAGCAGATATCTATATATAAAGTGCAGTGTATGTGTGTGTGTGGTCAAGACACTCCTACTGGTCCGATTTCAATGATTCATAGCTCATTTAAAAGCCCTGGAAAAGTTAGGCACAGGGAACGATCTTCATTAAGCTCAGATTCAAGGTTGCCAGATTATGCGAAGGTTAAAAATATGTATTAATATATTATACTAGCCATTGTCGTTGCTTCCATGTTTCAGGGGAAGTAAATCTTATTTTCCTTTTATATCCCACCGGGCGGCATTTAAGCTAGCTCCTGTGGAGGACTGTTGGTTTGGCCATCATCAAAATAGCTGGGGAGGAGTAGATGCCATAGGCATGAATAAACTACAGAAGAACTCAAAATTGATCGCTGCATTTATGTTTACCTTTTAAAAGTTGAACGATAATTCTTCTGCTGCCATGTAATTTAAAGACGATTTGATGTACGCAGATCCTTATTTTCAGTACAAACAGTTATTTTTATTTCCTGGGTGACAGAAAAGGAGACAATTTATATGATAAAATTAATATAGTGTAAAAATGGGAAAATAGAAATTAGAATTAGTTATACATTTAACATTTCAAGAGTTAGAGAAACATAATAGCTAATTAAGTAAAACCTATATTATGGAATCTATATGAATAAATGCAAAATTGGAGCTCAATTATGCAATGAATTCTGGGGTTAAAAGCCCCAACTCTACTGTATAGTAATATTGTTCTTTGATAATGCTTTGTCATTTATTCATTGACATGCCAGTGGTTACATTGGACCCATCTCGCAGAGATTCGAGTATATTCATTGAGTGATTTGTTTTTTAAGACCTATCAACCTTTTACAGGTTATTTAAAGCCAGAATTTTTTTAGACTGTAAGAATCTTTTGGGGATAATAATGCATTACTGATACAAATCTTACTAATTAACCCACAGATGGGAAGAGAAGAAACTGACTCATACGTAAGTAAATATGACTAACTCCAATTTCCAAATCCGAGCCGTTATCCTCAGACATCCAACCTTCAGGATCTGTATTCCATCTCGGTACTGGCCAAGACTGATGTTGCTTAACGTCGGTGATCATTCAAGGAATGGTATTCAACGTGATGGGGCCATAAACAGATTAGTGTGTAGGATTAAGTAGCATGCAGCATTCTGGATTAGGATTAAACGATTGCGTCATATAACATTGGCATATACACAGAATATTTCCGATTCTTCTCTTTCTTAATCCTGTTTATGTTAACCAAGTTTTCAAACGATTCTTTCCAAATTCTAAGCGTTGCTCATTCCTCATTTAAATTAAAGATCGTTGAATACCTAGTTATTTTTACACAACATGCATCTGTTTGTGAGCCATGCCTAACAGAATTAAACCTGATATGCAAAACGAACATTGTGGTTTTGTTGAGGATATTAGAAAATAAAATGCGATATTTATGCTCAGAAGATCAGGAAGAATACAGTTTGGTTTAATTAATGGGTTATTTATTTAATGTCGATAAGGTTTTTGTGCATATACACGTTTGATTTGGTTTGGTTTATTGTATTTTACGGCATATCAACCTCAATGGGTTATTTAATGAAGACAGGATTTTTGTGCATATTCATGTTTGATTTGGTTTGATTTGGTTTATTGTATTTTACGGCATATCAACCTCAATGGGTTATTTAATGAAGACAGGATTTTTGTGCATATTCATGTTTGATTTGGTTTGATTTGGTTTATTGTATTTTACGGGATATCAACCTCAATGGGTTATTTAATGAAGACAGGATTTTTTGCATATTCATGTTTGATTTGGTTTGATTTGGTTTATTGTATTTTACGGGATATCAACCTCAATGGGTTATTTAATGAAGACAGGATTTTTGTGCATATTCATGTTTGATTTGGTTTGGTTTGGTTTATTTTATTTTACGGGATATCAACCTCAATGGCTTATTTAATGAAGACAATATTTTTGTTCATAGACATGTTTGATTTGGTTTGGTTCATTTTATTTTAAGGCATATCAACCTCAATTGGTTATTTAATGAAAACAATATTCTTGTGCATATACATGTTTTTTTTTACGGTATATCAACCTCAATCGGTTATTTAATGAGTATAAGTTTTATTTTACATATACATGTTTGATTTCGTTTTGTTTGGTTTATTTTGTTTAACAACATATCAAGCTCCATGTGTTATTTAATGCCGACAAGAGTTTTTTGCATATACATGTTTGATTTGGTTTGGTTTGGTTTGGTTTGGTTTGGTTTGGTTTGGTTTGTTTTGTTCTGTTTACAGCATAATAACCTCAATGAATTATTTAATGCCGATAAGGTTTTAATTGCTTGTAATATTTTTTTTCAAAAAATGTATTCGTGGCAATATTTTTTCAGAAATCTATTGCTGGTAATAATTTTTTTCAAAAATGTAATATTAGTAATAATGTATTGCTAGTAATAATTTTTTCTTCACAAATTTTATTGCTGGTAATAAGTTTTCCAAAAACTATTGTTGGTATTAAACCATTTTTATACTTTTATTTTGTTTTGAACCCTGTTGGGTTTTAACTATTTTCCCATTGCTGGAACCCTGACAGGTGCTACTATCCCAGGTTAGGTTGGACTTGGGAACACCAACAATTATTATGTGGTTTCTACGCTCCGCAAAACCTCCTGATCAAAAGTCTTACTGTCGCATATATTTTATCGTCATATCCCGGACGCAGGAGCAATACAAACGCAGAAGGATTTATACCTTTGTTTCATAGACTGCTCAAAAGCATTTGAGAACGTACGTTACAAATATTTATTAAAATGCTAGTAATAATTGTATTATGATCCAGAATTTATGATTATATTTCATCATTCTAAAAACAACCTTTCCACCGTTGATGATTAATGACAAGGATATTTCATCATCCTGCAAATAAAGATAAATATTTCATCATGCTAAAAACGAGCTTTCCACCAATAATGATAAATGTTGATATTTCATCATTCTAAAAACAATCTTTCCACCTGTGATGATTGATGATGAGGATATTTCATCATCGTGGAAATAAAGATCAAATATTTCATCATTCTAAAAATCTGAAACTTCATTATAAAAACGACCCTTCCACCACGAGGAAACCTCAGTAGGGCCAGTAGAGTAGAGTAACATATACAGTAGAATTTGTAAAAAGAACAACACAGACATATCTTGTTAGCTAGGTACAAATCAACTGTTAATGGTCTCAAATGCTATCCTTAACAACGAAATTCTCGGAACAAGCAAAAACAAGGAAGCACACACTATTAAAGAAATTATATTACTACCTGAGAACGTTTTTTTAACACACGCTATACCAATATTTTAATTGGCATCACGAAAAGAAAAATACTCATTTTTGTCATTAATTTCAACACGTGTCTCAAGCTCTTTCTGGTGTTTGCTATTGTTGTTCGTTTTAATCATTTTATTAAAATAATAAATAGAGTATAAATAGAGAAAAGGAATCCTCTATCGACTACAAATCCATATAACAACGGATAACTTACGTTAACATATCCAACATTCCACCCCGTTAGAATTAATTTATTTGGATAAGATATTAGAATAATCCAAGAATTATGCACTTAGAACAAATCACCTGTCTATTGAAAGAAAATGGATCGAGTTAGTATACAAAAACAGTATTGTGTTTACAAGAGTACACCTTTTCACTGCATTTATTCCACCTCTACAGTACGACAATCCTAGGAGAACAAGTCCTATCAGGATTTAGGGTCGATGGACACTAACATTAGATATGCAGATGACTGTGTTAGTTGAAGACACAAACTAGTAATGTTAGAAGAAAGAATTAAACATCAATTGTAAAAAAACAAAACAACAAAAACAATATGGATATCAGCAAGAGAAACAACCTAATATGTGAGCTACAGATGTTCAAATATGTAAAAAATGTTTAAAGGAGGGGGGCGGAAAAAATGTGACACCGAAATCCGAGGATGTATAAGAATAGCAAAAGACACGCTTCAAAAATTGAATAATGTATTAAGGGACATGAAAATAGTATTAGGAAAAAAAGAAGAAGAAAAGACTGCAAACCTGAGATGTAATATTAGTCTTCCTATATGGGCAGTGAATAATGGACAATTTCCTCACAGATATTAGAGAAAATCAAAGATAACAGAAATGTGAATCTACAGATGGATACGCAGATTATCATGGTCAGAGCATGTGACCAATGAGGGAGTTTTAAGGAAACTAAAAGCAAAAAGGAAACGTATACTTAAAAACCGGACGAAACAACAGAAATATCCGGGACACATAATTAAGAAAGAAGGTTTGGAGAATTTGACACCCACAGGTCATATTGAAGGTAAGAAGTACGGATGAAAAAACTGAGTAACCTACCTAAGACGTCTGTGTAAATGTATGGCAGAGAAGGGGTTGCGGAATGATAGTGAAAAGATAAACATTGCTCAATGTTAAATATCGCTAAAATTATGTAAAAATATTAAAGATGTCGACATAATGTCCTATCTAAAAGAAATAGGTTTATACTAAAATATATAACACCTACAATAGATCATCTACAAACTATATATCTATAAAACATACGTTTACTCTGAAAGTATAAAATAATGTACACAATTTATGTAGTTGAAGGCATAGAATTACGTACAAAATATTTAGATTTCGGTCTTATATAACCCAGGGTGGTTGGTATGCTTTGTTTTACTACTCTCTATTTTAGTTTCTTCATAGAACTCGTTCGCTTTTTGCGTGAAAGTTTAATACATATTCAAAAATAAAATCTCGAACTACATTTCGGCACACAAATATATGCTCGACTGTGTGACTAAAACTTTATTCTATAAAGTTAACAATTGATAAGCATCTCGGTGAAAACTAACAAATTGTATATTAATTCTAGTAATTCTTCATTTAAACGACGTAAAATAAACTGACCTGTTTCACCCCAACCATGTTACTTTGTAGGCCAACTCATTCCTCGATTCTAATGAAAAACTGGAGCTTATTGGCGCTTGGCAAATAATCTTAGGGAGACTATGACTGTGCAGCATTGTTTAGCTTATTCGAAACAGCCGACATTGTAGCCTGTGCGACCGTCCATTTTGGGCTAAATGCCTATCAAGATGCAACACATGGTTATCGATAGTATTGCAAACCATGTAAATATCGGCGAAGTGACAGAGATAATTCATTATTTGCTAATAGCCGATTGTCACTAAAGCATTTGTCTATGGCTGGAGTTGAAACATTGTGTGTCAAGCGTGAACTAAATCGAGAGTTTCGAACTTCTGAGCCGTTGTTCACGTCACATCTTCATGAATTCGTGTGGCGTCGGCGGCACAAAAAAAACAGCTTCCGTGTTTTCAACATTTATTTGCTGCGTAGGTCCCCATTACTAGCGGTAATGATGTAATAAACTCATATACATTCACTGTCCGAGCAGTCAGTACTACCTTTGGTTGACATTTATAAAATATTCCCTTAAAACTATTTTTTCGGGAAAAAAGGTTTCTCAAACCCAGTAGCTGTTATCGTTCTTTCCACTAGTGATGGGGTCTTCCTTCCTAACTTTTTGTTTTAATTGATGTGGAATATAGTCTTCTTTAACAGTCTGAGATAAACATGCAACCAATCAGAAAGAGAAAATCAGATATGGTAATAGTGACAATAAGGAGAAGACAGTCGGCTTTTGCTAACTGAACTATTATAACTCTCGGTTGAAATTTTAAAAACTGTTTCTCAGGAAAATATGCCCACTAACTATTATCGCTATTTCTAGTCCTGTTAAGAGTTTTCTTCCTAAATTTTTACCTAGTGTAGAGTGGAATGAGTAAGTGGCTTTTGTTTCCATTTCCTCTAAAATTTACACATTACTCACATGTTCGGTCTATGGCATTTTCAGTATCCTTTTGTACAACCATATAAAATTTGCTTCAAGTCTTTTCGACATCTTTAAGGAGATTGTCCAGCATTCACTTCCATGTTGGAGGATCGATATTATATAAGTTTAGTACTCTTTTCTTCGTAAGACAATTCAATTTTGGGGGTCTCAGTCTATAAAAAAAATAGTCTTTATATACGCTTCACATTTTTAAGTGAAAAAAATATAATAGCAACAACAAAAAGACAGTCGTTTAACGCATTATGACACTACAAAATTATCTTTTGGCATCATAATATCAATGAAATATTCTATAAGACGAATATTTCTATTTTATATTTTTTTTTCAGAAATTATAAACTATAATGACACCATAAGAAGTTACTGCAAGTGTACTGTGAGAAGACAACTAGAAGCAAGGAAATATTAAGTCCTGGTTAGATGTAAAATTAAATATTCCTTGATTTCCCTGATGTAAATTTGTTAATCACAAACATAGAAGTCAACAAAAAACATTCGGTATCGATAGATTCTCGATGTCGAGAGTTGCGAAATGATTTAATGCTTCATGTCTAATTAATGATAGTTACACTAAAAATTATTGTATTAGTTTCTATGGCGTCAGGCACCGTACAAAATGGCACCCTAGCAAGCAATTACTTCAAGCCGTTGTTATCATGCCGCTTTCTTTAAAAAAATATAAACAGGTCGGATCTTTTCCAGACAGATCTTATTATAATCTTTTTCTCCTATTCAAAATATAATTAATTAAACTAAAAATTTAACCGTTAGATGATATCTTCTGAAGCAGATGAAAATTAGATTAGACTAAAGAGTATTTTCTCGACAGTTAATTTTTACTGTAAAATTTTTCGGAAAACAATGGCTGAATTAGCAGCAGCTTTATTCCCAAGCAACATTATCAAGCAAAACAAGAACTGTTTTCAAAAAAGAGACTAGGTTAATTACAATAAAAGTCTTGACCAATATTTAGCTATTCCTAAAAAATTAAATGACTAATATTATCCTATTCCCGAATAATATAAATGACCAATATATCCCTATCACCAAACAATATAATTAATCAATATTTACCTAATCCCGAACAATGTGAATAACCAATATTTGCTTATTCCCGAACAATATAAATAACCAATATTTCCTATTCCCGGACAAAGTAAATTACTAATATTTGCCTATTCCCGGACAATGTAAATTAGCAATATTTGCCTATTCACGAACAATATAAATAACCAATATTTCCCTATTTCGAACAATGTAAATAACAAATATTTGCTTATTCCCGAACAATGTAAATAATCAATATTTCCTATTCCCGGAAAATGTAAATAGGCAATATTTCCCTATTCCGAATAGTGTATATGACCAATATTTCCCTATTCCGAACAATGTAAATAACCAATATTTCCTATTACCGGACAATGTAAATAGGCAATATTTCACTATTCCGAACAATGTAAATAACCAATATTTCCTATTCCCGGACAATGTAAATTACCAATATTTGCCTATTTCTGAACCATATAAATAACCAATATTTCGCTATTTCGAACATTGTAAATAACAAATACTTGCTTATTCCCGAACAATTTAAATAACCAAACTTTCCTATTCCCGGACAATGTAAATAGGCAATATTTCCCTATTCAGAACAATGCAAATTACCAATATTTGCCTATTCCCGAACAATGCTTTAATCAATATTTCCCTATTCCGAACAATGTTAGTAATCAATATTTGCTTATTCCACAGTAGGTTATTTAATGCCGACAAGAATTTTGGGATAGGTTCGTATAAATAGAATATGTATTCTTTGTAAGAAATCATTTTGTAGATCAAGTTTCATTGATGTATTTTTGTAAAGTGTTTTTTTTTTGTCGAGAGTTAAAGGTATTCCTCGAAATATGTTTACTTAGGAACAACATCAATTTAGACGTTGTTACACGCTCCTCGAAACCTCTCAATCAAAGGCCTTGCTGCTAGATGTAGTTTATCGTCATACCCAGGATATATATATATATATATATATATATATATATATTGTGTGTGTGTATGTGCAATTATTTATCTATTTAAAACTTGTTTCACGTTTTGCAATTTTTCAAAATGGGCGTTTATTTATTTTGTACCCTCATACTATCTATCGTTATTTTCACGCGCCAACAGTTCTAAATAAGTTAATTCCCTTTGTTTTTTATTGTCGCAATCATTATTATTGGAGGACAAACCGAAAATCAGATAAATTTAAGAGCGTGAATGGTCAAATAAACAAAACGAATGACTTTTTGAACATTTCTTTTTGTAAAACGGGGAAAGAACGATACATCTCAAAAATAATCTTCAAAAATAAACAAGATCATGTTTGGAAAAATTACTTGCCATGGAACAAGCTGTGAATGGATAACCAAATTAAAATAATTAATACGCATAATTTTTTTAAAAGTATTTAAAATAGCGCTCTCTTATATACTTTGGGAAAGAAATGTATACGTCATTCAGTACAAGTTATAATCAATTATAAGTCATAGTAATGAGAGTTTGTTACTCAGCCTTTTGTTTGCTGCTCTTTAAGTTCCGGGTAAAATGTATGTAAGCGAAGGGAACATTGGATTCATTCCTTATTGGAGATATTGATATATCGACCTGGTCGTTACATCTACATACAAAGATGATTGATTTGTCCTCTTCTTATAATTACATGCGTACTCGCACACACAATCACACTCAGCGTTGCAACGTTACAAACACCGTTACAACAATCTTAAAAACCACTTTACGAACAACGTTACAAAGAACCTTATAAACCATGTTACAAGGAAATTTTCAATCCACGCTAAAAACAGCCTTACAAATCTCGTTACAAATAACTGAAACAACGTTCTAAACAAACTTTAAACTCACTTTAGATACAACTTATCAAACCACACTGAAAACGACGTTACAAAAAAATCTTACAACCTACGTTACAAACAACCTTTCAAACCACGTTACAAAACCTTTATAACCTTATAAATCACGTTATAAACAAACTTTTCAAAACACGTTACAAGCAACCTTACAAAACACGTTACAAACAACCTTACAAACCACGTTACAAATAACCTTACTAACCACGTTATAAACAACGTTTAGAAACACGTTACAAACAACGTTACAAACATCTTTTCAAACGACGTTACAAACAACGTTACAAACATCTTTTCAAACCACGTTACAAACAACGTTGCTATAACTTTAGAAACCACGTTACAAACATATTAAAGAGCGAGTAATGAATTATTTAAAAATGCTAAAATTTAAACTTTTATAAAATCTTATGTAAAATATAATCAGAATGCTTCTGCTAAGATATTTTTTTCTAATTTCCTGGACTTTGAACTGTTAAGATAGAAAAACATAGAAGTAAAGGTAAATAAATAAAAAAATAGAACCTTTTCTAACACATTTCAAACTGAATCGATTAAAAATTTATCGGAATCACCTTACTTCCAAATATTCAGTTTACCGTGACGACATCATTACAGTGAAACGTTAAAATTCTTTCAGTTGTTTTTGATAGCAAAAGAAAATAATAATAATAACAATAATAATAAAATCAAGAAACAAAGGCATCGATTCAAGGTTTTCTTTATTTATTTACTGGTTTCTCTACTTATTTGGGGCAACTGACTTCAATCGATTCGTATTTGCCCTCATCTTGATTTTGATCCTTGTGGAAAATAAATCGAATCACAAAATGTTCGAATAAAAAGAAAAAAAAAAAGAAGACATAAAGAGAGAGAAGAAAGAAAATGCAAAAGAAAGAAAAAAGGAAAGAAATCACCGAAGAATGCGTTTCGAAAAATTCAATCGTCAAGAAAAGAGATTAACAGGAAGAAATGCTGACTTCACAAGTAAGTTAAAAGAACATAAAACTTTCACGCGGACACACACACACACACACACACACACACACACACATGCATAGCTGTTTATAAACAGTAAATACATTATGTAACAGTACATACGAACCGACACAAACGCATAAACACATACACACTACACATACATACAAAAATACATATAGTTTTTATAAAAAATTGTCAAACACAAACACCCTGATAGACACACACTTATATATATGCACACGCATACACTCAAATATATGATATATGATGTTTATATATATATATATATATATATATATATATATATATATATATATATATATATATATATATATATTTTCACCACAGACCTTTTAAAAGGACTGCGGATCATCAGATTTTACTTCCAAACTGTGGTGAAATAATTTATTACATGGAACCTTAAAGTGGTCTGTTTTTATTTACATTGAGCTCTCTGGATTTTATCCTCCCTAGGTTTACCCATACGGATTACTCAGTTTTTCATAAACTAACTAACTAACTAACTATATATATATATATATATATATATATATATATATATTAGCATTTCAGTCCAAGGAAGGCGGGAGTCTCACTAGCACGCAAGGGATTACAGATTGTAAGAGTAAAGGGGGGTGTTTGAGGAAAGGATAACGAAAAGGACGGGGATCAAGATCAAGGCATCAGAAGATGTTGATTGACATTACATTTGAACATTATAGCTATCAGGGAAGCAAGTAATAGGAAAGGAGTTCCATTGCTGGGAAGTGCGAGAGATGAAGCTGTTGGAGTAGAAGAGTCGCTTACGTCACACCCTTTTACTGTCGAAACAGTTAAATATCTGTTTCGACAGTAAAAGGTGGGACCTAGTAGCACGCTTAAACTCGGCTTCCAGTGAAAATAGATCGTCAGAGCAGTTGCTATGGAAATATTTGTAGAAAAGACAGAGGGAAACCACATCACATTTGTGAGAAAGTGACTGTTCAGACGAACACTTCTACACAGACAAGATCATACACAATGTTGTTTATAAAACGATGGACACATGGATGAACACACACATACTAATATGGACTCGTAAACACATGCAAACACACACACATAAATATATATATATATATATATATATATATATTTATAGTTTTACACACACATATGTAGACACACTTGCAAACACACACACACACACACACACACATATATATATATATATATATATATATATATATATACGTACATACATATAGCTCTTTATAAAAAAGAGTTGCATACACAAATTAACACACACACACACACACTCACCTACAGACACAAGCACGTATATCTATCTTAAAAAAAGTAGAAGGCAAACACGAACGCACACATAAAATACACATGCATTAATACAAACATATCACTCTTAAGAAAATACGTTGCAAACGAACGCATAGCCACAGACATAAATATATATAAATATAACTGATTATATAAATTGACATACAGAAACAAAAGTACATACACATCGAGTACACTGATAGGCAGGCACATACACACATATACATGCATCTATATACATATATATATATATATATATATATATACATATATACATATAGCTAGTTAAAAAGTAGCACATACAGACGAACGCAGCCTCCACACGCACAAGGATGTAGCGTTGTTTATAATAACTTACACTCATGAACGCACGCAACACATATTCATACGCACACCCACATATATAAACATATCATTCATACATGCACACACATATAGAGAGTTGTTGATACACACACGCCCACGCATATATACACACACATATACAGTTGTGGACAGAATTATTCGCCCCGCCCCAATATTATTTGTACATTTTCTAGGGAAATGCGAATATTTGCAAGTACTTCGTGAATTTACCATAAATGGTTTATTCCGTTTTTAGTTTTTAAATAATTTCAGATTTTTACAAGTTTTGATTTAACATATTCATAGTTACAGATTTTTTAAAAAATTGGTGCAGTCCAAAATTATTCGCCACCTCCCACTATGGAAATTATGAAATAATATTGCTCTTTGGCAACATAGACACGGTGGAGTAGGAGACACAGATTAAGTAATAGATAGCGGCTAGGAGGTAAGGTGGAGTAATGAATAACGGCTCGACCTGAGGAATCGGATAGTCGAGTTCGAATTCTAGTGGAATCCATTATATTCATTTACGTGCTAATAACCTTGGGAAAGGTATGAATCCTCTCCTTCTCCACCCACCAATAGCAGGACAGACCTTGGGTGGCAAATGACCTAGGAGAAGGACAACTATGAATTCAAAACCTTATCCTCCATGTCGGGGGGTTGTACAGCAGGATAACAACCTATTCACTTAAAAACCTGACTTGTTATAGAAACCGCAACGATATCTTGCAGTCCTATATTCATCAAGGACTTTAAAGGTATAATATATACATGGCAATTTTACTGTTTTTTTCTTAATTTGACATTTAATACAAACACCCTTTGGAAATGTAAAAATACTGACCTGATTCTATAATATTCTAAAAGATAATGAAGAAGACAATAGGTGAGTGCTACGTATCGCGATAACTCTTTCGTTCTGCAACATGAGGAAGACAGTTGAGCTTGACAAGAAGCTCTGAATAAAGATAGTTGATGCGTACAAACAAGGTGATGGATATAGAACACTTTCCCAGGGTTTAAATGTTCTTAAATCAACAATTCGTAGCGTTATCAAGAAGTTCAACAAGAATCAGTGTGTTGAGGATAAATTCAGGACTGGCAGAAAATGGATAATTTCTGAGAAAATGGAAAGGAAAATTATTAGAGATATCACGAAAAATTTCACTTAACGACAAAGGACATTGTCAATGATGCAAAGACATCAGGGTTGAAGGTATCAATGAAAACAGTCACTAGATGCTTTCATCGAGCGGGACTTCCGGCTTGCAGCCCAAGGAAAACTTCCTTGTTTAAGGCTAAACACGTAAAATGCAGATTAGTTTATGCTAGAAGCCTTCTAGAACATGGGAGTAAATATTGGAACTCTATTTATAGTCAGATGAAACCAAACTACAATGAATTCCCGTTGCGTATAGAGGAAAAAAAAAATCTTCCTACAATTAAGCACGATGGTGGGAGCATTCTGCTCTGGGAATTTTTGGTTGTTTCTTTACCAGGAGAACTAGTGAGAGTACAGGGTATCATGGATAAAGAGCAGTATTTGTCTATTCTTAAAATGATATAAAACAAAATGCACGAAAGCTGTCTTTGGAGTGTCACTAGATGTTTCAACATGACAACGACCTGAAATACACGGCACGAATTGTTACAAAATACTTATATGATAGCAAAATTAAGGTATTGGCGTACACCGCACAAAGACTTAAACCCTATTGAAAATTTATTGGTATATTTGAAGAAAAATATCAGCGAAAGAAATATTTCGATGACAGCAAAATTAAGGTATTGGAATACCCAGCACAAAGTCCTGACCTAAATCCCATTGAAAATTTACAACCATATTTAAAGAAAAAAGTAAAAGAAAAAGTCCTTCGAATTTGGAAGAACTAGAAGCTATTGCCAAGGAAGAATGGATCAAAAGACCTATCAGTGTGTGTAGTGATCTTCAAAAATTATTAAAGGCAATAATCAAGAATAAAGGTTGCACAATTATTGAGGAAAGAGGGTCAATAGTTTTGTCCTATGTTAAATGTTTTTTTGGCGTTTTTTGTGTTATTGTTTGACATTAAAATAAAAATTTCATTGTGAGCATCACTACACATTCTTCCAAATCCATTATTTCATCATTTGTGAAAAAGTGCACATGAAATTTCCATGAAAATTTAATGTATTACAGCTTTATTTGTAATTATGGATCGAACACTATTGGCCGTCAACGCGATTAATGCAGCGCCTTCTCTTCATTAATGGATCGAGCACTGTGGGCTACTGGTTAATGGTAGGATCTCCGGCTGATGCCAAATCGGTATGATTTCGATCCCGGCTTGAAGTAATCGGAAGTAATCAGATGTTTATCCACACTGATGAGCTGTGATACAGCGAAACAGGCCTGTATGTAGATGACTATATTATGTATGTATGTATGTATACAGGGTGCGATGGATAAATTGTTGTCTAAATTACGCAAAATTGAAAATAACACTGACATCTCATTTTAACAGATATGTTTACCAAAATTACATAAAAATATCTTGAAATACTAAAGAGTAAATTTATTCAATAAAATCGCCATTGGCATTAATTATGGCCTCCAAACGACTTAAAATCTCCTGCATATCCTCTGGTCGGTTACTTTGTTTAACTTGGTGAATGCTGCCATAAACCTTGCCTTCAGTTAATTTTTGGTGTTACAAGATGCTTTATTGGTCTCTCTCTCTCTCTCTCTCAACTGCGCCCCTCAAATAATATTCAAGGGGGTTGAAGACTGAAGAGTTGGATGGCCAGATGTAAGGTATGATGGGGTTACATATTGTACCAAGTACTCCTGCTTCTGTGACATGGTGTAGAGTCCTGTTGTCAGACATATGATCTTTCAGCAGCCACTTCACCCAGGACAGCACTACCTCCTCAGGGCACTTGATGTGGGCCTCCGTGTTAATTCTGAGGCCCTGAATGAATGGTGGAATATAGAAGCAATCACTAGTGATCACTCCAAAAACCTTCGTAATCACCATTAGACTCATCCAACTCTTTCCTATTATCATTTACTCTCGTCAAATCGACACCCAAACACTGAAAAGTTCGTATTAGAGCTTCTGGCGTGAAAGCCAAGCAGTACAGCATCAGTCATTTATGTATCATACGTGATACACGCTAAAGTGATCATTTATCTTTCGATATATTACTGACGAGGCAAATTTTATACCGTTTCCAAATTTTTGGCGGAATGAATTGTGTAATGGTGCTCTTTTTCTCACAGACGGTACCCAACTGACCCTAATATAATGTGCAGCCGACAAAATCATAAACAAACAAAGCGCATGCGCAAATGAACCATTTCAACACAAATAAGCCAATATAGTCACTAAGAACGCAAGAGGTTAGTGGGTGTGAAAGAATATGAGAAAAAGACCATTATGAAGGGGAAAGAACAATACAAAGACTGTTATTAAGAAAAAAAAAAGATAATTTTTCAAAGATCAAAGTTTACTGGAAAGCAAGAAGCCAGAAGAGAGTCTCTCAAGCAAGAATTGCGAGAGAAGAAACTGTTAGCATAAAACTTACGGTTGCATCAAGCAATTCCATCTGTATTATGATGAGACCTAATTGCCAATTGCTACTGGAGAAAGAAATACTATAATGATCGATTACAATTTTGCATTGTATAAACAAATTATATATATATATATATATATATATATATATAAATATATATATATATATATATATATATATATATATATATATATATAATAGAACCTCATTTATATGAGATATATGATGATTTTTTAGCTAGAATATTTTAGAAAGGTGTTATATTGCTATGTGATATCAAGTCTCTTGTATATCAGTGAATGCTGGATAATCTCCACGCCGATGAAGAGAGGAACAGAGGCCAAAGTATTATGGTTCTATAAAAGGATACGGAAAATTCCATGCATGGAGCGAGTAAGCCTAAACTAAAATGGTAAAAAAAAAGAAAAATTACCCTCAGAATCAGACAGACACAGCTGATCTTTCTGGAACAAATAATGAGGAAGGAGGGCTTGGAAAACACAACCTTCACAGGATATGAGATCAAGATACTGGAAGGCAGCGAACCATTCAACTGACGAGGTTGGGTGAATGGACACCGAAAGGAAGAACTTTAACAAACGGCGAAAGACTGCTAAGAGACACATGAGGAAAGGAAGATGTGGAGAGTCATGATCATCAACGTTATGAAGAGACATAATACAGCGATGACACACACACACAAACACACACACACACACACACACACATATATATATATATATATATATATATATATATAAACCAAAATTACCTCAACATGAGTATAGTCTATTTCAATTCTATTCTATTTATTTATTTGGAAAAATTATATATACTCTGTCATCATAAAGACATTGAACTCTCTGTGAGTATTTGTTATTACTAGGATCCACCTGGATTATATACCAACGGATCTATTATCTGTTGGCGCACGGCAGGCAAGAAGGGGAATTTGAGCGTATTTCTTTTTAGATAAACACACAGTGACTGAGAGAACTCAATTCGATTTACCGAAGAGTCATACATTATTAGCCTTAATATTCACTGTTTACAAACCCGCACTTCCTCCCCAGAGAGCTCAACCGAAATGAATTTTTCAGGAGCATATATATATATATATATATATATATATATATATATATATATATATATATATATATATATATATTATAAATTAACTGATTTAAAAATATGGGTTCATCGCTACGCAAGAATTACCCTGTTTCAAAAACAGAAAATAAAACTTCAAATTCAATTATATTAAATTAAAAGCATTAGTTCTAATTTTGGAATAATTTATTTTAAAATTTACTGAGTTTTAAACCACATACATTCATAATTTTTTCTTCCATATATACATATATATATATATATATATATATATATATATATATATATATATATATATATATATATATTTAATATTTGTTAATTTTACATTGTAAATTTTTATAAATACAAAGAATACTTAATTTTAGATTTAAACGTCTCAATTTTAGACGCCTGGTGTAGGCAGATGTGTAACCTAACCGACCTCGCTTTTCTCTCGATTTTATTTTTATCGCTATAATTTTTATCGTTATCACCATCGTTTATTTTTTATCTCTTTTTTTTGTTTAAATATCTCACATTGTATCAACAGTATCGCTCTTTTTACGCTGCCTCTTAAAAGTATCCGACGAGTGGTGTTTTTTAAGAAAGCAATTCCTATTGTTACTCTAACTTGAACTGAATATAGGGTATATAGTGCGTAAGTGGAAATAAAGAATTGTTTTCCAATGCATAAAAGTATTTATAAATACTAACGAAAGTAACACGAATGTAGTGTGAAAAGATTCTGAAATTATTAATGAAACAATAAAAAATGCAGTTTATGATTAAATTCTAGACGCTGCTGAACCTACGAAAAATTCTTGTATGAAATTCTAAAAAAAAAAACATTCTTATTAGAGAATGATTTAATGAAATTTAACCGACAGTAGAACATGCTGTTTGATCTATAAATGCCGAATCTTTCCTTATAAGGAAACAAGATTACCATTACCACTGTAAATCGACTTGGACTACGAGAATAAAATGGTGATTTAACAATAATGATTACATTTGGTCTTACAAGTAACTAAAATTATCATTTTCTTACACAAGGTAAATGTTTTTATTTAAGGGGAAATATTGCTTTCTGCGCTAGGGAAATATGGCGTATAAAGTTAGTTTGACTGTTTAGAAGAAGATACAAAGAAAATGAATACATAACAAATGTTGTTAGCGACACACTAAATCTATTACACCAATAGGATACTTTTCAGAAAATCATTTGTTATTGCTCATAGCATAAAGCCTAGGATATAGAGGGTAAGATAGATAAATGTTCATCCAAATGACGCGAAAATGAAAATAACACTGACATCTCATTTTAACAGATATATTTACGAAAATTGTACAAAAATATCTTGAAATACTAAAGGTTAAATTTATTTACACTATTTACATTATTCGGACTATTGTCCTCATCTTTGTCTGCATATATATTAGAACGTTTCGGCCGTTGTACACTCCGGCCTTCTTCAGGTGGTTGGAATGTCAAACTGAACCCTTTATTTCGCTTACTGGGTTAGACTGTTCTAGTTCCACGTGCCATGTTTAATGGATGTCAGTTATCAGTTATCTTCTGTTAATTCCCCTCTCCAAGTTCTCCATTGTCTTAGCTGGGTATTGAACTCACACTCTTTGGGTTCGGTCACTGGATCTAACTAACGCCTTTATCCACTGTGCCATAAAGGGTTCAGTTCGACATTCCAACTACCTGAAGAAGGTCGGAGCGTACAACGACCGAAACGTTGTAATAAATATGCCGACAAAGATGAGGACAATAGTCCGAATAATGTAAATAGCGTACATAGTACCTCATCTCAGAAATATAGACAGATACTAAATTTAATAAAATAGTTATGGTCTTCTAGCATGACCTCCAGACGACTTCATAATCTCCTGCATCTCTTCTGCACGGTCGCCTTATTTTAATTTGCTGAACGCTGTCATAATCCTTGCCTTCAGTTTCTATTTGTTGTTACAAGGAGTTTGTTGATCACTGGCTCAACTGCGTCGCACACATAATAATCAAGGAGGTTGCAGTCTGGGGAGTTAGCTGGCCAGATGTAAAGGGGTGATGTGGGTCGCTGAAATTGTCTGACAGTCAGGATACGGTTCCCTACTTGAGTGACCTGGTGCAGAGTCCTGTTGCCAGATATAGTTTCTTCGAGCAGCCACCCTCTTGACTCAGCGTAGCACTACCTCCTCAAGGCACTTGATGTAGGTCTTCGTGTTGAGCTTGAGGCCCTGTGGGAAGATGAATGGAGGCATAACGTCGCCATCACTAGTAATCACTTTAAACACCTTCGTAATCATTATTAGACTCAGCAAACCCTTTCCAAATGCTCTTCAGATTGATACCCAAACCCTCTAAAATGTTCGTATTGGATCTTCCGGACAAGCAGTACAGCATACTGTTTCGAATGTTCTGGCGGAGTGAATTGCGTCATGGTACTTTTTTTACTCACAGACAGTGCCCAACTGACCCTACTATAGTGTGCAGTCGATAAAATCAAAAGGAAACAATGCACATTCGCGGAATTAAAAAAAAATATATATAAAATAGTGATAATTTACCCATCACACCCTGTATATACGAAAAAATAAACAATTGTTTGTCTTCACATAAAAATTATTAAATAAAGCAGAAAAAGACAATTTGATCGGGAGTGAGCCTTTTTGGGGGACCATAGGCAGTGCTTTATACCCTCGCTATCTTATCAATATTTGCTTTTTTTTCTTCTCTGAATAAGACAGCTGAAAATTTCTGGAAAACATATTGAGGAAGAGGGGCTTGGAAAACACAACCCTCACAGGGTATGTAGAGAGAAAGATAGTGGGAGGCAGCGAGCCATTTACCTGACAAGTTTGGGTGAATTGACAGCGAAAGGGATAACTTTAACAAACGCAAGTTTAGAAATTGTTATCTGAATCTGCGTAACATTTCACCAGAATAACGATAAGACTTCTTTTCTTTTATGTCGTTCAATTTTAGAAACACAGTGCTATCGAGAACCCCTTGCAAATTTTTGAAATTAATACCGCCGAAATGAATCTATGAATGTAAACCCATTCTCTGTTAACTTCTCCCACCCGCTTTATACAACTTATTCTCCACTAGTTGATTACATTCCGGTCGACTGCAACGTTTAATAAATCGCGTAAGGCGAAAATTTTGTCTGTGTCCACTTCTTGCTAGCAACTCACCAGTGTCTATGTCTTCATAAAGAACGTGAAATAAGAAAAAAAATGAGCGATGCCTAGTTCAGGGGATTCCAACCCTGGGGCAGCATCTCCCTTATTGACTAAATTGCGAGTGCCTGTGGAATATCGATGCCAGCGCATTAGTGGTCACGGAGATCGAGCAATTTTTGGTCTGTGCCCATGTGTCCTCGCATGGGCACCACACTTTAAAATTTCCGTATCCTTCCACGATCGGGGAGTAGACGAGTAAATAACGTGTCCCCCGCCTGGATAAATCATTTTTACTATCAATCTTTAATATATCTTACTAACAAATAGCATTTGCAACAAAAACAGTAATATTTAATTTGTAGAACAATTTGAAAAATTGTAGTTCGAAGTAATCCCATAATAGTAATTTCATTTATAGCAAAGCTTTTCTCTGATGCTTTTCAAAAGATTTTCTCTAAAGCGCTCGCTTTATCCAACATATATTCTATCTTTTGATTAAAATTTTTGCTGGTTAACTACGAAATTTTCTTTTATGAATTGATGAAAGGCTAAATTTTGTTTGTTAAGCCATCATGCATAAGGTGATTTACTCCTCTCCCCACGGTAACATACAAGCTTTCATGTGGGACACCGACATTTATCTTAACTCATCACTGAGGTCGGTTTTTAATGTGGGGACCTGAGTGGAAACACTCGGGCTGCTGCTCTAATCTGGTCCTAGCTTGTCTCAGCTGGTCAGAACTTGTCTAAGCTAGTCATAGGCGGTCATACCAATGCTACGTAACAGAGGTTAAGCAACGGTGGGGGAACACAAGCGGGAGAGAAGGTTTTCGGCACGGAATAGATACTGCATTTGCAGTATCTACTCCGACGAGAAAACCCATCTCCTCCCACTCTTCCAATTCCTCCGGAAAAAACCGGAAAGAAATCCCTTGACGCGGGCCAGGGACAACAAGTATTATTTTGCCTCTAATCTTTTTCATACAATATCAAATTGCGTTTAAAAATTACGCGTTACAATTTAATTTGAATAACAAAAAAGCATATTTCAATAAATGTTTCATCTGTTTTTTTTTTTTATTAACAGTTTGTAATATATAAGCAATAATTCTATCTTGGCTTATGAAAATAATGTTTTTTTTAAGAAGCGGACATGAAGTAAATTAATTAGAAAATATTAACATTTTTATCGAATTGTATAATTTTAATTCCGGAGATGTTAGTTACGTTCTTGTTTTCTGCAACGTTCGTAATAGTCATTGCTGACGTCTGATAATTCATATTACTACAAATTAGACGGTTTCTTAATAAGTCAAAATAGTCTGTTTAATTTAATTTTCTTAAAACGGTACTTAGTTATTTAAAGAAATGAACAAAAAATAGTAATTTTGCTGAATTCATTTTTTATTAATATTATTAATACAAACATTAGAAATGATTAAAATATTTTTTATCAATGTAGCAATGTTTAAGGTAAGAGATTCTAGTGGTTTTAGCATAATGACAAAAGATATTTCAGGAAATAGATACCTCGCTGAAAATGTTCTTTGTACAGACATTTTATAGAGCTAATGATATTTGTATTGCAAGTTATTTTTCTCACCGCCGGACACGTATTCAGCTGACTTAAAAACAATTCAAATCTATCGAAAGCTGTGTTGCGAAAATACCAAGCACAGATTTATTTTATTTTTTTTTTATCTGACAATATCATTGGTTAAATGTCTTCCATTGAAAACCAACATTTACTGTATTGGGTATGACGATAAACTACATCCGCGTCCTGGTGTAAGACGATAAACTACGTCTAACAGCAAGGCCTCTGATCAAGAGGTTTTGAGGAGCATGGAACCATTTGTTGGTGTTCCCAGGTCCATCCTGGCCCGGAGTGGTAGCACCTGTTAGGATCCCAGCTATGGGTAAATAGTTAACCCCCAAACTGGGGTCAAAACACTATGAAAGTGTAAAAATAGGTTTTAATACCAGAAATACTTTGTAAAAAATTATTACCAGCAAGAAATTTTTGAAGAAAAATTATTACCAGCAGTTCATTATTACCAGCAATACATATCAGCCATACATTTTTGAAATAAAATATTAACAGCTAGACATTTAAAAAAAAATTACCAGCAATACATTTTTTAAAAAAAATACCAGCAATAAAAATCTTGTCGGAATTAAATAACCAATTGAAGCTGATATGCCGTAAACCAAACCAAACCGAACCAAACCAAACCAAACCAAACCAATTTTTCAGTTTAGGAATAGGTGATCATGGCTGTCCACGACGTCTTCTTGTCTCTTGAAGCCCTAAGCGACCTTTTATTCTTTGTTGCACTTTGCCATCCATTCGTACAAACTCATTATATAGGTTACTCATGCATTTCACCTGTGTCCTTTTGTTACTACATTAATGGAATTTATTAAGCAAACCAATGTTTTCACAATAACATTGTTATTAATGTTGGTAAATCTTTCAGGATATATTTTATGTGAAATAGGTCATATGATAATAGCAATGATAATATTATAAGGAAACATTCGAAATTCAATGACCGAGCAGCCAGTATTACTTTCGGGTGAACTTTATAAAATCTTTCCATTAAAACCATTTTTTCTTAAGTCCACTAACTGTTATCGTTCTTTCCACTACTAATTAGAGCTTTCTTCCTAACATTTTGTTTGAAGTAGTGTGGATCGTTAACATTTCATGTCATTATTTTCTCTAAGGATTACATGTTCTATACATGTTAGTTGTTGCTGTTGTTGTAAGTCCTGTTATTTGGTTATTGGGATTCTGTACACCCAGTTCACAAAGTTCGAAGAAGTTCCTCGTTAAGTCCTACAGGCATTATTCGCTTGAAGAAATATTTTTAATCGTTGATCTTGGAAAGCGGTTGTATATAGCTGAACGAGTTTAACATCATGCATGACTTTCATATCAACGGCTGCCGAGGCTAGTCAATAATATGTCTAATTCTTTTTAGGTTAATGTATTTATTTTGTAAAAATCTGCGGGTTTGTGCTAAACTATCTTAAATGCAAACTATTACATGTTCATTTTCCATGTCTCCTCTTCTGTGGTACCTAGGCTTTATGAAATTAAGTTCAGTACTGGATTGGCGGAAAGGTTTCTTAATTTTCCAGTTGAAATGACTAGATATAACCCTAGGCTATATGCTAGCAGTTTCTTCTACCGTACTTCTCGCTTGTGGAACTATCTTCCGGCATTTTGTTCTCCAGTAAATTTGATCTTCAAAAATTAAAATGCAATGTCAATTGGTATCTTCCGTGTTCTTAATTCTTGATATTGTACTGTCTTCTCTCCTTAATAGTATTTTTTTATCTCTAGACTCATTAACCCCTTGGGTCTTAGTAGCTTTGTTGCCTTGATTAAGGTGAAGTGATTAAAATATACAAGCGAATTCATACACAGAGGTATTTGAAGTGTTTAGTATTTACTAATTTCATAATTTTGGAATTTTAGATACGTGCCATAACTGGTTTCATCCCAATTCCAGATCATTGGTTCTGTTTTTGGAAAGTTTTGGGTGCTATTTCTTCAAACACTTGATAGAGGATTCTATTGACATTATTCGGACTATTGTCCTCATGTTTGTCGCCAGATTTATCACAATGTTTCGGCCGTTGTACGCTCCGGCCTTCTTCAAGTGGTTGGAATAGTCCGAATAATATAAATAGTGTACATAATACCTCATAGAAATATAGACAGATGTTAATAGAGGATTTTGATATTTTGTTCAAGACGATTCTACATTATAACTTAAATTTGTTTTTCTTTTAGAAATACTTACAACAACTTTTCTGATGGAGAGGGATTATATTTAGTAAATGTTGTGACTCGAAGCAACTTTAGACATTTTATATAATGCAACTGCGAAAAGACAAGAACAATGTTTTCTTTTTATTTGAGAAATTGTCAAATAAACTTGTTCTGATAAAGAAGCATTTTTTTTGTTGACTTTTTGTCCTGCCCATTCTGGACATAGCAGACTATAACTATCCATAACTCCTTATCCCTCGATAACTACAAGCAACATTTGACTCATTGTCGTCTTTTTACTCGCTGTGCTATCCATTCACAAAAAATCATTAATCAACCATTCGCCCTTGCTGGAGTATTGCTACCATATATGGTCTGGAGCCCCTACTGTTTGCCTCGGGGATCTTGATAAGATCCAGAGACGGATATGCAATATAACTGACCCTGATCTTGCATCTCGTCTCCAGTCGCTCTCTCACAGACGCACCGTCGTCTCTCTTTGTCTTTTTTAAAGAAAAACTTTCATGGTAATTGCTCCGAGGAACTGCTTTCGCTGGTTCCCAGACTTCGCGAATTCAAGCGTCCTACGAGGCTGGCATCCCGTTCTCACCCTTTCACTGTTGAAACTGTTAATCTAACTAATCCAATAGCTTCATATCTCGCACCTCTCGCCTGTGGAACTCTCTTCCCTATTCCTGTTTCCCTGATAGCTATAATCCCCAACTATTCAAATGTAATGTCAATCGACATCTCCAGTTGCCTTGATCTATCCACTATCCTTCTCCTCTTCCTTTCCTCTATCACTCCTATCTGATCTCGCTCCAAATCTTCTGTAACCCCTTTGTACTAGTGGCTTCCCTCCTTGCTAGGCGTGAAATGCTTAAAAAAAAAAGTAATTTACTCACTGTTTTTCGTCTGTTCCGCCTGACTTCAGTATGTTTTCTGAGAGCTAAGATTTCCAAACCTCCATTCTTCATAACGTGTCCAAGAAATTTCAAATGGAAATATCTTTGTTTTACCACGTAGTCGGAATTTATAAAGTAAGTTAAAGTTTTTCAAAATTACATTGATATGTAGGATATATTCATATAAGAAACAAGTCATATGAATTACAGCTTAGATTTCTTTTAGAAATGCATAAAAATAACTTTTCTGGTGGTGAGAGATTGCATTAAGCAGACGAAACGACGCACACTTCTCGCTGCTCTCTGGATTTTTCGATGGAAATTTCCCAGACGAACTACATTCTACCATTTCTAACCATGATGGATAAGATCCGCCATGACATGCACGTTGTAGAGAACGGCACTTATTCCCTTTATATCCCATTGGATATAAATTCCACGGAGCAGCTTCTTCCCACGAACCGCTATTTTGTGGAAATGACTCCCAAGTGGATGCTTCCTCGATCACTAAAATCATAACCTCTATCTAGGGTTAACCGTTATCTTTCCCATATATCCCCATAAGCTGTGCCTAGTATGCTGTAACCCTCTATTTCAAGTACCTCTTGATCTTTATATAGAGCCAAACAAATCATAAGTTGTTTAAAACAACCCGCATTATTCCATCTTTCGATTAGAATTTGTCTTGGTTAACCACGAAATTATTTTCGCTTATAAACTGATGTAAGGCTAAATTTTATCTGTGCGTCCCACTTTATATAATTAAAACAAAACAGCCCGCAAGCATAAGGGGATTTACTCGTCTCCTGACGGTGACAAGATGTGACTCAAGCTTTCACGTGGGGGCACCGAGAACGTGCACGCGGGTCTGGTCCCACAAGCAGCATTGTACGGCTATCCTTTTTTCATGCATAACTATCAAATTGCGTTTACAACATGAACGTTAAAATTTAATTTCTATAACACATTTTGAAAGCATATTTCAATAAATATTTAATCTGTGTTATTTATTTTTAATTAAAAGTTTAAAAAAAATGTCTTCCATTGAATTAAGTCTGAAGGCATTTTTGCAATTCAATTTTTGCAAAGATCACCTTTCTTTCAACTCTGTGGACTGACCATACAGAATCTTAAACGAAGAACTGTATCAAATAACAGAAACCATATAACGTGAGGTCGAGCAAAGGCAGCATCAATAATTAAAATGGAACATGTTGGCTCGAAGAGAGAAAAAATAGTGACATAATCAAGATGTTGACATTCCACACTACTTCAAAAAAATGGTTAGGAAGGAAACCCCCATCACTACTGGCAAGACCGAAATACGCTACCATTCTGAGAATTGTATTAAGAGGAAAATTTTATGAATTTCAACCGAAAGCAGTACCGGCTTCTTGGTCAGTGAATATCAAATGTTTCCTTGTAAGGAAACGGCTAATATTACTATTACTATTTGACCAAGCTCTGGAATTCACTCGTAACCACATTATGCAGGTTATTTTTTAAAGCATAGCCCGCCAAGCAAGGCGGGAGTGCCCCTAGCACGCAAGGGGTTACAGAGGATTGAGAACAAGAGTAAAGAGGGATGTTTGGGGAAAGGATAAAGAGAAAGGCGGGGAATTAGATCAAAGCATCTGAAGATGTCGATTGACATTACATTTGAATATTTGAAGACTATAACTGTCAGGGAAGAAAGTAAGAGGAGGGGAGTTTCACAGACGGGAAGTGCGAGACATGAAGCTACTCGAGTAGAAGAGACGGCTACATTTAACCGTTTTGAGAGTGAAAGCGTGGGACTGAAATGCCAATCTAGTAACACGTTTAAATTCATGCAGATTGGGAGCCAGCGAAAATAGCTCGTCGTAGAAAAGACAGAGAGAAGCGACGGCACGTGAGAAAGTAACTGTAGAATTGTAGACGAGATGCCAGATCTGGACCAACCATATTGCATATCCGTCTCTGGATTTTGTCGAGGACCTTGAGACGAACAGCGGGGGCTCCAGACCATATATGTCAGCAGGATTCCATGCAAGGGCGAATGGATGATGTAAAAATGGTGTTTCATTAAGATAGATCACAGTCAGTAGTAGATAAATCTGTGTTATTGATGAAAATTTATTTATTTCTCTATTGGATTATGTTATTTAAGTCATGGCAATTATGTGTGAAAAATAATATCGCCCAAATGTTCACGAAGGTTAGACGGCACACCTCCACTCGATGGACAAAATTTTTGATGACGTCTCTACATAGTTGCTCCTTGATCTCACCAATATGCCTTATTATCTGATCGTTCAGCTGTTGAATTGTTGTTGTAGACCTTACTTTTGAGATGACCCCGAAGGAAGAAATCTAAAGGCCTCAAATCACACGATCCTGGCGGCCAATTGATTTCGCTATTTCGAGAGATGATGCGACCTGGGAACTTCTCATTGCATTTCTGCTTGACCGTCCATTTTCGTAATGGGCTTCCATAACTTTAACACATTGTGCTTCCATAACTTTAACACATTGTTTGTTTGTTAATCTTTCTACGGTTGAAACTGACAAAGACTTAAGTTGTTAAATTTGTTCGAAAAAGAAAAAAAATCATTAGACGTTTAAACTTTTTTCACATTCAAAATCAGCCTAAGTTATTGGGACAGACTTTATATATATATATATATATATATATATATATATATATATATATATATATATATATATGATCGGAAAATAGTACTTAGTCCTTACTGACGCGTTGACTTTACCAAGGCAAGTTACAATAAACAAAAGTGAAATGTTGTGTAGTCACATGTGTAAGCCTCATTTTGGCTATCAGTAACTATTTTTTGTCTAAGATTTTTTTGTTTCCATGTTGACAATGTGTTAAATTTCTCAGAATAAAGAAACTTACACTAGAGAGTCTTTTTAAATTTTTCTGAATTCCACGTAACCACACAAGATTTCGCTTTTGTTTATCGTCACTTGCCTTGATAAAGTCAAATGATTAAACGCGTCGGCATGGAGTAAGTACTATTTTCCGATTGTTTATTTTATTCAATTTGTCTTCTTTACAGATTCAAATCGGTCCAAGTTATCGGAACACCCTTTACATTTGAAGGGTGGATTAAGGCGAGAAAACACAGAGAACCAACTTTCCTTGCTGTTTTCTTTCAGATTCTGTTATCTTTTGTATTCTCTTCTGACATTATATGTCCAAGAATTTTAATCTGTTTCATGACGCAGTGTTCTTGACACTTGTACAATTTTGTTAAATAAGTTATGATTTTCAAAAAACAAAACAAAACAAACTCTATATGTCTACGTATGTAAATAATTTTAATTTGACAAATAGGTGTGTATTTAAGAACAAAACTTTAGCGTCTCTCTTTGACCTGTAAAACGTGCCAGTGTTAATGAAATCAAATATTCATGATTTGATTAATAATTTTCAATATATTTGTAACAGCTTCTTTTTCTAAGTTGACATTAAAATATATGTAATTATTTACAAATCAGTGTCTGCTCGGTTCATATCTGCTGCCAACGCGCCAACAACTCGGTAAACCGTCATTGAAACTACAAATGAGTTAATCTAATTTTGAAAACAATTTCTCATTAAATTATTTGATCAAATGCAACAAGCAAACAGGTAAATTTAATTACTTCGCGAGTGAATATTTAGAAGAAAATAAAAATGCGTCAAATATGAAAAAGATAAAGAAAAACGGCTGTATAATTTTTCAACTTTTATTTCTACTTAGCAAGTCCAAACATAATCACAAACAGTTTGATTATCAAGTATTGGACTCGCCCTGTTTCATTGTTTGTTCTTTGAAAATCTTACATCAGAAAATGACAGTTTATATTTTTTTTGTTAAAATAGACCGCTTATGTTGAGAATCGACAAGTGACCTTTATTGTTGCCGAAATATGCACTGAAGGACACGGACCGGGACTTTGATGAATTTTTAACTCATAACATAATTGGATTGAAACGGGGTTATTTAGTCCAATTTAGTTCAAGGAACTTGAAAGAATAATTCTTACATCTTCTGTAAAAGCCGAACTATTTTCTCAGTAATAATCTAGGTTTTTAGAAAGGGTATAGAAATTGCTTTTACACACAGGTTTATATAAAAATGAATCATTGGATTTATTAAGGGGATAGAAGCTTCTCTTGAGCACGTACATTGCAAAAAGGAACTTCGACGTAGTGTAATGGTTAGCATAATTATTTCGCTATATCAATTACAAATGAGAAGTGAGTTCAATTCCTATTATGGTTTCTCCACATTTTCTACGTAGTACCACAACTTAGCCGTGTTTAAAATAATCATAGGAAATTCGACGTGGTGTAATGGTCAGCAAGCATTGTCTTGCAAGATCAACTCCAACTGAGTTATCACTTCGATCCTCACAAAGTGCTGCATACCTTCGGCCACGTTCTAAGCTTCGCTTAGAAACTCATTTTGCTTGTCCATTCAACCTGGTGTGATGGTTAGCAATCATGTCTCCCTAGATGAATTACAACTGAATAGTGAGTTCGATTCTTACTAGATGCCGCCTTTCTTTTGGCCTTGGACTACATCTAAGCAAGACTTAGAAAACCGTCATAATTCTTCAATCTTTTGTTGCACTTCGACCTGGTATTATGGTTAGTGAAATTGTCTCGCTAGATCAATTACAACTGAATAGTCAGTTCGATCCTCAGTAGGTGCTACTTATTTTCGGTCTTGTGCCACAATTAAGTTTCGCTTAGTAAATTACCATATGTGTACGAAAATAACCAGGGCTTATTATATGCATAAAAGTCACTGTTAAACATAGATTTATATAAAAATTAACCATGGATTTATTAAGAAGTATAAAAGATTCTTTTTGACACAGATGTATACAAAAATAACCAAGGATTATTAAAGACATAGACGTCTCTCTCTCTCTCTCTCTCTTAGACAAACACACACACACACACACACACACACATATATATATATATATAAAACTGGTGTTTTCTTACGCTTACAGAATTTTATCTTAGACTAAGACGCCTTTCAAGAATAATCGATTAAAATCTAATGTGAAATTGCTGTAAATAAAAATTACCTCCTTTATTGAGCTTGGTCTATTACGAGTCTGTGATCATATGAGTATTGCTCTTAGAATGCAAACCCGTTTTCAATAAAAGATTTTGTCCTAATACTACCTCTTTTAAATGAGTCATTGCACTTACTATATTGCTTTAGGGTACGAACACACCCAGAACGCGCGTGCACACACAAACACGCGCACAGAAACCCGGGCACACACCTAATAGCTGAAGCTCGCATGTGTACATATGAATGTGTTGACCTGTTTTCTCGGAAATTATTTAAATTTTAGGCTTTCGTATTTTTGTATAGTCGTTTTGTTCATGTGTATGCAAATATTACGTAAAATGGTTTTATCAATAATTACTAACATTAGTGCGATATCTCTCTCAACTTAACTGTATTTAGTTACCAACTTGTGATCTTTATATAAATAAATGATTGTTTGTTAATGGCTTTTCTAATTATTTTTTTGTTATTCAAATAAAGATATTTTCCTCTGACAGTAAACCAACTTAGCATTTAGATCAAATCTTGAGAGGAAGCGGAAACAATAAATCGACAAGTGGAAGTAAGCAATGCTAATTTTATTCGTGTATTCTTTTTACTATCTTGACATGTTTATAGTACGTGTTCAATAAAGTAGAAGATATTTGTCCTTAAATATCCTGGTTAGTGTTTACACGTACGTGTCTGTGTATCAAAGTCAAGTAGATGGTAATATCAAATGTCAAAGGTTAGCGTGGTCAATTCGACATAGAGGAATTTATGTAGTATTTTTTTTTATATGCAGGGTTAATCTTCTTTCTCTCATTTGCATAAGACTCTTCGTTAAGACGAATCGAGTTCTCTGGGCACCGGCGTGTTTGTCGAAAAATAAATACGTCTAAATGCACCTTCATCCCTGCCAATGTAAAATCTCAGACTGATACTACATCAGTCGGGTTTCGATCCTGGTTTGAGGCAATCGGATGTCTAGTCATACTGATGAGCTGTAAAACAGCGAAACTATCAGTCTTTGGATGAATATATATATATATATATATATATATATATATATATATGGTGCAGTTTAATTTATATTAAAATGAATCATTCATACAAAAAGTAAATTAGTAAAGTTAATGATATAAAATGGCGAAATCCCTTCGCTAAAATTTTTTTAAAGATACATTAACCCACTAATCACTCGATGAATGTTATGATCCTTGTTTTTTAAAATTATAATCTGCATTAGGTCATCCTTAAATATGCATGTACTTTCGACGGTTCCTGTCGGTCATCCTCAGGCATGGAAATTTTTTTTTGTTATTTTGTAGCATTCGAGACGAAAAACTATAATGCCAATAGATATATATTTTTTATTTTTTTAAATGTGTTATTGATAACGGATACAAACTTGTGGAGCGTGCAGTCGCAATGCTAAGGTTGAACTTTTTAAAATTTAAATGAGTGTGTTTTTTGCTATTATGGCAATTTAAGAAATTTTTTTTCGTTGTAGGAGCTTATCAGTCAACCTGACATGAACTAAATAGTTCAATAAGTATCCGATATCAATAACACATTTGAAAAAAAAACAAAACATATTTCTATTTGCATTATAATTTTTCGTCTCGGATGCTACCTGATTTTAACAAAAACAAAATAGTTTCCATGCCTGATGATGACCGGAGAACCTGTCAAAAGTACTTGCAGCCACGCTCTTGACACAGTTTATCGCTCTCTTCTCAAGTGGGAGGCCCTCACCCCAAAACTCGGGAGTTCTTTTCTTATTAGAACGATCTGAGTGCGTATTTGAGCTACGGTTCCTTCTTAATCACCATTAGAGTCATCCAACTCTTTCGGAATCATCTACACTGTCTTTAGATTTATACTCAAACTCTCTACAATGTTCATATTGGTTCCTCCAGCGTCAGTACCACGTAGTACAGCATGCCGTTTCCCATCATTACGGCGGAGTAAATTGCATCATGGTGCTCTATTTCCCATCATTACGGCGGAGTGAATTGCATCATGGTGCTCTATTTCCCACAGACTGTGCCCAACTGATCCTACTATACAGTTGACAAAAACAAAATCTAACAACGCGCATGCGAGAAATATAAAATGTAGACAATTTACCCATCGTACCATGTACTGCTATTAGTACTACGACTACTAATATATATATATATATATATATATATATATATATATATATATATGTGTGTGTGTGTGTGTGTGTTGAAAATATATAAGACGAGTTAGTGATATTTGACGTTCATACCAAAGAACTGTCATCATCCCCAAAATCAGTGGAACGTATCATAGTAATTTACACAATTGTCATATATTTAACATTTCTACATATTCTTATCTAGCTTCCCCCCATATATATATATATATATATATATATATATATGAAGCAATAGTAATGTTATCTTGACAGAAAACGGAAACTATTTTCTCGTATGTGTTTGTGTTTGTATGTGGGTGTGTACATGCATGTATGTGTCTGCGTTAGACAATAGCCAAAAGTCTGAAACAGGATATATATATATATATATATATATATATATATATATATATATATATATATATATATATATACACGTCTGTGCATAGTATTTGTTGCTGCAATATTGCAATTTGGTATCGTAATGTTCATTATAAATAATATAAATAGAACTCATCAAAAATGACATTTAATTTGAAGGTTGAATACTGTTAAAAAAAGAAAGAAATCTGTTTATCGACTCAACATGAAATATGTTCGTTATCTACTCTCCGTCGAAAGCGACCAACAATATTGAATGTGACAGCGACACAAACTGAAGTGAATTCTGAGCAACCAAACCAACTAAATAAATTGAGCCTTCAACACAATGAGAACACTAAAATAACTACCGATCTGACGTTTCAAGAGAGCTTTCTTTTCATTTCCAAATGCAGATAAATAAATTGAAACCTTATCGACAGAAGCCATCAGAAGAAGAAAAAAATAACTTAACTTCGTCGCCATCTTTGTTTTTGTTCATCTTTTAAATTCGTAATTACAATACTCTTTTAATCTACCCTTGTACGGTATCTTATTGCTTACATTGTCTTTCGAAAATATGTTTTTGTTTTGTTCGGCTTTACTGTTTTTTGTTTTCATTTTTACACTTGCTTTATTTCTCAGAATTATCGACATCATTTTGTTTCTCTTTATCTGACTACGACTTTTGTTCTCATGATTCCACCGTCTTCTTTTTCATATGAAATGAAGCGTTTCTGTCTGAATTCATCTTATTTTGCATTAACTCTCTTCTGTCACTCACAACTCACTCTGCTTATCGACGACACAATGTAATTCACTCCTTTTGTTTTATATCCTTTACTTTTTTTTACCCACGAGAGTTCGTCAAGCAGATATTGCTTAAGATTTCTTTCTTTATTCTATATTCTTCTATCGAACATTTCCAATATTTTCTGATTCTTCTTGGAGAATTTCATTCTTTGTAGCAGTAGTATTTTTTTCCTATAATTCGCTCGAGAATTTATATTTTCGTTCAAACTTATTCAAGCTTTTAAGCTTGGCTATTTTCTTCATTTTCTTCCTTCATAATTTATTTTCTTTCTTCAATTTGTCTCTTCAATTTTTCCAAATTATAATTTTTGTATTTTCGTTCTGACTTTCGTTTTTTTCGTTCACTTTCTTTCATTTCTGAATTCAAAATCTTTTCTTTGTTTTTTTTTTTTGTTTCAGTTTAAATTTCAGTGAATCTCTGGAGACACTTTTCATTTTCTTTCAATAATCTAATTTTCTTTTCATTTATTTCTTCTTTTAATTTTCTTTTTCCTCTTCGGAATTCTTATATCTTTCTTTCTTTCTTTCTTTCATTCATTGTATTGCAATTTTTTTTGAAAATTTGTTAAGCTTTCTTTCTTTTTCATTTATCTTTCCTTTTTACTTTCGGTATCTTTTCTAAATTCTCTTACGTCGATATTTCATTCGTTTTGTTTTTCGTTTAGTTTTCTTCCATTTTTCTTTTTCTTTATTCAACTCCTCCTTTCTTTTTATTTCGTTGCTTCTTTCTTAATATTTCTGACACTGTTTCTTGCTTTCTTTTCTGTATGTCTTCATTCTATCTTTCATTATTGAGCCTATCCATTCTTTCGCTCTTTCCCGCCTTTTTCTAACTTTAGTGCTTATTTCTTCTCTATTTTTAATTTAGCTATTCTTGGACTCTCTTTACCAGATTTTTTGTTTAATCTGCATTTTCTTTTATATCCGTCCGCCTTCATTCCTTTGCTCCTCCCAATCAGACAAACGCCGAATAAATCAAGTGTCTTGATGGACAATTTTAGTTTCTTGATTCTCTACTGGTTTAAGAATGACTCAGATATAAACGTTACATGTTAGAAGACCGTCACTTAATCACTCTGCACAGCCGCTTCCCGCCTACTCGGATGTTGCCTATTTTTTTTATCGCCTTTTTAAAAGGGCGGGATTTGCAAGTGTCCCGGACGACACGATATTAGCCGACTTCTACACATGTCGAGAAAGGAAAGATATGCGATAGATTTTTAGGCAGGTATCAAGACAAAATGGTGATAAGGAAGAAAACTAAAAAGATATTGACAAAGAAACGTAGAAGACAAACACAAAGCGGATAAGTTAAAAAAATACAACAAACGCGCGTGCATTACAAAAGACGCATTGATTAAACGTACACACACGCATATATATATATATATATATGTGTGTGTGTGTGTGTGTGTAAAAAAAAATAGACATATATATATATATATATATATATATATATATATATATATATATATATATACAGATACATGCATATATATACATATATATATATACCCAATGGACGAAATGATCATCTGTATGAGGTAAATCGCTTGGATCTCATTAATTGTAATATATATATATATATATATATATATATATATATATATATATATATATATATATATATATATATACAGGGGTTGAACAAAATAATTGAAACAGTTGCAGAATCCGTTTCTATATTTCAAAGACCTTTTATATTAAGAACTTTAACTAAAACTTCGTAATTGCAGGTTATATCTATTGTTAATACGTTTATTTATTTAATTTACTTTTGTCTTTGTCTTATTTATTTTTAGAATTTACTAAAATTTCGGTTAAATGCGTGACCTCTTTGTGTTCGAAAATGAGCAAATTGTTGAAGCTCGCATGGCAGGAACCTCGATCACTGAGGTTGCTGAACTGTTTGGTTTTTCAAGAGCTACCATATCAAGAACACTGATGCATTTCGGGAAACAGGGCAAGACCTCTAGCAACCGTAGCAATTCAGGCCGGACTTGCAAACTTTCTGACAGGGACTGACGTGCATTGAAACGCATTGTGGCAAAAAATCATCGGACAAATGCAGACAAAGTGACTGCTGAGTTCAATAACCATCTGAATAGTTCAGTTTCTACTAAAACTGTTCACCGTGTGCTCCATAAGGCTGCATATCAAAAGAAGTTGAAGTGGTGCAGAGATCACAATGCCTGGTCTGCAGACCAATGGAAGCAAGTATATTCTCAAACAAGTCCAGTTTTTCTCTTTTCCCAAATTCAGGGCGAGTTTATGTGTGGAGGCATCCCAAAGAAGCTTACAACCCTGACTGCCTTCTCCCAACAGTGAAGCATGGAGGTGGATCAGTGATAGTTTGGGCCACCATATCATGGAAATGTCTCAGTCCAATATTTGTCCTGCATGGTAGAATCAACAAAGATTACTTGAACATTTTGGGAGATTATGTTCATCCAATGGCCAAGACTTTATTCCCTGATGGTGACTGCATCTTCCAAGACGATAATGCTCCGATACATGCCGCTCGAGTGGTTGAGAATTGGTATGAAGAGCATGAAAGTGAGCTAGATTACATGGAGTGGCCTCCTCAATCTCAAGATATCAATATTATTGAACATTTGTGGTGCATTTTGAAGCAACAAGTTAGGAGCCGCTTTCCTCCACCGTCATGTCATAAAGAGCTGGAAAAGGTTTTAATGGATGAATGACTGAAAACTCCTCTGGATGAAATCAGGAAGCTGTTCCATTCCTAGACGTATTAAATCTGTCTGTGAGGCTAAAGGAGGACCAACTCCATATTAAATAAAATTTCTTTGAATTTAACAAGTGTTCCAATTATTTTGTCCAAGCCCTGTATACACACACACACATATATATATATATTATATATATATATAAACGCACGCACAAACACACATTTCCCCCTCTCTCTCTCTCTGTATATCTATCTATATATATATATATATATATATATATATATATATATATATATATATATATATATATATCGGAAAAAAATATATATATGTGCATAGATATATAGAAACGTATATATATATATATATATATATAGATAGATAGATAGATAGATATCCATAGATATATGTATATATATATATATATATATATATATATATATATGTGTGTGTGTGTGTATATATATATATGTATGCACGTATGTGTGTGTGAAACATATATAAAAACATATATAAATATGTATACATAATGATAGATATATATATGTGCATAAATATATAGACACGTATATATATATATATATATATATATATATATATATATATATATATATATATGCACATGTGTGTGTGTGTGAAACATACAAAAAACATATATACGTGGAAATATGTATATATAGTGATAGATAGATAGATAGATAATCAACAGTCTCAGATAGATAGATAGATAGATAGATAGATAGATAGATAGATAGATAGATAATCAACAGTCTCAGATAGATAGATAGATAGATAGATAGATAGTCAACAGTCTCAGATAGATAGATAGATAGATAGATAGATAGATAGATAGATAGATAATCAACAGTCTCAGATAGATAGATAGATAGATAGATAAGTAGATAGATAGATAGATAGATATAGATAGTCTAGATAATAACAGTCTCATAGATAGATAGATAGATAGAAAGATAGATAGATAATCAACAGTCTCAGATAGATAGATAGATAGATAGATAGATAGATAATCAGTCAGTCTCAGATAGATAGATAGATAGATAGATAGATAGATAGATAGATTCCACGTGCTTTAACCGACACGGCCATGAAGAAGCTTTGTCATTTAAACCAGCCTGAATCGTATCTTTCAGTGATATCCTTTACATCAGACTCCTGAAATTTCATATCATTTCATGGATATTTCTTTTATTATTATGACTGATTTTTCACTTTAAACGATATTTTAACTTTTAAAATGATCAAAACATTTGAATTAATCAATGAAAAATCCATTACTTCTTTAGTTATTTGCTTTAATCACATTTGGATACCAAACTGACCGAATATATAATTCCGAGAGTTTTTGACTAGAAGGAATTCCCTTAAAGGCACTATTCAGCCTTACCTGATCAAGATACATACATGATATTTATATACGAGACCAGTCTTGGTTGGCATTTTTTTTATTTTGTATTATTACTAAGACAAGTGAGTAATATAATTCGTTTATTAATACCAGGTATTAATACAGGTATACATATGTACATTATAAAAGGATTTAGTATTTTATTGGGTAACATTTGCTTAAATAACGGCTTTAATTCTTCGTGGCATGCTCTAGACTAAATTATTTAGAAAGTCCTGATCATAACCCAATTGAGAACCTTTGGGTGATAATGGACAAGAGTAGCCGTAATAGGGAAATTAATGCAGAAGATTAACTTTTCGCGAATTAAAGGAATGTTGGAATGAACGTTGACTTAAACTTAGAAATTCACGAGTTATAACACACATTTATGTTTTTTGTGAAACATTATTTTCAGAAGCATACACAGATAAACATATATATATAAGCATAGTAATACATAACTTTATTTGAACACACACGAGCGCGCGCACACACACACACATATATATGTATTGATTTGAGTCATAAATAATATCCGTATTTGTATATAGAATTTATTCTTCAAAATATAAAAAAAATTACATTTTATTAAATTATATATTCACCATTGTTTGCACTGACTTGTTGCTACCTATTAGACACAACTTGGCTGCACTATGAGTAAAAATCCTACGCGATTTTATATGAAAAAAAAAAAAGGTTTCGACAAACTCTTCAATCTGCTTTCTATGAAAAAACATTTTCCCCATCAAAGCATTTTGAGGCGATCGTAAAAGTAAATAATCAGTTGGTGTAAGGTTAGATGAATATGGCGGTTGGAGACAGAATAAATTTAAAAGTTTTACTTTTGTTATTATTGCTGAATGCGACCTTGTTGTTTCGGAGGAGAATAACAATTTTATTTTAATCCACGGTGTATGCTGCTAAAAGTAAACTATGTTAGCATAGTCCAAATTTAGTTTTAACTGCGACGTACGATTAGTAGTTAGGATGACAAGTGAAGGCAATACTACAATGCGCTCACGAAACTTCGAAGTCGACATGAATGAAATAAAGTGATAAGTTTCTCCACATTAAAACGTTTTCTTTAGTGGATACTCGTATTTGAGTAGACGCCCCGTTTAGTTAATTAGCAGTATATTTATTTAGTTTTCGTCTTCCAGCATGAATGTTCGAGTAAATCTTATTAAAGAAATATTTCTATTCTCCAACAGGATATGAATCTGCGTCACTAAAGCCAGAGGAAGCTACAGTTAATCCCGGCACGTTTTAACCAACTTGGCCACGAAGTGCAGTCGGTCTGGTGATCCCAAATTTAGTACCTTCAAGAGAACTTTTTTTCTGTCATAGAATCTCTCGAATTTTTTCCATATTTGTACAGTTTTGTTTTCAAAGATAATTTTTTTAGAATGGAATTCTCATTAATCCGACTGATTTTTATCACATTAAACGTTATTCCTAGAGGATACTTGTATTTGAACATATATAGAGTTCTGGTCACCATTAGTGTAATCCTTTTATTTGTTGCTATGTTGGCAGAAATAACTGGAAAATAACCATATTTATATCATCAAAATATTTAATTGATTGTCCAAAGTAATTTATGCAGTCATTTTTCAACTTACATATTATAATTTCAAAGAGAGAAAGAAAAAAAATGACATGGACAATAATAAACGCACCTCTCCATAATATTTGATTGTACCCTCTTTGGTATCAATCACTGTATTCAAACGATTCTGCTAGCCATCTATAAGCTGGTATCTCACACTTTTTCTTTGCAATTTGTTCAAGGTGTTTTATATTAAAGGATGTATTTTCCCAATGCTAGATTTCAGCTGACTACATAGATTTTCAATAAGACTGAGATCAGAATAGATCGCTCTCCAGTTTCAAAGTCAATTTCTTCTGTACTTTCGGACGTCTGTCTTGGTTCTTTTTTGCAGGAGAACCCATGATCTTCTAGCCATATCTATTTTGTTACACTGGGCAGCACATTATTCTCTAAAACCCTTTGGTAATCTTCATCTCCCATGATTCCTATGATATCGTCAAAGCCTCCAGCACTAGATGTTGCAAGGTATTCTCACAATACCATGGATCCTCCAACATGCATAACTGTTGGTAGGGCGTTCTTTTCGTTTTATGAATTATTGTTGGAGCGCATCACCCAAAATCTCTATCTTTGTTTTGTCTGCCAATAAAATATTTTTTCAGAAAGTTTGTGGCTTGTCAAGGTACTCTTTGGTAAATTTCAGTAACGGTGTATACTTGACATTGGCCCATACATCCCTATTTGGTTGAGTGTGCAACCCGCATGATGCACGATGAAATAATTTCCCCAGATTGTTCCAAGTTGGCTCTCAGGTTTTTAAATTTTTACGGTTGGTGCTTTATCTACGGATCGCACCAACATTCGAAGACTTCTTTCATCAAGTTTCCTCTTACTCCCACGTTTAGAAAGGTTCTTGAATGTTCCATGCTTAACAAAATAACATTGTGTTCTGTTGAAACAGAGGATCTTTGGGGATGACCCTATACTCTTTAGAGTGCATGGGTTTATTAATAATAACATGTCTGATGTTCTCAGGTAACCATTGTGACAAAGCAACAGGGTGCAGCATGTGGGTTATTAAATAATTGAAGTCATCATGAACTACCTAATTCCTGTCATGTGGTCATTGATAGTTTATCAGTGGTAATTCTAATTTCTAGTTTTTCACAGGTGAGTCAAAGTGGTTTTTAACTATTTTTCTTCTTTTTTAAAGGATGCAAATAAGAGTGTCGCAGCTAGCTTTTATTTTAAAAAAAATTTTTGTCCTATTTTTTAGAACTTGTTTTATCATTTACTTTTCTTTATCAAATGTTAGTTGTCAATAAGCCAAAGCTGTTTTACGAAATACATATTTGAAGAGATTTTCTACATTACGTTCTAAAATGGGTTCCAATAATTGTGACTATCTATCTATCTATCTATCTCAGTCTTACTACCTATCTAGCTAGCTACATAGCTCAATCTGTTTCTATCTATCTAAGTCTGTTACTATATCTATCTATCTAGCTAGCTAGCTAGCAAGCTCAGTCTGTTTCTATCTATCTATCTAAGTCTGTTACTATATCTATCTATCTAGCAAGCTCAGTCTGTTTCTATCTATCTATCTAAGTCTGTTACTATATCTATCTATCTATCTATCTATCTATCTATCTAGCTAGCTAGCTAGCTAGCTAGCTAGCTAGCAAGCTTAGTCTGTTTCTATCTATCTATCTATCTATCTATCTATCTATCTATCTATCTATCTATCTATCTCAGTCTGTTACTACCTATCTATCTTGCTGGCTAGATAGCTAGCTCAATCTGTTTCTATCTATATGTCTACCTATCTATCTACCTATGCGGCCTAGGCAAAAAGTATCGGGATTGTTGATATTGTAACTGAGCTAAAGTACACAGTCTGAAGCCGCTTGGCGCAGATTGATATTGAAATATGTCGCGCGTACACACTAAGTTATAACATTCTTGCTCGAAACTAAGGCACAGTCTTCGCTGTGGAAGACAGCAACCTCTCTGAGGCCGAAGAAAGCGAAAATAAGTCGAGGCAATGTGAAGGGTATTGTTCATTATGCGTATGTTCCACCTGGTCAGGCTGTAAACAACGAGGACTGCCCTGATGTGTTACAGCATTTGCCGGATGATGTTTGTCGGAAAAGGACAGAATTTCATGCGTCCTTTGAGTGGCCATTGCACAACCATAAACCCACCTTCTCATATAGCGCAGCTTGTACAGCAGTTTTTGGTCACCAAAAACACTCCCCAGATCCGACAACCAGCTTATTCCCGAGATCTCGCTTCTTGAAACCTTTTTATTTTTTCCAAACATTAAATCACATTTAAAAGCAACAAGATTTCCAAACGTCAAGAAAATCTAAAAGAATGCGACGAGACAGTTGCTCTCTAAAAATGGAGTTCCAGGAAAGCTTCGATAAATGTGAGACTTCAGAGGGTGACTACTTCAAAGAAGATTAAATGCCGACTTGATATATTTTGTAGTTTTCGTTTTATAACGTCAATCGCAATACTTTTTAAATCAACCTCGTTCCAAGGATAGGGGTTAATATTTTTGCTATGGTTCTAGCTATTTTGTTTCACTGCCTATTTCATAAATTATACGGCGCACAGGGATACCACTTTTGTAGGTTTTTGGCAGATCCTAAAGTATTGGTGTTCTAGAGTAATATTCGATGAGTCTATACCACGATTTATTTTCATTTCTAACCGGTTTCCTGATTTCTTTCTTCAAGTTTTGTGTTTCAGTAGTTATTTTTTGTTCGTTCATGTTATGCGGTCCACCCCTTTTTGATACAAGTGGACTCGCCCAGTGTGTACTTGTACTGCTGCCAATGAATGCCCGGGAGATAGTGATTTTCCAAGCGTAGCTCAGATGTGGCACAAGGCCAAAAGTATGGAACACCCAGTGAGGATCGAACTCACTACTCAGTCGTAATTGTTCTAGCGAGACAAAATCGCTAACCATTACACCACCACGAAGTGCCCAATGCTCGGGAGATAGAGTGAGTGGCAGTGATACACTGATGCAGTGAACAGTGAGAGAGTAAGAGTGTGAGGTAACCGGTAACTTTTTAGGAGTCACATTTGCGAGCACGTAGACTCAGAAGGAAGTCATACTTCGATACTGAATTTCTCAGACTGTATATATATTATTATTGCTACTAACCGCATTTCTGGATCTACTAACCGTAATACCAATTGTATTATTACGTCAATACATTTATTTGCTATATTTCATTCCTGCGTTTGTCATTCATTTTGAGACCGGATTTCATTCCGGAATACACAACAGTTCATTTGTTCGTATGCGCCTGTATCTTTGAGTAATGAGTTATATTTTTTTCTGTGTATGTCATACAATTTATGATTATAATGCTACTTCCCTTGTCAGAGGGAATAAAATGGATTCCCTTATTTCTCGCTAGGTTCTTTAATGTATTTAAGTTTCTCAGGGGTAACGTATTTTTGTTGTTGGTTTTTATAGTAGCCTTGAATGAAACCTTTGGTGAACTCGGAATCTTTATGCACGCAAGTTTTTATTATAGTGTCTACTATGTTTTCCTTTGCGGATTCCGGTTTCAAATTTTAAACCGAATCCGAGGGCTTCTCGTTCTGTATTGAAAAGCTTTATATCCGATAAATTTTCTATTAGATTAGGATTTTCGATATATTTTCACTTGCTGTTGATGCATAGTTTGGTGAGATTTTATCTCAGTTTGTTGTCTTGTGTGTCACTCATTCGTTTGAGTTTAAACAATATTTTAACTTTTAAAATGATCAAAACCTTTGAATTAATCAATGGAAAATCCATTACTTCTTTAGTTATTTGCTTTAATTACATTTGGATACCAAACTAAGCGAATATGTAATTCCGAGAGTCTTTGACGAGAAGAAATTCACTTAAAGGCACTATTCAGCCTTACATGATCAAGATACATAAATACCAATTGTATTATTACGTCAATACATTTATTTGCTATATTTCATTCCTGCGTTTGTCATTCATTTTGAGACCAGATTTCATCCCGGAATCCACAACAGTTCATTTGTTCGTATGCGCCTGTATCTTTGAGTAATGAGTTATATTTTTTCCATGTATGTCATACAATTTATGATTATAATGCCACTTCCCTTGTCAGGTGGGTTCATAACAGCTGTATCTGTTATGATCTTTTCATCTGTCATTACGTCTTTTTTTCATCTGTCATTACGTCTTTTTTTCATCTGTCATTACGTCTTTTTTCGAGCATGTCATTTGCGGATTTGCTATAACGTACTTCTTGTGGAGTTGAATTATAACGGTTCCGGCTTTGTTAGTGGTTAGTTTTTCCAATACATCTAGTTTTTTTTTTAGCAGATGCTTTTAGGAAATTGCATGCATAGGTTGAAAAAATTGATGTGGTATTCTAAGTATTTTTGTGTGAGCATCGTGTGATCACTTTTTTTTTTTATCAATGCATTTCAGTAAGAAACCTTTTCTGTTTCTAAATGAGCTTGCTGATGTTAATAGTTTTATGTATTCTTTCAGAATTTGGCGTTTTTTCATGTCGACACAATGATACATCCTTATATGATTTTGTACAATTTTATATATCAACAAATAGTATTTAGAAAAATATGATAAACTGGAAAATTACTCGTGACGCGTTTCATCCGTTAGGATTTAATCGGACTGGGCTTTGTTGATGTTGACACATCTACACATGCGCACAAAAGACGCAGGTAGTTTACAAATTGTTTTTGAAGTGATTACCCATCATCTCGTTTTGGTTTGTTGCTAGGAACTACTCCCGAAGAATCAGATAGGTGTACACGCGTTTTAATGCGTTTGTCACGCTAATGCAATAATCTGTTAATGATCATTTCATCTGTCATTACGTCTTTTTTTCATCTGTCATTACGTCTTTTTTCAAGCAGTTATGAATCAGAAGTGAAAATAGACCGAGAGGCCATGGATGGAAAACATAATGAAAATAGTACTGATGGAAAACGATAAGACGGCTATTATCTACGAAGATGGAGTAATGACCATCATCAGCATCATCATCATCATCACTCTATCTATCTGATATAGTGGAACACACCTATTCTATAGTTAATAGACTCTCCCACCTATAATAAGTAGGAGTAGTAAGAGTAACAAGGTAGTCGGCAGTGAGTGGGTCAGTCAGTCGATGTCGGACGAGCGTTAGTCGGATATTAAAGTATCAGCCACCCCAACAAGATTACTGCGTCATTACCTATTATATCCAGTTCCTAATGTTTTGTACGTCGAACCTATTTTAGGACCGACTTAGTACAAATACAAGCCTCCACTGTGAAACCACTACATAACTATCTATCTTGTATATTTGGGCAGTCATGTCTAATTTATACATGTCTGATAAAATACCAAATACCGATTCTTTCAATTGTTTATTTTTTGATATTCCTGAAATATTTCAGTGAAATACTAACGAATAAAAACATTTCAGTGAAATACTAACAAATAAAAAAACAACAGAAAACAAAACTAAAAAATAGTCAAGAATTTAAAAAAATAATTGATTGATTCGTTTTTTACGGATTATCAACCCTTTGCAGGTTATTTAGAGCCAGAATATATTTTGAGATTGTAAGAACCTTTTGAGAGATTATAATGATTAAGTGATACAAGTCTTACTAATTAACCCACAGATGGGGAAGTGGTTCATTTATACCTTTCCTAAAATATTTGCTCGTAAGTAAATATAACAAACCCAACGGAAATTACACCACCTGCCCATTCAATTTTACTGCACCTGGGATTCCAAAGGGTTTACTCATCTTGGTAATGAGCCAGCTCGAATATGTTTAACTTCAGTGATCGTAGAGGAACCGGCGTAAGTCTAAATAAAATAGCATCAAAGGACGAAAATGAATCTCATTCTCCATTTTTAACGTAAAAAAAACCCCAAAAACATTTGAAATTCTCAATCCGCACACATGGAAAGATAGGTAAAAGTACAACCATTCAGAATATGTACATGATTTTTACGTGATTTTCTTTATGCAATATACTGAATATATAGAAAATCACGTTTTCCAAAAGCATTGTATTGGAAAAAAAAAACAAACTTATGAGCTTTCGCCCAAATATATACCGAGTCTAACAGCAAAATTTTCGAATTGGGATTTTAAGCTTATTACCATTACATCGAAGAAATGATTAAAGATATCTTACTGGAATTTCCCTAGGTTTTTATAACACAATTGAACTCTACATTGAGCAATAAGAATGTATAATTACTCTGTAAGCTTAACAGAAGAATCTTGATGAAATCGATCATAAACAAAAATGTCCATCATTAATTAATCATAGCTAAGGATCGGAAGCTAATTAATGATGGGCATGTCATTTTCGTTTATGATCGATTTCATCAAGATTATATATATATATATATATATATATATATATATATATATATATATATATTATTTCAGGATCATTTTCCAACTTATTCAAGATGATCTTCGTCCACTCTAGCCTTCTGACTTTCTGTCCTGGACTAACAATGTGCCTCACAAGTTCCATATACGATTTCATTTTCAAGTATTTTTTCAGTGCTCTTTAGACTGTCAAAGTTGAAACTCCTTTCACGACATATGGATTGAGCTGGATCTTTTGTAATTGATCTCTTTAGCTCTAAGTTGAAATGATGGCCACTCTTTCTGTTGTGACCGCGTGATCCAGGTTTTTCCCGCTACCGTTCCCCCCTTTTTTTAAATCTTATTCAGCGTACTCTGGATGGTTCTTCAATGGACTTTGAAGGTGGATGTCAAAGTGTAATGCTGGTAACATGATGGAAGGCCTAAATGATAGTTTTCCTCTCACCATTTCTCATTTGGAAATTCAGTGAGGCTGATATAAAACAAATTTAACAAGTTCTCTTTCAAAGGGTTTTTCAGTGATTCTTACGACAAATGGTGCCAAGATGTCTAAACGCCTGGTCTGAAAATCTGGGAAAAAGAAATTCAATTAGTTTAGTGTTTTTCTTTTTAAATATTAAACATTTTGTGGGACGGACAATTATGCTGCTACACGATTTGGACAATTTTACTAATACACCCGGAAAGTATATATATATATATATATATATATATATATATATATATATATATATATATATATATATGTGTGTGTGTGTGTGTGTGATTATTCTTGTTTTGAAAGGAAATCATACAGTTTTCTTTTATTCGGATGTTGAACAGTAAAGATAGAGAGAGAGAGAGAGAGAGAGAGAGAGAGAGAGAGAGTGAGAGAGAGAGAAAGAGAAATCGAACAACGTATAAGGTTTCCTTACTTATTTCCAATCTTCTGGGTCGAACAAAAGAAAACGGTTGCTAATCTGAAATCGTTTAAATGCTACCAAACCTGTGAGTTGCAATCGACTCGTGTTACTGCGCTGAGATGCCTTCCCGATCACTACAATCTTAACGGTGGAGTAATGGATAGCGACACGGATTGAGAAATCGGAGAGCCGAGTTCGAATTCCAGTCGAATCCATTACATTCACTGGTCTACCACAGAATGAAATGGCAACCTACTACGGGAAATAAAATCTGCCTCGTCAGTCATGTATCGAAATATAAATGATCGCCTAAGCGTGTATTTGGCATGGCACATAACTGACTGACTGACGCTCTAATACCTTTGGAAAATGTATGAATCCTCTTCTCCTCCCAGCTATGGGCAAATCAATGGACAGACCTGGTTCTATAACCTTGGATGGCAACTGATCTACCACAGAAATAAATGGCAACCTACTACGTGAAAAAAACAACAAAAAAAAAACTGCCTCATCAGTAATGTATCGAAATTATTGTTAAATATAACAGACAACGAATGTCTATTATGTTTGATCAGGAGCCGTTTTAAGCTTCGATTGTGGTTTTTATTTCGGGAGAAAATAAAGCCCAAAACTGTCCAAAATTTGCTGTTCCTCGATCTAAACTTTCGGCTCACATAAACCACCATCAAAGTGGTTATATAGACATCTAACCATACATCTAACAATACACTAAATGAAATGGACAAAATTCGACAATTCTTTTAAGACATTTTTTATGTTTATACGTTCTTTTGATAGATACAGATATTTAAGTAAATGTCCTGTTTATTAAGTATTAACACCATTTACCGGCCTGAATGTCCGAGAAATTATCATAGAAAATATGTTTCCTCCGACAGGAATCGAACCTGTATCCTATACGGAACCGTCACATAGACTGACGTGCTTTTACCGATTGAGTCAGAGCTACAATTCTCCATGATTTTCTCTCGTAGATTCATATCTGCTCGATGCGTATGTAAACAAATGACGTCCACACATTATGAAATGGACAAAGTCCGACAATTATTTTAAGACATTTTTATGTTTATACATTCTTTTTATAGATGCAAATATTTAAGTAAATGATCTGTTTATAATAAAGAGTATTAAACAACATTTACCGGCCTGAATGTCGGAGAAATTTTCATGGTTGACGTCATCTGTTTACATTTGGATACGCATCGAGCAGATATTAATGTATGAGAGAAAATCATGGAGAATTTTAGTTCTAACCGAAACGCTCCTCTGTGGTTCAATCGGTAAAAAGCACATCTGGTTATGTGATGGTTCCGTAAAGCATACAAGTTCGATTCCTGTCGCAGGACGCATATTTTCTATGAAAATTTCTCGGACATTCAAGTCGGTAAATGTTGTTAATACTGTTTATTATAAACAGAGCATTTACTTAAATATTTGCATCTATAAAAAGAACGTATAAACATAAAAATGTCTTAAAATACACTATGTGTGTATGTATATATATATATATATATTGTGGTAGATGTTTTGATATATATTATTTGGATACATGCAGTAAACATGTCTGTGCCTGAATGATCTTTTGTTAATGTATCAGGAGATCAAAATGGGGAATTTTTAAGACGCACGCCAGGTTGCGTTCAGGGGAGAAATAATTGTCGTTCGTGAAATAATACGACTGATGGCGTTGAGAAGTCAATCGAAAGGATCAAAGTTTTCATAGAAAGGAAATGAGATAGAGAAAAATTTGGCTCAGTTGTTGGTTTTTTCTTCTTTTTTTCTTATTTCGAAGATACCAAGTGAGTGAGTGAGTGAGTGAGAGAGAGAAGGAGGGAGAGAGATCGATATTGAGAGAGAGAAAAGAAAGAGTGTAAGCAGAGAAAAGTGAAACTGGACTTATATTAGAGGTGGTGGCTAGTCTTATATCGGAAACTTTGTAAGTTGATTAAATAAAAAAAAGTTGAATTTTGATGTATAAAATGAAAGAAGAAGATGAAGAAGAAGAATGAGAAGAAGAAGAAGAAAAAGAAGAGGGAGAATACGAAAAAGAAGGAGAATAATAATAATAATAAGAAGAAGAAAAAGAAGTAGATGAAGAAGCAGCAGAAGGAGAAGAAAGAGAAGATGAAGGTAACGAAGAAGAAGAAGAGAAGAAGGAGAAGAAGATGAAGAAGAAGAAAGAGAATAATAATAATAATCATAATAATAATAATAATAATAATAAGAAGAAGAAGAAGAAGAAGAAGAAGAAGAAATGCTAAATAAGAGCAAATACAAGTAATGAAGAAAATGAAAAAGAAAGAAAAGAAATGGGCCAAGAAGAAGGAAGAAAGACTACAAGAAGATTGAAGAAAAAGAAACAAGAGAAAACATTTGTGAAATTTTATTAAAGAAAAAAAAAACAAAAAGTAAATGAAAGTATTCAGAAAACAAGAACAATGCTCTGTTAAAAGGTTCCAATCCCGACCAGAACGTTGAAAGTTGGCCAGTGGAGAGCTTTATAGCTTATTATTATGAAGGAGGCGTTGCATACTATGGACCAAACATGTGAACAACGAGGAAGTTTTAGCGAAAATGGAAACTAAAAGGACACTTAACATCAGAAAGAGACAGTTATAAATTACTATATTGAGGAACGATGGATTGGAAAATTGGATACAAACAGAAAAGATTGAAGGCAAGAGTTATAGAGGAAAACAACACTTGACCTACCTTCAAAATATTAAGAAGGATATCATTCTGTCGAACTACATTAAAAGAAAATGAAGAAGAATAAAGAAAGTAAAATAAAATAAAGCCGGGAAAATAATATAAGGGAAAAAGGAGAAAAGTTATCTCTCCTTTTTGTCTTGTTAATCGAATCACGTTCTTTTTTCTGTTTCCTTTTGCTTTATTAAATGATGTAAATAAAAAAAAATGTTCAGCTCAGCTTACTTACTCCTACGTTTGAAACATTTTCCTATATGACTTAGTTCCGTGAAAAATAAACCACGTTAAGTTTCTTTATAGTTTTTACATCACAAATCCCAACACCCACGTAGAAAGTTTTTTTTTCGCTTGATTTTACTTATCAATAGATGTCGTTGAACGCTATAAAATACCAATGCAGGAAATATTGGAAAAAAAAAAGAGTCTTTCATGTTCGACAAGCCAGTAGATACTTTTAATAATTCTTCATGACATGTAGAAAAAGAACGGATATAGATTATTTATTTGGATTTTTTCAACATGCGAGTTAGTGAAACTGGCCATACATGCTTTGATTTGGTTCCTGCTATGAAGAACTGGAAAAGTTTAGACGTTGTGAAGAGTAATGATAATGATGTGACAGGATAAGCGAATGTTATCAAGATTTTTAATTTTTTAAAAGAGAAAAAGCATTGTCAATCATCATTTTATAATTCTGCTTGTTCCGTAGTTAAGCGTGTACGTTACGCACTGACAGTCTCTCCTTAATAATGACCGCAAGGAAAGGCAGAAAAGCCACTGTTTGGTCTTAGAGAAAGAAAGAAAGGAATGAATGAAAGGAATGAAAAGGGGAAGGAAGGTAGGAAAGAATGAAGAAAGAAAGGAAAGAATGAACGAGGAAAGAAAGAACAAAAGAAAGAAAGCAATGAATGAAGAAACTAAGAAAGAAAGGCAGGAAGAAAGAAAGAAACGAAAGAAGGAAAGAGGAAGAAAGAAAGGGAGGAATAAATGATGGAAGAAAGAGAAAAGAAAAGTAAAAAGAAAGAAATGAATGAAAAAAGAAAGGAATGAACGAAGAAAGAAAGATTTAAATAAACAAAGAACAAATGAACGAAAGAATGAAAGAAAAAGGAAAAATGAAGGAAGGAATGAATGGAGAAAGAAAGAAGGCAATGGGTGAAGAAATGAATGAATGTATGAAGAAAGAGAGAAAGAAAAAATAAAGTAAGAAAGAATGGAATGAACAAAGAAAGAAAGAAAAAAGAAAGAAAGGAAAAATAAGGAGGAACGAAGGAAGAAAGAAAGGGAGTAATGAATAATGGAAGGAAGAAATAAATAAAGAAATGAACGAATGTACTAAGAAAGAAAGAAAGAAAGAAAAGAATAAGCGAATAAAGGAAGGAAGGAAAGAAGAAAATTAAAAGCATTATGCCAGTACCTCTTAAATAATTGTCCATTCTGTTTTGATCGCGAGGAAAGGCGGAAAAAGACATATCAGTGGCGCCAGATTAAAGCAAGTACCGAAAATTAATTATCTGAGTAAGTGTAGTATTGATAAAAAAACGATGGAATTACGAAGATGCACTTGACTAACGAAGGAAGCCTTCTAGAAATTAAACACACTAAATATGAGAGACATATAGAAGTTATTGCTTGACAGTTTTCAAACAGATGAAGAATAAACTTGAATCGACAGAAATATGATTCTACTGTCGATTTCTGAGACTATCTAGACGGAACTTGTGAGAAATTAAAAGGTTTTAAAGAAAATAGAAGCCAAATGGACCCTTATACTTAAAATGAAGAAGAGACTGCTGACATTTCTGAGGTGCATTTTGAGGAAACAGGATTTGGAAAATATCACACTCCAATGACATATGGAATGGTAGAGAGAAAATGTGATTAAGTGACCTAACAAGCTTTGGTTATTTGATAACAACAGACGAATTTGGAAGGATAGTAATGAGACAAACATTGCTATGAACTACAAAGAGTGGGAAGTTGTGGATATCCATGATCACTGATCTCTTAAAAATGATCAGCACTTAAAAGAATGAGGCCGTCTTAAAAACTTCGCGCATAGGAAAAAAGAATACATTTCTGACAGTATTCGAACTCACATCTCTGTTTATTGGCCGGAATAATTGCGTTGAAAAGCAACTGTGATTAAGATGAGAGAAAAAAAATCCTATTTTACACAATTTATTACAGACGGTGAAGAGAATATTTCATTGATATTATGATTACCTATGTATTCGTTCAGTGATGTTACGATTTTAGATATCATTTGGGGATTTTGAATTTTTACAAAAAGTCACTTCACCCTAAACAAGACAATAATGCTATTAAAACGCAGCGGATTACTGGGGATGAAAGAGAATGGGAAGGGTTTAGATGTAACCAGAAATCTAATCATTAACAAGAGATAAACCTTTACCCCTGTTCAAAAAACTGGGGAAATGTGTGAACAGGACGATACGTGAAACTACTGGCACCTATTCAGGAAAAAAATCAGTTTATGGCCCTGTTAAAGACTTTGTTTACTAGGGATTAGGGAATTCAACACATTTAAAATGATAATTTCCATCTTACTGATGTTATTTGATAGTTTTTGGAAGATCGTCTAGAATCAAGATGGCTTTCATGGAATATCTCCCTTCTTGGAAATATTAAATTGATAAGCATTCTTTTGGGTTCATGGAAGATTTTGTTTTACAATTCATCATTCATTACAATTCCTAAATTCGTCCGCATGTGGTTTTATAATACAAGTCTGGATGCACAGAATCTGGAGCAATCTGGACGTCGATGGTTTTGTTCAATGTCAAATGCGAACTTTGTATTGAGACACGGTGGAGAAAGGTGCGCCAAGACGATCGGTCGGCTTTAACTCATTTGGTCTGATCTTGCACCAGTCGATCGTTAGTTTTGTTTGAGTCCTTGTACCAATTCTTTGCTCGATGTTTCCCGCTATATAGCAACACTTCATACAACATGCGTCCAGGATTATAACGTGACTCTCTGTGCATGACGAAGCCAGTCCGTCTAAGTTTTGCTTTATTTGATACGTGAATATTCACATAAGGAGGACGAGATATGAGAACTTATTATTTAATGATTTAATAACGCTGGATATCATTTTTGGCAAATTGTATCGTACATATCATCTCCTGGCCATGTTGAGATATTTGCATTACTAATATGTGTATTGAATAAAGAATTTACGCATTTTAGAACATTGACAATTGACACTGAAGATAAACACAGCACAGAGATAAACCCTGAGGACCACACTTCGTTGAACTTCGTGAAATGGCGATACAAAAACCATAACTATTTAGTGGACTGCAATCGCAAACAACGGACTATACCAAGTAACAGAAACGACATCAGCTGAGCAGCATTTTCAACTAATATGGATATTGTATATAACTCAAAGAGAAAATAATAGCATAATCAAGATATCGATATTCCACACAATTTCAAATAAAAGATTAGGATGAATTGATAAATTCGCTTTTTTACCAATTTGTTTTGTTGGTTATTTAAGCCGAAACAAATCTTGAACTGTAAGAAGAATTGTTTTTTTTTTCCTACGTGTCAGTGGACATCTAACAATTATTTAAAAATAACAACGATTTTTACAGATACAAGTCCGACTCTCTAACCCTTAGCTAGGCAGAGGAGATGGGTGCCTCTGTTCTCAAGGGTATTTGTACGTAATTGAATGTAACGAATCCGACTGGAATGCAGTTTAATATTGACGGCCAAATGGTTACTGAACTTGAGAAACGTATTTTCTTGAAAAATGGTTTTTATAGCAAACTAGCAGCATGGCCCGGCGTTGCCCACGCTTGATTAAAAAATCGTACGACTCATACAGCAATCGCTATCACTTGACTTAAAATATTTTTGCCTTTCCTTGCCTTTAAAGGAGTGCACTTTGCCGTTCTGGTGTTGCTACACGCCTTACTTCTTGCCTATTTCACACTGCGAATTTTTTCTAAGCTCTATACTAAACATTAAATCTGTTATGAAAAAAGAACTAAACAAAATGAACACAAAACGATCAGCTTTCAAAAAAGACTCGTAACTGGAAAAACCGAATGAAAAAAGAATGTTAACAACAAATACTTTTTCACACCCAACCTAATTCTGCGGAATCAGAATCAACGTTGAGTTTAAGCAAGCGAATGAGCCAATTGGAGTAAAGTGCCATGCAGATTTAAATTTTTCCCACTTGTGACGAATGCAGCTATCGATTTTTTTTTGCATGCTAGCATGCTAGTTAATATTCGTGTCAGTCAGCTGTTGGCTCTCACGCTGGCCAATAGAATCTTCCTGCCTATTTGTGGCAGCCAGCTATAGGCTCTCACTCTGGCCAGTAGAAAATGGCCGCAAACTACATGAAAACTGCCGTAGAAGCATGAAAAAATCGATCATTTCCACTATCGATGGGAGTTAGGAAATACAAAGTCGGTCACTTGGAGCATGTGCATGTAAATTTTGGTGAAAATCCGTCGAAAATTGCGGCTGTGCATTCGTTACACCCCCCACACACATCCTGCCTTTTATAGATAGAGATTTTATAAATTTCAATCTGGAATCGCACTGGATGTTTGGCCATATAAGGAAATGGATAGTGATAGAATTTCTATTATCATCACGCTATAGATATTATTAAATAAAATTGCATCAGTTAAGTTGGAAGCAGATATTTCTTTTTTTAGATAAGCCAGATAATTCATGGAAACGATTTGTTCTATAAAATTTGTTCAGTCGTAAACGGTAGACTGTTAATTCCCTTGCTTAAAAAAAAGCGTTCATTTAAAAAACCGTCACCTTTAATGAAAAGTTTCTTTTATGAGATCTGGATTAGAGAATTTCTTTGGTGAATTCCTGTAGAAATGGTCATCCATTAACACAAGAACTTAAATGAATAGAGAGACACAATAAAACTCCCCCTTTAACTTTCCAGTTTTTCTAATTCACTTTTCAGCACCTGATGACAGACATTATCACAAAGTAAACAACACTTTATCTTCATAAAAACTAGAAACGTTCGTCTGCCTTTTGAATAGGGTCTTTCATGCTGATCGACATAGCTGAAGAAGTAATCAATTACCAGCTTCGCCCGTGAAAATTTCACGGATTTCCTATTTGAACTTTCTGATCAATCATAATTCCTACATTAATGATTGAATAAACACCTTGCAAATTCCACGACGAACGGAAATTCTCCTTGTGCATCGTCAAATATTTAAGCTTAACTACTTGACAAAATATTTAAATAACAAACAGAAATATGAATGCGGGTCATTATTGAAAGATCTAAAGGGTAAAAATGAAAAAATTAAAAACTGATAAGTTTTTTTCCGTTTCACTGAATCAGACATTATATTCATGAGAGCAGTATCGTTTCTTTCTTTCTTTCTTTCTTATTATATAAGTTTTCTTTTTCTCCCTAAGATCAAACAACGTCTCTCGTATATTTTTATTTTTCCACTTTCGTCGCAGTCAAAACGAAATAGTCTATTGTTTATCTAAGATAATGACAAGGCGTAATGCGCGTTCTAATTTACTAACAGAGAAAGAAGAAGAATTATAGTATGATATCTATTTTTCATGGGTTATCACACGAGCCAAATATCTCGTTAGCGATTCCATAAAAATCACGCAATTCACTGACCTACTTCCGATCTAAAAAATACTGTTTCACTAAACGATTCCCTGCAAAACTTAGAAGACAAAGAAACCTCTCAGCAGCTGATCCATCGTAATGGCGAAATAGCCGTTTCCATTCAGGCAATATTTGCTATAGATTGACCGAAGAGAAGAACAAAGAAACCTCTCACCAATTGATCCATCGTAATGGTAATAGTAATGGTGAAAATAGCCGTTTCTATTCAAGCAACATCCGATTGCCCGAACAGCTAATGTGACTGTTGTTTGAAATTTATAAAACCTTTTTCTTGTAGGGAAACGTATGGCGGTAAGTCGAAGAGGACACGTCAGATTGAACATGACCAACCACCGAAGAACCCCAACGGTAGTATAGGCAACGATATAAATGATCACAAGTGTCAGTCGGACTGTCGTAACCAACGGATAGACGAAGCATTGGAGAGCCCGATCCACGAAGCTTACCAGATCTCGCTTCTCTCAATCCCATTTGAGCCATGAGTGATGTGCTTCTGGCCAAGCGTGAAGGCTTCTCCGTCATGCAGAGTTGTCCACTAAATTCAAATACGTGAGAATATACCTCGTCAAACTATATCTTTGACTGACATCTCCGCCACTGCCTTTTGGGGGGAGATAGGGAATAGGAAGAGAGGACGATGATTCCGATGCTCGGATGCCAGCGGGTACTGACAGCAAAAATGGTCCTGATCCAGTTCCATGGAATTTCATGATGTTGTTCCTACTAATCACACAAATGATTTTAAATACTATCGACTCATGAGGTAAAGTTTGCTACAATGATTTTGACTGAGGTTTGTTTTCAAGACTTCTTTTAGATACTAATAAATTCATTCATGGCTTCAGATGATCTTATTCTTGGTTTGTCAAACATGAATCTCTATTTGCAAATATTTGAACAACATTTTCCTGTTCATTTACTAATCTGAGATTGATCTCCTTTCTCACGTTCGCTCTGCGTGTCGTTCCTCTTCATAATATAGGCGATTCCAGCTCAACACACAACACTAACAGTCTTTTGACCAACACTAAATTTTCATAGTAAAATGACCAACAATACACTTTTAAAGCAAAATGATCAGTAAGACATTTTATTGTAGAATAACCAACAATACATTTTATAGGAAAATGAACAACAATACATTTTATAGGAAAATGAACAACAATACATTTTATAGGAAAATGAACAACAATACATTTTATCTGTAGTTGAAGGTTTACTATTGCATTAAACAATATTTAGTTGAAGCCATAAAACTGTGTTCAAAATATTTTGATTTCGTCATTAAATAACCTGTAGAGGTTGATATGCCGCTAAACAAAATCAACCAATCAACTAACATGAAAGATGTCTTTAATGACATTAATCCATAGTGTTATGGGGTCCACCCCTTTTTCATACAAGTGGACTCGACCAGAGTGTTACTGGGACTGCTGCCGTTAAATACCCAGAGCCTGTCAGAATATAGAGATTGAGATTGATAGAGAGATTGGGTGAGTGTGAGCAGAGATTATGATTGAGTTGGAGGTAGAGTAATAGTGTGAGGTAAGCACTTGTAGAAGTCAGTTACAAGCACGTAAACTCTAAGGAAGTCCTACTTCGAGACTATATCTATCTGTATTTGCTATTAACCGCGTTCCTGGATTTACTAACAGTATTAACGTTTCTATTATTGTGTAAATACATTTTATTTCTTATATTTAATTATTGCGTTTGTCATTCATTGGAGACCGAATTTCATCTCGGAATCCACAACACATATCCCACAATTTCTTAGAGAAATCAAATTGTATCTTAAAATATAACTTCAACAAAAAAAATATAACATAAAACCCTTTTTTTTAATCATTTCATCCCAAGAAAGGCGGTAATGCAACCAGTACGCAGAGCTTTTCAGAAAATGAAGACAGAGAGAAAAGACTGATTATAAAGGGGGGAAAGGATAAGAACGCAATGGTGTTTCTGGAGATAAAAGATGGTGTTTAACGTTGCATTAAATTTTTGGAAGATTGTAGTTATCAGGAAAGTAAGGAAACAGAAGGGAGTTCAAAAGGCGGGAAGTGCGAGAGAAAAAAACTGTTGGAATAGAAGTGTCGGTTATATTTCCCTAGGTATACATAACCCAACGGAACCGGCCCCAAGATCAACGTCTTCTATCAGCAAGCCACTACATCCAGAGCAGTAAACGTGGTTCAAGCATAGGTTCATAATAGGAATTTTTGGAGATCTAAATAGCACATCTATCTATCAACTAATATAATAATATATATATATATATATATATATATATATATATATATATATATATATATATATATTCTTAATAGAAATCTCGATGCGAGTATCCAAAACAACTAAATAAAGTGCTCAATATAATGAGTGGAGCAGACCTAGTTAAACCTAGATAGTGAGACAAACCTACTAAGGTTTCACCTAAGCGGATAGTCAGGAAGGATGGCTTCCTGGTGATCCGCTTAGTTGAAACCTTGGTAGGTTTGACTGACTCTCTAGGTTTATATATATATATATATATATATATATATATATATATATATATATTATAAAGGTAAAAAAAAGGAAAACTGTATTATTAGCCGACGCGTTTCGTCCAGTGTGGAATTTTTCAAGGCAAAAATGAAATGAATTTATAAAAAACAAAGTAACTATTAACAGTAAAACAAAATGTCCTTAGCAACTAGAAGAATTTAGAAAACGCTATTGTATTAATTAATATTGTCAACTGAAAGTTACGTCAAATACTAATATGTATCATTTTGTTGTTTTGTTGACGGATTCAATAATTTTCTTTTGACTTCTTGATAGAGATGTGTACATTTGTTTGGAGGAATAGTAATTCTGTTAGGAAAAGTGATAACCCAAGCAAACGTACACACACACGTATATATATATATATATATATGTCGGAGTTAAAATTGCTGCAAATTTTGATTTTCACGTTCCCGGTGTGTAACTTGCGTTTTGGTCTGTCCCTTTTGCAGACAACTATACATTCAGTCTTGTAACATTTAATGTTTATTCCGTTCCTGTTTTTACCGACAACCTCTAATAGTTCTTTGGTTTTCCCTTCTGAATCTATGATGAAAACTGTTTTACTACGTAGTGTATATTGTTAAGTTTACGCCCACCTATTGTAAATCCTGAATTGTCTTCTCGTTTTCTTAGAATAATCTCTCTGTACAGGTTAAATAAAGACGATGTCAAAACACATCCTTGTCGTACACCTCTTGCTAATTGACTCATTTTCTGAACTTGTTTCTTCCCAGAAGGGCATCAATAGTTAGAAACAATAATATTACAATGTCTACCTAAATTCGTTTTGACAGTACCAAAGCATAAACCGTTCTGAATATGACACTCGAAAGGCTATAACCTAATTCAACATTAGAAATCTAAGATTTTTGGTGCAGAATAATATAACAGAAACCAATATTTACAGTAGACTTTTGGAAACATCGTGCATTATTTCAAACAAACAGTGGCACTCTCATTTAAAATTTCTAAAATCTTTTTATTTAAGTCTATATTTATACCTGTTCTAAAGTCTAATAATTTTTTTATTATTCTTTCGAATACTGATAGGGCTTTCCTTCCTAACCTTTTGTTTGAAGTTGTGTGGAATTGACTCTTGGTTATGTCATTATTTTCTCTTTGTGTTATATATTATATCCATTTTATCCCATAGAGATTGATGTCACTAAATAAAATCAACCAACCAAGCAACAAACATGAAAGATATCTTTAATGACAGTAATCCATAGAATATCCCACAATTTCTTAGAGAAATCAAACTGCATCCCATAATATAACTTTAACAAAACTATAGCAGAAAACACATTTTTTAAAACCATTTAATCCCAAGAAAGGCGGGAATGTCGCTAATACGCAAGGTGGGTGTGGGTTCAGAGAGTGAAAGTGAGAGAAAATACTGGATAGAGAATGGACCGAGGAAAGGATAATAGCTGAACGGAGTTTGAGGAGATAAAAGGTGGCAATGATATTGCATTAAAATCTTTTAAGATTGTAGTTATCAGGGAATCAAGGGAACCGAAGGGATTTCAACAGGCGGGAAGTGCGAGAAAAGAAACTCTTGGCGTTCACGTGGAGGTTACATTTCCCTAAGTATGCATAACACACAGGAACAGGATCCAAGATCAAGGTCTTTTATCACCAAGCCGCTACATCCAAAACATTAAACCTGAAGGTTTGAATAATATATAATTCAAATGATATATTAATAATATATATATATATATATATATATATATATATATATATATATATATATATATATATATATATATGTATGTAAATCCGTTGGTATAATCCAGTCGAGTCGTATTGAACAACATAGAATTTGAAATATGTTAAAAGTGACTCACGAAAGAGCGCTCCATGTTTATTTTCATTAAACAGAGCAAATTTTTTTTACAATTGGAATTAAGATACCTTTACTAAATGTACAATACCAACTGATACCATAAACAGTTTAAAAAATCCTGCGAATTTTAAAATTAAAATACATAGGTGAAATTGGTCATTTACTGAAGGTATTTTAATTACAATTCTAAAGAGTATATATATATATATATATATATATATATATATATATATATATATATATAATTTATATACATATATATATATAATTTATTTTAGGATTTGTCGGAGTTAAAATTGCTGCAAATTTCGATTTTCCCGTTCCCAGTGTGTAACTGTCTGTCCCTTTTGCAGACAACTATACATTCAGTCTTGTATTATTTAATGCTTATTGCGTTCCTGTTTTTATCGACAACCTCTAATAGTTCTTTAATTTACTCTTCTGAATCTACGATGAAAACTGTTTTGTCCGCGTAGTGTATATTGTTAAGTTTACGCCCACCTATTTTAAATCCTGAATTGTCTTCTTTGAATAATCTCTCTGTACAGGTTAAATAAAGGCGGTGTCAAAGCACATCCTTGTCGTACACCTCTTGCTAATTGACTCATTTTCTGAACTTGTTTCTTCCCAGAAATGTATCAATAGTTAGAAACAATAATATTACAATGTCTACCTAAATTCGTTTTGACAGTACCAAATCATAAACCGTTCTAAATATGACACCCGAAAGGCTATAACCAAATTTAACTTCAGAAAAATAAGATTTCTAATTCGGAATAATATAATAGTAACCAATATTTACAGTAGCCGTTTCCTTATAAGGAAACATCGGGCTTTATTTGATCACGCAACCAGTGCCGTGGTCGTTTAAAATTTCTAAAATCTTTTTATTCTTATCTATATTTATTCCTATTCTAAATTTCTGTAACTTTTTATTGTTCTTTCGAATACGGATGGGGGTTTCCTACCTAACCTTTTGTTTGAAGTAGTGTGGAATGTCAAACTCTTGGTTATGTCATTATTTTCTCTTCTAGTTTTATGTTGTATCTATTAAAGTTGTTGCTGCCTTCAAAAATCATCAAAGGGTTTGGTTTCTATTACTTGATATAGTCTTTTGTGATTCTGTAGCGCCTGTCTATGAGGTTCGAAGAAGGATGATCCTTCCTAAAAAACCCTGGCTTCATTCGCTCGTAACCATCTTTTTAAGTCAAAGAGATAGCAGATGGATATAGCTGACAGTTTAGATATTTTTAAATGAGTCTCGATCAGACGAGGCCATTTAAGATCATGACTCAAGTTTTTAGATGAATGGTGCTGCGGTAACTTGCGGTGTTGTGTGAAACTACCTCTATCCCATCCTATTTTATATTCATTTTCCTTTTCTCTTTAACTAAATTTGTTGTATCTGATCCATACACCGAAGTGAATTTTTATGCTGGATTCAGTGAAGGTGCCATCACTGATTTCATTAATTAATTGTACAAAGTAATGATTTCTAATTCATCTGTCTCTTGATCTCATTATTCTAGTCACGTATCTTTATTTAAAAATGCAAATATTACACTATAATTTAACATAAAGTCATATTAATAGAGTATCAAGACAAGAATCGTTTTAATCTGGAATTTTATAAGGTAAAACGTGATGTAAAATAGTTTGTGCAGATTTATAATAGTTATTCTTATCAAAATCCTGAATCACATTTAATCCGACATTTGTCCGGTTATAATGTTTTACAAAGAGAATAACTATACTATAAGTCTCGAAGATGAAAATCTACATGCAGATTCATCATCTTGCATCCAATATTTGAATTGTTAAATGCTAATCTACAGTCTAGTAATATGTAAATGAGGTACTTTATAAAAGGCAGTATCGCTGTGCCTAAGGGAGAGTTATCTTCTCTTGATGAGACTACATCACTCTAGGGGAATACCTATCTTAAGAATATGGCGTCGCCGATCGGTTACTTAACCATAATGGATTCTGAATATATTGAAACCTGGCTGAGTTGTTTCGCAGCGTCGGCGAGAGTAAAAAAAATATTAAAGGACATTAAAGCTGGTGGAAGAGAAAATGATGTTACGGAAGTGTTTTTAGTTTCAGCGGGGTGTGAGACCATAAAAAAAATCTCCGTCATGGTCTATTCCAAAGTGTTGGAAGATTTAGCGTATGAAGAAATTGCTACCACCATAAAAACAAATATACGAGCCCCCTCCCCACCAAAAAAAGATTGGTTATAACGGAAATAATTAAGTTTCTCGAAAGTAGACAAAGACCGGGAAAAACTATTATGCAATATGTACAGCAATTGAAAGAAGCGTTGAGATATTAAAAGAATGGGTTAGGAACAAATGTTTATTGAAGATGAGTTAATTTTGCTAAGACTGAAGTAATTTTTGATCTCTCGTAGAAATTGAAAATTCTAGAGCGGCTTCAAGCTCATAATATTACTCTGGAAGCAGCTTGATTAAAAAATTTAATGCCTCCGAAGGCAGCATGAAGACTTACATTGCTAGTAAAACGTTAGTTATATTGCAATAAGTGACATGAAAAGCGTAAAAATAAATGTCCGGCTTTTGGGAAATGTTGTTTCAAGTGTAAAAAGAAGGATCATTTCCAGACTGTATGCAAATAGAAAATATCGAGTGGCAAAAGTGGAAAATACAGATCCTCTGATTGAAAGTAGGGAAGTAAAAACACCTTCCTGATGTCATAGGTTCCCAAGTAGGCATCTATGCTGACGACACTACTTACAGTGCTTCAAAAAGCTTAATTGTATGGAGACATTACAATAAGGAACATGAAAAGAGCAAAAATAAGTATCTGATCATTGAGAAATGGTGTTTTAAGTGTTAAAAGAGGAATCATTTGCAGACGGTACACACATATGAAAAGCGAGTTGAAAATACAGATCCTCCGATTAAAAGTAGGGAAGTATTTGAGACAAAAGCACATGATAAAGGTAAGGAAATGGTGAAGTTGAACGGAATAACTTTACTCATGCAGGTGGATACTGGAAGTGATGTTACGTTGATACCGATGACTTTTTGGGAAAGAGTGGGTTGACCAAAGTTAAAGAAAAGTAATCACCATTTGAAACAGTTCGATCGGTCAATCATCAAAATTGTTGGATGCTTTAAAGGCACGTTTAGGATAAAAACAGATTCGAGATAATACTCATCTTAGTGGTGGAAAACATCAAAAGCCACAGTCTTTTAGGAAGCTGGTAAATTCCATGATGTCTGTAAAACTGGGTATTGGATAATTAAGCGGATACGAGGCGAAGTTCTGGCTTAGAGAAAGCAGTCAACCCATTATATTTTCAAGACCGAAAATTTCCTGTTCACATATTACCCTTGGTGGCTGCTAAGCTGAACAAAATGTTGGAACAAGGAACAATATTGGAAAAAGTCATCCAGGGTGGTAGCAATTGGCCTTCACCCATTGTGGAGATACGCAAGCACAATGGAGATTGAAGAATTTGAGGCGATTATAAAGTGGGTGTGTATCACCAGATTTTTTTCTGATTCATCCCCGTTGCCAAACATTGAAATAGTGTGCTATGTGTTTTCTGGTATGACACACTTTACTAAAGTTGACCTTAAGTCAGTATATAATCAGATAAAAATTGATAGCAAGTTTCAAGAAATCAGCATAATCAAAACTCCTGTTAGATTATTAACGACTTGTCTGTCGTTTGGAGTTAAAAATTCAAGTCACATTTTCTAAAAAGCCATCGAAAATTTTTTCGAGAGGATTAAAAATATAATTGTATATCAGGACGACATCGGCATTGTTGCGTGCAATAAAGAAGAGCTCAAAAATAAAACGGAGCAAGTTTTGAAAAAAATTAACTAGCGCGAAAATGACAAATGCGACAAATGCGAGTTTAAGTGCGAAAAAATATATCGTATATCAAATATTCAAAGACGGTCTATCGCCGGATGATAAACTCATTAATAAGATATTAGGGATAGTGGCACCCAGAAATAAAAATAGAATCTTTTTTAGGATTAACCAATTTCTATAACAGATATCTGATTCAATATAATGACCCCGTGGAAACATTTAACGAAGTAAGGAAGAAGAATACCGAGTTTTAATTGACAAAAAGACAGGAGGTTGCCTTCGAGAAAGGCAATCATAAACAAACCAGTTGTTAAAATTTTCGATCCAGTGAAAAGAACTGACGTCAACTACTAATGTCAGTGACTTTGTTATAGCTACAGTATTCTTGCAGGAGGATCATCCAGTTAGATATTTATCCAGAAAACTAACATCATCGGAGGCGAATTATTCGAATATTGAGGAGGAATTGGCGATTGTGGGAAGCACGGAAAGAGCTCTAAAATTTTTTGCTGGGAAGACAATTTCTTTTAAAACCTGATCATAAGTATTTGAAATTTATATTCAACCCAAAAAGTGAATTCCCAAAGGTCACATCTGATTAAGGTTTATGGGGGTTCGACTTTGATACCGTAGACATTAAAGAAAATACTATTTATCATTATCACGGTTAAATCTTGAATTTTAAAATGTTGAAGTAAGTGAAAATTATGGGTATAGGATTTTGCATTGGTTAGAAAGTATTACCTTTAAATCGGCTTAGCTTGGGAACTAGGAAGGATCCATTGTTGAATAAAATTATGGATAGAATAAAGAGAAATACATTGAATAATTGCTCTATAGCTGAGAGGCCTTATAAAGAAACAAGACACAAACAATAGAAAAAGGAATTATATGTAATGGAGACATAGTACCTCCACAGTCTCTGAGAAAAGATGGAATTAAAACGATGCACGATGATATACATGGAGGTATATTGGTGACACAAATGAGGTTAAAATTGCAAGCATGGTGGCCAGACTATTCGAGAGACGTGGAAGTTTGTTAAAAATTCCCAAAGTGTGCAGATAAAAAGAAAATTAGGCTAACTAAAATTCACTTTTGGTCAAAAGAAATGGAGCCGTGGACACGAGTTCATATGGATCATGCCTACATTAAATGTATAGGACTATTTCTGATATTAGTCGACTCGTATTCAGGTTGGCCTGAAGTTATTAAGGTCGTGGATAGAAGAGACATTACTGTGAAGCAGGTGTTGAGGATATTGTTTTCGAGAAATCAAGTTCCAAAAAACCTTGGTCTGCGACAATGCACCTGAGTTTTGTGAAGAAAGTTTATGTGAATAGTTAAACCGTATAGGATTGTGGAGAGAATGGTTCAAACGGATTAAAAGTATTCTCTCTGGTGGACTGTGATATAGAGAGTTATTTACCTAGACAACTCATAAAGTATAGATCTATATCGCATGTAGGCAGAAGACAATGTTCATCTGTACTGACAAATAAGAACACCGATTACCATGTTGTGGCACCTTGCATTATTAGAAATATTCATAGAAATATGATTTAATTTTTTCTTACTCGGTTTACTAAACAGGTTGTTGATTTTTTCTAAAACGGAAAATAATTGAGTTGAAAATAATTCACTAAGATTGTACCTGGACGATCCTAAGGGAAGAAGAAGGAAGGGGAAAGAGAGAGGTCGAGAAATACAAAAAAAAAACGGTCATTAACAAAAACACGAGTCAGAAAGATATCTTAGCTAGCATGTTGACCGAATTTTTTAAAGACAATTGGAAAAATAGAATTAGCAATAATAAAAAAGAAAGAAAGGGAAAAGACATGATATCAAAACGGGCCGCTGATGTAGACCAGATATCGTCAAAGCATCTGACCGACTTTTGCGTGGAGAGACTCCTTATCAATTTGGTTTAGAACAATAGAAATGAAATTTTTAATCAGAGAAAAAGTGTCTTTGGGTTGAGGGGAGTGACCGGTGGAACGATATACAGATCCTGACCTGTTAAGAATTGGACACCCACGTTAATAAAGTGGAGACATTTTCAAAGTAGATAATTAAGATTTTCGACTATCAGGAAAAACAAAGAGGTAAAAAGAGGGACAATTGCTTTTGGCTCACAGAGGGCGCCAAGAAGGCGGAAAAGATCCTTTCTGAAGTCAAGTCTAATTAGCGGCGGGCTGTTTGACAAAGTCCAGGTGAGAGAAAGCCAAGATTGTCATTTTGCGTACGTGCAAAAAAAGGCAAAAGTGGATTTTGTTTTTTTTAAAACAAGAACGATGTAACCACGCCCGCAACAAGAGGAGAAAGGATGTTCGATCAATAACAATTGGTCGGAGACGGTCACGTGATCTGCGGAAGAGAAGGGAAAGAAATGCTCGATCAGGAACGATTGGTCGAAGACGGTCACGTGATCTGCGGAAGAGAAGGAAAAGAAATGCCCGATCAGGAACCATTGGTTAAAGCGGTCACCTGACATACGAGAGACTAAGAGAGATGGATGTGCGCCGCCCCACCAAAGGTACTGTGAGGAAGTAGGGGTGAAAACAATAGCGATAATGAGAAGACAGAATTAATGCAGCTTTTGGAATTATCGAGAAAACCCTGACGCCGACAGACCCACCCCAGTTTGTTGCGGCGTCAATATAAGCAGGACCCCAGTCGACAGAAATCAGTAGAGTTGGAGTGGAGTGGCAGCTGGACCGCGGGCAGGGATAGAGCCTGAACGCGGGCATCAGGCCCGATTCACTCGCCCCTTTGCGGGCAAAAGAATCCTCAGACAAGAAATCCTTCCAGCCCAAGTCGAAGACAGGAGAACTTCCAGCCCAAGTAGACGAAGAAGAAGATTGCCTGAAAGCCTGAGAAGAATTGGAGATGCAGACAAGCCGAAAGTCGATGAGAAGTTAAAGTTCAGCCCCGGACGGCAGTGAGAAGAGACCACCTCAGACGACAGAGAGTTGCGGCTAAGTTGAAACAAGAAATCTTCCACCAAGTTGAAACAGGAAAACTACCAGCCCAAGCAGACGAAGAAGAAGAAATACAACTCAAGTCGGAGAGAAGAATCAACTGCGAATGATCGATAGAAATTAGCCCCAGTGTCGAACTGAACCACACTCCGACATACATACATGATTCTAGAAAGTAGGTAATTCGACATTTTTCTATTGTGTGATAGAAGCTTGGTGCCATAGTCCACAGAGCGGGTCGGGAATTGAGAACAATTTTGTTTTTATGTAACGGACATTAAGATATAAAAGGTTGTTACCCTTTTTATCAGCAATTTTGTTTAGTGTCGTGAGTTTCTCTTTTATTTGTGTTTTGCCACCCCCGTCGGACTCAACTTGTATCGGCCCCAATCCCTGCTGGTCCCGTCTGTCTAAGATCTAAACACAGCGTGGGTAGACAGACCGGAGATCGGTACAGTTGCTTTAGTGACCAGGTATTGGAAGCGAGTCGAGAAAGGCGAGGCTGGTGATCATCTGACCAAGGGGTTGGAGCGGCACGCTTGGACCCAGGAGGAGCGACCAGGAGGAGCGACGTCACCGTTGGCGCCGTAACCAAAGGATCCGACCCTGGGCCAGGTGTGTAACCGTCACAAGTGGTGCCGTGACCAGGATCAACCCTGAGTCAACCGTCACACGTGGTGCAGTGACTGAGGGATTTCAACCCTGAGAAGACCACGATCGACCGCCGTTGCTGAAAATTCAGACAGAACTCAGAACGACCCGGGACCAAAGGAAAAGAAAGAACAGAATCATCTGTAAGGTAGGACACCTTGTTTTGTTTCCCAACCTCGATTGTTGCTGTATAGACTGTCTTTCTCTGTAGACATGTCAGATTATGATTCGGATAGAGCAGTGGGGGTGAAGAAGAAGTAGGGCGGGGGTTGTCAGTGGGTCTAAGGAAGCTGTTGGGTGGACCGAGGGTCCCAGTATTTGATGGCAGCGGGAAGGACTTTAAAAACTGGCTGGCAATCCTCGAGAAGAGCCGAACCATCTACGAGCTCTCGGACCAAGAAACCCTGTATTTGGCATACGATGCCACAAAGGGAAAAGCGTCTGAGTTCGTGAGGGGGCTCTTGGAGAACCAACCCCGCTTGGCTTGGGAAGAAATAAAAAGACTACTCACCAAAGAATTCGCCGACGAAGGTACGGCCATAGAGGCCATGAGGGCCCTTTTTAATCTGACACAGCTGCGGGATGAGACCCCGGGAGAATTGGGGGCCCGAGCGGGGAAGCTATCGTCGTTGGCATTCCCCGAAGTGGTCAGGGATAATGCGGTTATGCAGGCTCAACTGGCGGACCTGTATGTAGAGGCGCTGAGCGACGAGCGTGTTCGTCACGACGTATTGAAAGAAGGACCGCTCAGACTGTCGGCAGCGATAGAGCTGGCCAGGGAGAGCCAGGGGTGGGGATAAAGTGAAGAGGTGTGGGAAGAAGCAGATACCAAGTCAGGAGGCTGGAAGAAGGGGGTAGGCGGAAGAACCCCCGTGTGGAATCAGAGGGTTAAGGAAGAGGTGGATCGGGCAGAATTATGGGAGGAGGACCCCAATAGAAGGGCATGGTCGACCAGGCATGGCTTTTATAAGCCCACGCCGGGTCGATACAGGGCTGGTCTGCTGGACCTGTGGGTACGAGGACCACAGGGCGGCGGAATGTCCGACGAAGTGAGGGTTGCCCCAGACTTCGATCGTGACAGGTGCACCAGGTGTGGTAAGAAAGGACACCTGGCCAAGTGGTGCGGGCTGAGGAAGGTGCCCCACCAATATTAACAAGGAAGGCCAGCCCAAGAAAAGCCAGCGGGCCACCCCAGAATTAAGAGGAGGGGTGCCCCAGTTAAAAAGGAGAGAAATTAAAATTGGACCAGTGGGTGGGCGAACCGCTTGAATAGAGGACGGTTCCCCGAGGATAGACACAAGGCCAAACCCAGTTAAAAAAGGAAAAGAGCAAAATGTTGGACATGTGGTCGGTGGGCCACTTTGCGGCAAGCTGTCCAACAAGAAGGTGCTGGTTTTGCAGGAGGCCAGGACACCTGAAAAGAAACTGTATTTTTAGAAACGGCCATGGGAGACCGGGAGAGGTCCGGCCGGGGTCGCCCAGGTGCAGGGGGGGGCGCAGAACTCCACCTCATGAGAAAAATGAAGGTGATATATTACTACCGGCGCCTATGGCTGGGTTAACCCAAAGGTGGGGGGACCCAGGAAGAAGAAAGCTCAGGTGTTCTCTTCGCTAACGCAAGAGAAAGAACTATCCTGTAGAGCAGAGATAGGTGGTAGAGAGATGAGGGCTTTGGTGGACACAGGAGCATCTGTGTCATTGATGAGAGAGGAGACATACAGGCAGGGTGAAACGGAAGAGAAGGTTACAGGAAGCGGACATAGAGATCACGCAAGCAGATGGGGCCCCCTGAAGATAAAAGGGATGGTGAGGCTCCCGGTGAGGATTGGAAGGGTGAAAAGCACCCAAAATTTTTACGTAACCCCCCGACCTGTGTACAGAGGCAATCTTGGGAGAAGATTGGCTCCGGAGCCAGAAGGCCCAGATCGAGTTTAATCCTACTGTGTTGGTGGTGAACGGCGAGAGAACGCCGTTGGGATGCCCACCAGAGGAAGAGATAACCATAGTGGTGGAGGAAGATGTAAAAGTTACCTCCCTAGGACCGCAGTGTCGGGAAAGGGTAGGCTAATGTCAGAAAAAAAAAGGTACGGAGAGGACCTCTGCAGTTGGTCCCTGTAGAAGGAAAGGGCCTAGAAGATGGCGAGGTAACCCTGTGCGAAACGGTAGTGGAGGCAGCCGAGTTGGTGCCCATTATGATGGTGAACCAGGCCCAAAAGACTATCAAGGTTAGGAGAGGGAGAAGATAGGGAGAGCGCTTCCCCTACGAACTCTGAATCGGGTGAGATTCGAGGAGGAACGAAGGAAGCTAGTAGAGCAAACAAAAGGAATCTTAGATGAGGATATATTAGCACCGGATCAATTTAGAACCAGAGTGGGGGGGTCTGTTAAGGAACAATCGAGATGTGGTAGCCCAGTCAGATAAGGAACTAGGTCAGACCCACACAGTCGAAATGAAAATCGACACCGGAGACCACCCCCTGTGAAATTAAAACCCTACCGAACACCTATACATAAAAGACCCCCCTTAGAAGAGGCAGTAGAGGAAATGTTGGAAGCTGGGATGATCGAAGATCGATCTCTCCTTGGAGCTTCCCAATAGTAATAGTAGGTAAGAAAGATGGCGGCCACCGTTTCTGTGTAGATTTTAGAAAGCTGAATTCTGTATCGAAGCCGTTGGCGGTGCCATTGCCATTGATAGACGACATTTTGGCATTATTAGGGAAGGCAAAGTACTTCTCTACGTTGGACTTGAGGTCCGGGTATTGGCAAGCAGCCCTGGATGAGACTGACAAGGAGAAGGCCGCATTCGCGTGTCACCTGGGACTGTTTCAGTTCAGAGTGATGCCATTCGGTTTAGCTAATGCCCCGGGAGTCTTCCAACAGCTAATGTCAATAGTGTTAGGAGGATACGAGAGCTTTGCCATGGCGTATTTAGACGATATCTTGATATTTTCGGAGACAGTGGAACAACACTTTTTTCATTTAAGACAGGTGTTGGGAAGGTTGAGGAAACACGGATTAAAATTGAAATTGTCAAAGTGTCAGTTTCTGAGGGAAGAAACTAGGTATTTAGGCTTCGTCATAAACGGAGACGGTATTAAACCCGACATGGATAAGGTAAAGGTCATAAGGGAAATGCCAGAGCCTAAGACAGTGAGGCAGGTAAGAGGTTTTATAGGAGCTATAGGCTACTACCGGCGCTTCGTCCCGGCATTTTCAAGAATTGCCATACCGCTAGTGGCCCTGACGAAGAAATACGCTAGGTTCAAGTGGACAGAGGACTGTCAACGAGCATTTGATTCGCTAAAGGAACAGTTGACGACCGTTCCACTGCTGACGTATCCAGACCTCAGCAAGCCCATGATATTATACACGGATGCCAGTGAGCAGTGTGTAGGGGCAGTACTTACCCAGCCGTGTCCTGATAAGGAAGGACCAGTGCCAGGCATACCAGAGGAAGTACCGATATACTTCCTCTCCCATAAGCTCTCAGAGACACAACAGAGGTGGCCAGTAATAGAGAGGGAAGCATATGCTATCATGTATGCTCTCCAAAAAACTGGACTACTATTTAAATGGTGCGGTCTTCACTATAAAGACAGACCACAATCCTCTGCAGTACCTATTGCAGGCGGAGTGGACAAATAATAAGAAAATTCAACAGTGGGCACTTAAGTTAAGTGGCTACCACTGTAAGATAGAGTATTTGGCAGGAAAGGAAAACACGTGCGCAGATTTACTCTCAAGAATACCGAAACAACTGGAAGAAAGATCTGTAAGGGTAGAACAGGGAGTAGATGATAAAGCCTATAGAATAGGAGTAATTAACTCTAATAAGCTAAAAGATCGCCCTATATTAGAATCGGACGAAGAAGGGGACGCCCAGATAATAACCGATCCTTACTGGACAGAAGGAATTGAGAAGGAGCAAGCAGACAGTGAAATAGCTGCTCTGAGAGAGAAGGTGAAGTCAGGAGAGACCACCAAGTATGCCATAATAGAGGAAAGGCTGTATTATCTCTCAGGAAGGGATGAAGAAGTCAAACCCAAGTTGTATGTGCCCAAAAGTTTAAGACCAGAGATATTGGAACAGTGCCACGAAAGGTTGGGTCACATGGGAATTGATAGGACATGTGATCTCATAGGAAGAAAGTACTATTGGCCCAAACTGTACGGAGAAGTCACTAACTATGTTCGAGTTGTGTAGTGTGCCAGTCGCAGAGCAGAAGGCAGGAAATGGCACCCTTGGAGGAAACAGACGTACCAAACTTCCCCTTCGAGAAAGTGAGTATGGATGTATCAGGACCATATGGGGAAACTGCACAAGGAAACAACTATATAGTGAGTTTTGTCGATTGGCTAACAAATTGGCCTGAAGCATTTGCAGTACCAGACAAGAAGGCCAGAACTGTGGCCGGGTTGATAATAAGTGAAATCTTCCCTAGGTATGGTGCCCCTGTGCAATTGGTAACAGATAATGGCACGGAGAATGTGAACAGCATCATGAGAGAAGTTTTGACAGGTTTGAATGTAGAGCACATAAAACATCCCCATATCACCCCCAGGGAAATGCTAAAGTGGAAAGGTTTCATAGAACCTTGGGAGATGTATTGGCCAAGTTGGTCAGAGAAAACACTGGAAATTGGGACTTGTATTTGACGCAGGCTCTGGCGGCCGTGAGGTTTACGATAAACGAAACCTCCAGATTTTCTCCTTATTTTTGTTGTTTGGCAGAGACGTGGTCCTGCCTGTAGATAACCTACTGAAGCCCCGAAGAAGGTATATGGGAGAAGATCATCATCAACTATTGCTGAACAGCAACATAAGATATTCGTACAGACCAGAAGAAGAATAAAGAGGGCCCAGAAGAAAAGAAATGAGAGGGTGAATGCTGAAAGAAAGGTGGTAGAATTGAAGGTTGGAGACCCTGTCTACTATAAAATCCACCAGAGAGAAGGAAAACTGGACCAGAGGTGGGAGCCGTACTACCGGATAGTAGAGCAGACGGGCCCAGTATCGTATGTAATATGGGATCAAGTGGCAGGACGAGCGAGGAGGGTTCATGCCAATGATCTGAAGAAGGCTGAAATAGCTAACCTAGAAATGAGCGAGCCGAGGCCTAAGAAGACAAGGAAAAGGAAAGTAACTCTGGTTGAACCGGAAGAAATGGAAACGGAAGAAGACTCCGAGGAAGATGAGGAGATAGGCCGACGTGGCCAGATAAACGAAGTAGTCCGAGTGACAGAGTTGGAACCCTCAGCGGGGATTGGCGATGTTCAGTCGTCGACTGAATCGGTACAGAGAAGACCCCGTGAGATCGCCATCACACCCCCATGTCCGAAGAAAAGGAAGAAAAAGACGAAGAGGTCCAATCAGGCAGTCGAAGGCTCTAAAAAGAGGCACCCTGAACAGGACGAAGGACCCAGCGAGTGGGAGGAGGAGGATCGAATACCCCTTTCCCAGCTTAGGGAAAGGATAAGGAACAGGAGAAGTTTAGACATAGAATCGAAAGGTATTGAGGACATTCAAGGCAAAGACTCTAAACAGAAGGAAGAATCAGGAGATGAAGAAGAGAACAAAGAACCTCCTGGACGGGAGTTAAACACAGAAAGAAGGTTGAGCAGGAATCACCTCGGAAGATGAGATCAGGGAGGGAGAAGAACCCCAAATCTCAGTAGAACAAAAGGGCTGTGCAGAATAGAAGCATTTAGTGTCGACAGATAACGACACTGGCTCATCCAAAATCCTATTGGCTGACTATGGTAGATGTGAGTGGAGGGATGGAGTCGCGGGCTGCACCTCACAAGGACGGAAGAAGATCATTGGCATTATTGATTGGCCACCAGTGGTGTCATGAAGTACGACCTTTAGAGTGAGCGCCACGCACACCTGACCAGACCATTCTGTCTGCTAGAGGTTAGTTAGAGGAGGAAGAGCCGAACTAATAGAAAAGTTATGAAATGATTGAGTGATGAGTCGAGCGAGACTAAGTGATTGTGAAGAATAACAACAAGAGATTTGTTACCTTTCCGGAATGATAGCAAGGTACAAGGTGGAAACAGACTACATAGCATTAAATTCGGGGGAGAACGAAATTCATGTTGCTATCAGCTGAAGAAGCTAGCAGGTGTAGATATGATACCCTGGGGACTTGTACCTCGTTGAGCCCTATCTATAAAACTGGTAACCGCAGACTGTGCATACTAGAATTGTTTGAAGGGAGGGGAAGGAATCAAAAGAATCTGCCAAGTAGAGGTATTAACAAACTCGGCATTGCCACAAGCTATCAGTGTTTCAGACGGGGTGTGGGCAGTAGCCACACAAAAACATATCAGCCTGTCTAGGGTATGTGGGGAGAGTCCACAAGGACATTAAGAATAAGGCCACCGTTATCCCTGGTGACGCTACCCATGGGATGTTCGGCGGTTGGGGTGTCCATCTCCTTGCCCCCCTATTACCAGATGGAAGAAGGGTATGAAGAAAAGATTCACTCATAGAGATGATTGGTAGAGGCTTAGTCAATTGTACAGAATTATGGGAGCCGATAGTGAAGAGATTCTCTAATGTCACCTTAAATAAGATGCCAGTATTAATGAAGCCAATAGAAAAGATCGATATGGATCACTTAAGGGATAAGTTAAGTGCGTTGGGAGACGAAGGTGTAGCTTGGGGAAGACGATGAGCAGATCGCGATAAGTTGGTCAATAGTGATGGGTACATTCCTAGTTATAGCCATCGGGGTGTAATAATATGGAAGATTAAGAGTAAGAGAAGATTAGCGAACGACAGTCTAGTGAGCATGCAACAACTCGAGAGGGAGATGCCGAGCAGTGTTCCTTACTCAGACAGGACTGGCGAAGAAATTGCTGAAAGACCAATGGAGGAGGCTGGCGTGAGACCACCACGTGCGGCGGGAAAACCTCCCACGGCAGAGAGGAAAACATTGACCAAGAAGAACAAACCCTAGTGAACACATCTGCACCTACAAACACACGCACACATTACCTTGCATGTAAAACAAAAGAAAATGAAAAGAACATTTCATTGCATGTAGAACAAAAAGAAAATGAAAAGAACATTTCATTGCATGTAGAACAGAAGAAAATGAAAAGAACATTTCATTGCATGTAGAACAGAAGAAAATGAAAAGAACATTTCATTGCATGTAGAACAGAAGAAAATGAAAAGAACATTACATTGCATGTAGAACAAAAAAAATGAAAAGAACATTTCATTGCATGTAGAACAGAAGAAAATGAAAAGAACATTTCATTGCATGTAGAACAGAAGAAAATGAAAAGAACATTACATTGCCTGTAGAACAAAAGAAAATGAAAAGAACATTTCATTGCATGTAGAACAAAAGAAAATGAAAAGAACATTTCATTGCATGTAGAACAAAAGAAAATGGAAAGAACATTACCCTTGCATGTTAGAAAGTAGAATAAAATTGCATGAGACAAATGCATGGTGCATGTTAAATGATGTAATTGGGTTTAGGTGTCATTTACGGGTAAATGACAAATCGGTTAGGAGGGATTGTGGCACCTTGCATTATTAGAAATATTCATAGAAATATGATTTAATTTTTTCTTACTCGGTTTACTAAACAGGTTGTTGATTTTTTTTTAAAACGGAAAATAATTGAGTTGAAAATAATTCACTAAGATTGTACCTGGACGATCCTAAGGGAAGAAGAAGGAAGGGGAAAGAGAGGTCGAGAACAAAAAAAAAAACGGTCATTAACAAAAACACGAGTCAGAAAGATATCTTAGCTAGCATGTTGACCGAATTTTTTAAAGACAATTGGAAGAATAGAATTAGCAATAATAAAAAGAAAGAAAGGAAAAGACATGATATCAAAACGGGCCGCTGATGTAGACCAGATATCGTCAAAGCATCTGACCGACTTTTGCGTGGAGAGACCTCCTTATCAATTTGGTTTAGAACAATAGAAATGAAATTTTTAATCAGAGAAAAGTGTCTTTGGGTTGAGGGGAGGACCGGTGGAACGATATACAGATCCTGACCTGTTAAGAATTGGACACCCACGTTAATAAAGTGGAGACATTTTCAAAGTAGATAATTAAGATTTTCGACTATCAGGAAAAACAAAGAGGTAAAAAAGGGACAATTGCTTTTGGCTCACAGAGGGCGCCAAGAAGGCGGAAAAGATCCTTTCTGAAGTCAAGTCTAATTAGCGGCGGGCTGTTTGACAAAGTCCAGGTGAGAGAAAGCCAAGATTGTCATTTTGCGTACGTGCAAAAAAAGGCAAAAGTGGATTTTGTTTTTTAAAACAAGAACGATGTAACCACGCCCGCAACAAGAGGAGAAAGGATGTTCGATCAATAACAATTGGTCGGAGACGGTCACGTGATCTGCGGAAGAGAAGGGACAGAAATGCTCGATCAGGAACGATTGGTCGAAGACGGTCACGTGATCTGCGGAAGAGAAGGAAAAGAAATGCCCGATCAGGAACCATTGGTTAAAGCGGTCACCTGACATACGAGAGACTAAGAGAGATGGATGCGCCGCCCCACCAAAGGTACTGTGAGGAAGTAGGGGTGAAAACAATAGCGATAATGAGAAGACAGAATTAATGCAGCTTTTGGAATTATCGAGAAAACCCTGACGCCGACAGACCCACCCCAGTTTGTTGCGGCGTCAATATAAGCAGGACCCCAGTCGACAGAAATCAGTAGAGTTGGAGTTGGAGTTGGGGTGGAGTTGCAGCTGGACCGCGGGCAGGGATAGAGCCTGAACGCGGCCATCGGGCCCGATTCACTCGCCCCTTTGCGGGCAGAAGAATCCTCAGACAAGAAATCCTTCCAGCCCAAGTCGAAGACAGGAGAACTTCCAGCCCAAGTAGACGAAGAAGAAGATTGCCTGAAAGCCTGAGAAGAATTGGAGATGCAGACAAGCCGAAAGTCGATGAGAAGTTAAAGTTCAGCCCCGGACGGCAGTGAGAAGAGACCACCTCAGACGACAGAGAGTTGCGGCTAAGTTGAAACAAGAAATCTTCCACCAAGTTGAAACAGGAAAACTACCAGCCCAAGCAGACGAAGAAGAAGAAATACAACTCAAGTCGGAGAGAAGAATCAACTGCGAATGATCGATAGAAATTAGCCCCAGTGTCGAACTGAACCACACTCCGACATACATACATGATTCTAGAAAGTAGGTAATTCGACATTTTTCTATTGTGTGATAGAAAGCTTGGTGCCATAGTCCACAGAGCGGGTCGGGAATTGAGAACAATTTTGTTTTTATGTAACGGACATTAAGATATAAAAGGTTGTTACCCTTTTTATCAGCAATTTTGTTTAGTGTCGTGAGTTTCTCTTTTTTTTGTGTTTTGCCACCCCGTCGGACTCAACTTGTATCGGCCCCAATCCCTGCTGGTCCCGTCTGTCTAAGATCTAAACACAGCGTGGGTAGACAGACCGGAGATCGGTACAGTTGCTTTAGTGACCAGGTATTGGAAGCGAGTCGAGAAAGGCGAGGCTGGTGATCATCTGACCAAGGGGTTGGAGCGGCACGCTTGGACCCAGGAGGAGCGACCAGGAGGAGCGACGTCACCGTTGGCGCCGTAACCAAAGGATCCGACCCTGGGCCAGGTGTGTAACCGTCACAATGTCATTTGCAACGAATGAAAGTGTGAGTGATGTAATGGATAATGGCTCGGAATTGTTAATCGGAGACCTGAGTTCTAATTCCCGCTGGGTTCGTTATATTCACTCACTGGCAAATATCCTTGAGAAACGTATGAATCCACCTCTTCTCCTCCAGCTATGGGTTAATTAATATTGGTATTCCTAAGTGGTCACCCTTCTAGGTTATGGAGAGCCGAGTTTAAGTTCCCGTTGTATTCATCCTATCTTACGCGTAAATACCTCTGGGAAAGACACGAATCCTCTTCTAATCTCCAAGCTATGGGTTAATTAGTAAGACTTGCATAACTAAAGCATTATTTTCTCAAAATAAATTCTTAGAGTCTAAATATATTTTCTGGCTTTAAATAACCTGTAAAGGACTGATAAACCGTAGAAAATCAATCAAACAAATATTTCAAGGTTAAAAGTGCTTGGCCAATAGGTTGGCGAAGCATGAACTCTTCCTTTTTCTGAGGGCAATAGTACGGGATGAATTCAGACTGTCTAAGTTTGAAGACGTTTTCAGTATTCGTTTCTTCGTTATTATGCAAGTATAATCATTTATGAAGCCAGTCTTCACTATGAATTCCCTTTTAAAGTCCTTCGCATTTCCTTACAGGTCATCAAAGCATGAAAACCACGACAAAGATTTCTTCAAATATTTCTACGCCGGATTAAAACTTCCGGAATAATTTCTTCATCCCAACTTCACTGGAAAAGAGACGACATACCTCGTTTTCCAACTTGCTTTAGCGTCTCTTATATTGGTCATAACGCATTTGCATATTTATATGAGATTGAAGAAAGTGCCGAACATTTACGATAGATTCATTGAATTCGCCTACTCTTAAGAAATTTTGATTAAAGCAATAACACAATGAATAGTCGCAAATCCACAATGGCTTATACGTCTGTTAAATGGATGACCGAATGACTTCATTGGTTTTATTTACTTTTGAAAATAACCCCACAGTTCATTTAATCTCAGCAAATATTTATTTATGAGATGTTACATCAGAATAATCAGGGAAAAGTTGGTTAAAAGTCGGAATCAAATTTTAGATTTATTTTCACAAACTTCTTCATCAAATAAAATACGAACGAAACAATATATTCAGTGGGCAGTGTTTTGGCCCAGGAAAAGGGGGTTAATTTGCTGAATTTTATGGCAGACAGGCAGACTTTGCGGGTAAGTTCAGCGTAAACTTCCTATCAATGCAACTTGGAAAGAGAATTTGGCAAATGGAGTTCGAATTGTGGACGCGTTCGTTACTTTCACTTTAGCACAAATACCCTTGGGAAAAGAATGCCATCTATGTCCTCTTCTTCCAGCTATAGTTTAGTTAGCAGAAGAGCTTGGTCTCTCATGCCTTGGTTGGTACTCAGTTCAGGAGAAGATCAAATTTAATTTAAAAGCTGGTCAGATTCAAGCTAGAACTACTTAGTCTAGCTAATCTTAATTAATTCTAATTAATAAGAAATAAGATCCAGTAACCTTTGCCATTCATACGGATATGTCACCCAACTAAAATACAAAAAGACCTTGCAAAATGATTCAAATTAAATATTGTCATTGTATCAATCTTAAATTATTTTCTATTTTGACAAGCCCTTACGCCGAAGCTTATTTCATTTACGCAAACAAAAACTATATTTGACTTTTTAAAAATAATAATGTTCATTCTGTATAAGGCCCTAGAGCCACTCGATGGGTTACAGAGTACCAGGCAAAGTGTATAGGGATATGTGGGGAAGGTAACGATTGACCATAGACTTGAACAGGTTAAGATTGTGGTGATCGAGGAAGCATTCTCTTGGGAGCCGGTAACACGAAGCTGCGTTTCATAGGAAGAAGCTGCTCGAGGGGAACTTACATCTCACCAATGGAATACGGAGAGAATAGATGTGGTTTGCTACAGCGTGTGTGTCATGGCGGATCTTAGACGTGAAGGTGAGATGGTGGAACAAAGGAATGTAGTTCGTCTTCCATCGAAATAGCAAGAGTACAGCAAGAAGAGTGCGACGTTTCGTATACTTAATGCAATCTCTTATCACCAGAAAAGTTATTGTATACATTTCTAAAAGAAATTTAAGCTGTAATCCATATGTCATGTTACTCGTATAAATGTAGCCTATACACCCTTAAAATGAGGACGTAGATAGGCCTTTTGACTTTATCAAGACTGGAAAGTGAAGAATAGGAAACTCTTGCCCGTATATGGCGACAATTTTCCATTTTCTATGGCACTTGTAGAAGTAGAGGAGAATAGGAGAAGTTTCCACAGGGAACCGATCCTTATCTCAGCATCTTGAGGTATGGATCTCATAGGTACGAGTTTCCAGGGCGTGCACACATACACACACATTTTAAAAAAAATAATTTCACCCCATGCAAGGCGAGAATGTCACGAGTACGCAGGAGAATACAGTGAGTGAAAATGAGAGAAAAAGACTCGGTTTAGTGAGGCATTGAGAAAAGGAAATATATGAATGGGATTCAAGAAGATAAAAGATGTCGATTGACGTTGCATTTAAACTTTTGAAGATTAAGGAAGCAAAGAAACGGAAGGAAGTTCCATTGTCGGTTAGTGCGAGACAAGAAACTGTTGGAGTAGAAGTGGTGGTTGCATTTAGCTATTTCAACAGTAAAAGGGTGGGAGCTAAATGCCAGTCTAGTACTACACTTAAATTCATGTAGTCGAGTAAACAGGGAAAAAAAAAAGCTCGTCAATCATAATCTTAAAGACCCTTTAAGGAATCATCAAAAAAAAAAAAAACAAATAAAAAAAAATCTACCGGAACTACAACATACAGTAATAAAAAAAAAAGCAAATAAAAAAGCAACAATAGAACTACATCAATCAGTTAGAGTTTTAGCAGGGAGTCAGATAAGATTAGCCAATGTAGGCAGACAAAAAAAAAAAAAAAAAAAAAAAACAAAAACAAATAAAAAAAACAAATAAAAAAAAATCTACCGGAACTACAACATACAGTAATAAAAAAAAGCAAATAAAAAAGCAACAATAGAACTACATCAATCAGTTAGAGTTTTAGCAGGGAGTCAGATAAGATTAGCCAATGTAGGCAGACAAAAAAAAAACAAACAAAAAAAAAACAAAAACAAAAACAACCCAACCTTACACGACACCAAAAACTTGGCATATATCTACAAATCCACAATTCGCCCTTGCATGGACTATTGCTCCCATATATGGTCTGGTGCCCTTCTGTTTGCCTCAGGGGTTCTTGATAGGCTGCAGAGGCGGATATGCAATGGTTGGCCCTGCCCTGGCGTCTCGTCTACAGTCACTTTCTCAGACGCGCCGTCGCCTCCTCTGTCTGTTCTACAAATACTTTAATGGAAATTGCCCGAGGAGCTGCATTCGCTGGTTCCCAGACGTCATGAGTTCCAGCACCATACGAGGCTGGCATACCGCTCTCACCGCTTCACTGTCGAAACTCCTAAATGTAGCCGTCTCTTCTACTCCAATAGCTTCATGTCTCGCACCTCTCGCCTGTGGAACTCCCTTTCCTATTCCTGTTTCCCTGTGTGCTATAATCTCCAGCTATTCAAGTGTAATGTCAATCGACATCTCCAGTTGCCTTGATCTATCCACTACCCTCATCCTTTCT